>CM053594.1:1119909-1144969 GCA_028646575.1 Pseudocheirus occidentalis | reverse complement strand
TTGAGGTGGGTATAGGTAAGCCCTATACATCCTGACCCAAAAAGATAACCCTCACCTGAATAAAAAACCAGTAACACTTTCCTTTAGTCTGTATAGACCCAGTCAACTACGCCAAGTGTAAGACAAACACGGCACACAGAGTGTGTGTATGTATGTGTGTGTGTGTGTGTGTGCTAGCACAGGTTCACTCTTGATCTGATCAGAAAGGAAAGACAGTAAGAAGGGGTCAATAATCTTACTTTATTCTAGTCTAGTTTTTTCAGAAGAGGATCGTTGACAATGGGAGCACAAACTCCTGCAGCATTCCCTAATCACCCTTCTCCCCGGCAAGAAGGGGAACAACTAGCCCTATGTGTGAATGGGGTCAGTGGAGACAGGCACAGCTTGTGCATCCCCTAAGTTCCCTCAAGCTTCATTGGGGGCCAGTTGAGGTAAACACAGATTCCCCCCAACCCTTTATGGGGGCTGATCAAGGCACACATAGTGTTATGTATTCAACCCTATGGTTCAGCACTCACTACCCACTGCTCACCTGCTTTATAGGACACCAGACAAAGAAAGCACATTTCTAGCAATAGCTTCACAAGTTTACCTCGCCCCATCCCTGTATCTCACTGCACAGTCACAGTGGCTGTTCATATTACTGATCATTATATAATTGCTGCACAAGTATGGTGATGTTTTGAACCATAATTGTGGGAACTTGTAATAGTAATGGAATTTGAAGATCCCTTTGTATTGGCAAGCTAACAGGTACTTAGCACTTAGTTTCAAGTTAATTATATCAAGCCTCTGTTAAGAAACAAAAGTATGAACCCCTATTGCTGACACAACAGGAAGGGGCTGGAACAAGGAGGAGCTAATACCTCATATAAGGAAAAACACAAACTGGAGAGTCAGAATTTCTCTCAGCAAGCATCTGGAGGCTGAGCTGCTACTGCTGGACTGAGGACTGAATTGAGAATTGAGAAAAACTAAGAAGAGAAATGAGACCTGAGAACAGAACTTCTTGGAGAAAGCAGCTGGAGGCTGGGGAGGAGAGGTGCAGGCTGGAGAAAGCGATTTTGATTTTGAGAACAGAACTTATGGTGGTGGAGCTTCTTCTGAGAGCCAGCCAAAACTACTGAGAGCTTCCGAGAACCAGCTGGAGCTGCCAGAGGAAGCATGACTGTGGTGTCAGTACTTTGTGGCTTTGTTAAACTTTGTCTTCCCAGGAACAGAAACTGTGATGGATTTGAGGTGGACTGGATATCGTGAGCTTCAATGCGGAACAAGAACTGCATGGAGAGCTGGAGAAGGAACCGGGAGCTGTCTGCCTTTGAACTCAGGTGGCAGTTGGCTAGATTTAGGCAGGAGCTGGGACCATGGAAGAGGAACCATGGAAGCTGAGAACCTGCCTCAAGTCAAGATGAAAAGACTTCTCCTTGGGTATTTAATGCCAACTGATGAAATTGTAACTTACTTGTGACCTAGGGATAGATGGCCTTTGTACTTTCCACCACCCCTTAAGAGAGTACTGAGTAGTGACTGATGAAATTGTAACTCTCATTTAAAACATCCCTTTTTCTATTCTACCTCCATATTTTCACTTCATATGTCAAATAAGAGTCATACCCCAATTCGAGTCTGTCCTGCCCTTCACCTTTGAAATTAGACAAAGCTAAATGCCTAATGACATAACCACATTTAAAACAAACAGCTGAACTCCTAACGTGATCCCACTATCACACAGAAGACCCCGTAGTTCTGCCAGTTTAAAGACTTTGCCTGATATGAGACACACTGATTTAATAGCAACATAAAATACAGATTTTTAACCTTTAGGATCTAATTAAACCTTAACTCAAGCCTGAGCCTTCCCTTCCCTCCCAGCCCCTGCCTCCTCTATGGATTCTCAAATCTGCTGGCTAACAATGATTTAATTTTTAGTCTCGTATCCCAGCTCGGTCCATGTTGGGACCTAAAAAAAGGGAATCTCAGCCTCCCACTGACAGCCTAAGCTGGGAAGGCTCTCCAAAAGTTCTCTTTCCTTACGGACCTTGGAAATTTCTCAGCACAGAACATGCAACGTTCTTTAAACGCACAGACGTTTGACACGGGGAACGAGCTGGCAGAGAAAATGCGTCTGGAATCCAGATCCAGTTACCCTGGACTCCAAGCCTTAGCCGACATCGGGAAGAGCTACTTCCTGGAGGCCCCGCCCCCGCGGAGGCCCCTCCCCACCCCGAGCAGGCCCCGCCCTCCAAGAGGTCCCTCCCCTCCCTCCACCGCTCCTTCGGGCCCCGCCTTCCCTGAGGGCCCGCCCCACCCGAAGGCGGGAGGGGGTGAGCAGGCCCCGCGTTCCCGCCCCCTCCTCCTCCTACTGGGATGAAGGAGAGGCCCAAGATGCTTCTGGCCTCCCTGTGTCTGTGCCCCTCAGGGAACAGGGATTCACGGCTCAGAGTTCCAGTTTACGCAGGACGTCAATGACCCCGGACTCTGGGTTCAGATGCCGCGACAGGGGCAATGTCTGCGGAACTAGAAGGGCCCGGGACACCGACCCCCCCCCCCCCCCCCGCCCCACGCGCCCCGGGCCACGCGCGGAGAAGCGGCTGCTCCGCCCTCGATCCCTGCAGCTCTGGCGCCCCTCCCCTCCAGGACACCCAGGCCGAGGAGGATAAAAGGGGCGGTGCTGAGGGCCGCGGGACCGGGGGCGCCAGGGCCCGCAGGGGGAGGGGGCCGAAGGCGTGGCTCCCAGGGGCGGGGCGCAGCCGCAATCCCGCCCCAGCTCTGGGGGCCCAGCCCTTCCTTTAAAGTCCGGCTTCCTTCCGCGTTTGGCGCAGCCTCCCGGCGGCTCCCAGCACTGCCCGTGAAAACGCCCCCTCCCTCGCCCAGAGCGGCCCCGCTCACCAGGGGGCACAGGGGGCAGAGGACCACACTTCCCAGCAGGCAGTGCGGCGCGCAGGCGCGCGGGCGGGGCTCAGGCTCCGCCTCCCGGGGCGCGTCACTTCCCCAAACACCGGTTCCGGCTGCTGCCTCTGCTCTGCTCCTTCCTGAGTAGCTCCCAGTCGCATGAGGGGGGTGAGCGGGCACCTGAGCCAGGTGGGCAGGCGCAGGGGAAGAGGGGCATAGAGGGGGTAGAGGGACTGCTTGCGGGAGGGAGAGAACGGGCATGCGCAGTGCCGACCTTCCCCCCCAGTGCGCATGAGCGCCCCTGCTTCTTGAACCTGCTGGGGCTCCCCAGGACCTTCCCAGCTGTGAGCTCCCTCCTGGCTCGAGGGCGTGTGGCAGCGGCTCGTGGGAGCCCCTCCTCCTGCCTTGGAGCTCACCACGGGGGCCACTTGTCCGGCCTCCCGTCCTCAGTGCTCACGCCAGTCCCTGTGCCTGCCAGGAGGAAATGGCCGCCAGCAGCTCCCCCCAGGTGAGGGGGTCGTGCCCCGGGGTGGGGGGAGCCTCCTTTGGGGGGTGTGGTCCTTGGGGAGCCAGGGGATGGGAGCCCCACCAGCCCCGAATCTGGGGAAGGACCTTCCTGCCCACCACCGCGGAGGGTCGTCTGGGAACAGGGCTCTGGTTCCCCCTTTTTTAGAGGAGGAAACTGAGACTTTGGGGACACAGGGTGGGGGAGGGGCAGGAAGACTTGACGGCCTGCCTGGGTGGTGGGAGGGGGAGCCCCAAGAAAGAGGCATCTGCCTGAGAATCCCCAGAACCTGCTGCGGGTGCCCTCCCCTCTGGTTCTGGCTCTCTGTGCCCATCCTCCTCGCCCTATGAGAGTGGAGGATCCCAGTGGGTCAGAGGCACACCTGGAACCTGGGTCCAAGAATCAGAGCCCTCTGCCACCTCTACAGCCCATTGGGGGTTCTTAGGAAGGGTCGTGCACCCCTCGGCCCCCTTTCTGAGTGGCCACATATTCTGGGTCTCTTAGGGCTGCCCGACCTTCGGAGATGTGGCTGTGGACTTTACACCAGAGGAGTGGGGGCACCTGAACCCTGCTCAAAAGGAGCTGTACCGCGAGGTGATGCTGGAGAACTATGGGAACCTGGTGTGCGTGGGTAAGGTGACACTCCTGGGCCCCAGCCACTGATCCACACAGGGCAGGGTCCAGCCTGAGCCCATTAGGCAGGAAGGAGCTGGAGGAGAGGGCGGAGATGCCCAGAGGACCTTCATTCCTGGGTGGTCTCAGGTCCTCCTCCCCTGCTCAGGCCCCCAGACCCAAGATTCTTCCTCCAGTTCCATGGCAGTTGAATCACCTGACTCCTAGGTTTTGAATGGGGCCCAGGCCCAGAGAATGAGATTTCTCTCTGAGCCCAGGAACTTGATGCAGACCCCCTGGATGGAATTTGTCTTGCTGGGTGCCCCCCTGGCACAGACCAGCTCTGCTGAAGCATTGAAGCTGTCAGTGCCCGCCTGTCCTGGGGGGGAGGGAAGGCCCTAGGAATGGGAAGCTGATGTCTTCTCTGGCCCCAGCCCTTTACCATTTCCCCTGAGCAGGACTCGCAGTCTCCAAACCTTATGTGATCACGCAGTTGGAGCGAAGGGAAGCGCCTTGGATGCCAGGGGGAGGTGTCCCAAGGAGCTGTGGTCCAGGTGAGTGAGTGCCCCTAGGCAGCTGCTTGGCAGCCGGCTTTACTTGGTCCTAATGGCTGACCTCATTGGGTCTCCCATACACCCTGTAAGGTCAGCAGTGCTGCAGGTGTTATCAGCTGCATTTCACAGATGAGGAAACTGAGGCAAATAGGTTAAGTGCCTTGCCTGGGGTCATGCACGTAGTAAGTGTCTGAAACAGAATTTTAACTCGGGTCTTCTGACTCCGGGTCTGGCACTCAGTCCATTGAGCCACTGACCTGCCTTCACTCTGAGTTCTTCCCTTCTCCGTTTGGAGGTGGGGAGCACGTTGCATCATAAGTCCTCTGGAATCCTGGCTGGTTATTTTATTAATCTGACTTCCCGAGTCTTTCAGAGTTTCTTCTTTTTACAGTATCATATTATAGTATAAATGGTTCTCTGGTTCTGCTCGGTTCACTTTGTAGCTGTTCATGTAAGTCTTCCCAGGGTTCTCTGTCTCTTCCCTTCATTTTTAAAGTGCAGTGGTAGTTCATCACATACATGTAACATGACTTGTTCAGCCATTCCCTGATTAATAGGCATCCATTCCCTTGGTTTCCAGTTTTGCATATGTGAGTCCTTTTTCTTTTTTCTTTGTTTTCTTTGAAGGATTAAAGGCCTAATAGTGTTAGATCAGGGGGCATATGCAGTTTAATGTGTGTCCAAATTGCTTTTCAGAATGACTGGACCAGTGCACATTTGTCCAAGTAGTGTATGCACATGTCTGTTTTCCCATTGCTGTCTGCCATTCTGGTCAGCTTTGCATGTGATATAGTACCTCAGAGTTGATTTAATTTGCTTTTGCAAATGTTTTATAGCTTTTTAAATATGGTTATTGATAGCTTGAAATTCTTTCTCTGAAGACTACCTATTCCTATCCATTTGACCATTTATAAATTAGGAAATGCCTCTTTTGAATTTAACTCAGTTCCTTTTATACCTTAGAAATTTGACTTTTATCAGAGAACCTTGTTGCAAGGATTCCCTCCCCCACAATTTTCTGCTCTTCTTCTAATGTGAGCTGAATTGATCTTGCTTATACGCAAATGTTTAAACCTAATGTATGTAGAAATGTCCCTTTTTCCTCCTGTGGTCCTCTCTTTCTCCTGTTAGGTCATGGACTCCTCTCTTGTCCACATAGATGGCTGCTAATTCTTTGTTGCTCCTTCACTTTCTTTGTGATCTCACTCTGTTTGAGTCACATTCTTCTTGAGAGCTTGTCTTGGTATGTGGTGTGATGTGTTGGTCTGTACCTAGTTTTTGCAGCCTGCTTTCCACTTCTTCAACTAGTGACTTCTTACCGTGTGATTTAGTCACATCTGCCTCTTCGTGACTCCTTGGCCCCTAGGCCGCAGCCATGCTTCCTTTCGGCTTTGGCCCGGCAAAATTAATCTGACTTCCTGAGTCTTTCAGAGTTTCTTCTTTTTACAGTATCATATTATAGTATAAATGGTTCTCTGGTTCTGCTCAGTTCACTTTATAGCTGTTCATGTAAGTCTTCCCAGGGTTCTCTGTCTCTTCCCTTCATTTTTACAGTGCATTTATTAGCACCAGAGCTGCTTGTCCTCGGCTCTTTCCAGGAGCCTAGTGGGCACCTTAGGACTTAGAGGCTCATATTCCGGCATCATCTTTATAATTTTAAAACCGTCCAAAGTTATTGATTTGCCGCTTCCTTCTCCAGTAGGTCCCCTTTTGTCAGAACCCCCTGCTTGACCCATCTGTCCTGGGTGGCCTCACATGGTGTGGCTCATAGCCCCTCTTCCACAAGGCAGTGATCCTGGAGCTAGGATATGTGGGCATGTCAGAGATGAGGCCGCTCTGTACATTTGTTCCTGATCTTTTCCACTGATTGGCCTTTCTGTTTCTCACCTGGTACAACTGTTTTGATGAGCACGACTTTTCAGTTTAGTGTGAGATCGGGTTTTTTTTCATTGATTCTTTTTCTCCCTTTTTTTCATTGATTCCCTTGATATTTTCTACCTTTTCTTCCTTTGGGTCAGTTTTGTTATTTTCTTTTCGGGTCTATAAAGTCATCTTTTGGTAGTTTGATTCATTCAGCATTGAACAAGTAACTTAATTTAGGTTGTATTGCCATTTTTACTATGTTGGCTTGGCCTACCTGTGAGCAATTAATATTTCTTTAGTTACAGTCTGTTGTCATTATTTGCTGGTTCCTTATTTGTGAATTTACCTGCTTGCTAATGTTTATTTGTAACCCCAGAGCAGTGCCTTTGGTGCTTTCCTGGTCATGGATGGACGTACGCTGAGTGGTGAAAAATACTCATTGTCAAACGTGAATGCTTCCAGCTGAGGTCAGACAAGGCAGCGCTCTGCTTTCTTGTTCCAGCTCTTCTGCTGTAGACAACTGTCTTTTTCAAGGTCTCTTTGGCACCACATTTTTTGCATTTTCATGCATTTTGTTGGTCATTTCAGTACTTACAGTGACCCCCAAGTGTAGTGCTGAGGTGCTGTCTAGTATTCCTAAGCATAGAAAGACTATGATTTGCCTTACAGAAAAAAAGTGTGTTAAATAAGCATCCTTCAGGTATGGGTGGTGATGTTGGCCACAGTGACTCAGGGATAGAGGGTGTGCAGGAAAAGGAAGAGGACACTCACTGGCTTGTTCCTGAGGCTGCTCCACAAAGGGCCACAGTAAAGGTGGTGACTGGAGACTCGCAGGAGCCCTGGGTCTGGTGTCACTCATCGAGAGTTTGTGACAGCTTTGTAGCCCGTTACCAGCCTGAGCGACCAGGATCGACCGTGCAGAGTCTAGATCTGTCTGTATTTGTGTAAAAGAGTGTTTGGTTCTTGTGTCAGTAAGTGCCTGTGTTTGTTGTGGCAGGTGCACGCCCAAGTGTTTTGTACTGGCTGTGGTTATTTAAGTGGAGTTTCTCTGCATCTTCTGCTGAATTTTGTTGTTTGGAATTTTGTTGTTTGTATGCAGAAATGTGAAGGATTGTCTGGACTTACCTCATCTCATGTCCTTTCATCATATTATTTACAAAATGAAATCGTTTTCATCCCTTCTTTGACCATTCTTATTTCTTCAGTTTCTTTTTTCTTGTCTTATTGTTAGAGCTCACATTTTTAGCACCACATTGCATGGTAATGGTGATAATGGATACCCTCACTTTGTCCCTGCTGTTACTGGGAAGTCCTCTGGTTTGTCCCCATTACATGTCATTCTGACTCTTGCTCTTAAATAGTTGATAATTATCATGTTAAGGAAAGCTCTGTTTATACTTGTGCTTCCTAGTGGTTTTTTGAGGGTCGTAAGTTCAAGAACAGGTTATGAAGGGTGTGGAGGGAGGGCACATTCAGAAGACAAGAGTCCAGGATGGAGCCTTGGGGAGGGGCAGGAGGCAGGCAGACAAGGGCTTCTGATCTTGTCTGCTCTAGACGGGCTTGATCCCGATCTTGGAGCTGGGTCCAGGCCACACAACGAAGGCTATGCCTCAAAGGTTGGCCGGAGTTACATGTCCACCCCAAGGTGGGGGCTGGGAGTCTCCTTGGTGGGTAGGCAGCCCTGCTTCCTTTTGTGGATGTGAAGCACTTTCCAGCTCTTAGGAAACACAGCTTCTTGGAGCTGATGTCTTTGCGCCCAATCATCCCTTCACTGCTGACTTCTCGGACTCCGCCTCCACCTCCTTTGTGGATGCATCCAGCCTGCAGGCTGCCTGCCCCTCAGTTAGAGGGCTGCGCATTTCTGGCTTGAGCCCTTTAGGTTTCTACTTATGTTTACTGCAACGTCCTTCATCTCGAGATTCTTCAGGCCAGGCAGTGTGTTCATCCTTTCCAGAAATGTGTGATCTTCACAGGTGGCTGTCGGCTCACCCGTTAGCTACATGGCCATTTTGGAGAATGCGTCCTGGCGCAGCCCTGTGGCATCCACCTCAGTGGGCTCTGTGGCCTCCTCGGCCCGTCTCTACCACAGCATCATCTAGGATGGGGAAGGATGGAGGGAAGGATGGAGACGGGAGAGAAGAGGGGAGGGGCAGGAGGGGGAGGGAGAAGATCGCGAGATGAGGGCGTTCTAGGGTTGTCTTGTCAAAGGCGCTTTTTTTTGCATCTTTAAAAATAATCACATGGTTTTTGTTGTTTCTTTTATTGATATGACCAGTTATGTTAATAGTTTTCCTCATATTGAACTGGTCCTGGGTTCATGGTACAATCCAGCCTGATGCCTGTGCTAGCACAGCTTCCTCACTCCTATTTTTGCATCCACATTCATTAAGGATGTTAGTCTGTGAGTCTTAGTTCTCTGTTTTAACCACCCTGCGATCAGGGTGTCAAGATCATATTTGTGCCATAGAAGAGCTTTGGTAGGATCCCTCCTTGACCTGTTTTTTCCAAATACGTATATTAAAATTAACTGCTCTGTGATGTTTGATGGACTTCGCTTGGAAATCCAGCTGGTGTCGGATGTTTTGTTCTGTAGATTTATTTACTTTCTTTTTTCTAATATAGGGTTGAGTCCTTTATTTCCTGTTCTGTTAATTTGATCAGTTTATAGTTCTGAATATTTATTCAATATTTATCAATTTCCTGTAGATTGTCAGTTTTTTGGCACATAATTGGGAGACATGGCTCCAAATAATTTTTCTTGTTTTTTTTTTTATTGTAAGTATATCTTTTTCATTTTTGATACTGACTTAATTTAAAAAAAATCAGATTAGCTAATAACTTATCTGATATGTTGGATTAAAAAAAATCCAGCCGCTAGTTATATTTACTAAATGAGCATTTCTCTCCCCTTTTCCCTTTTTGTTCCATATCTTAGGATTTTGTTTTCATAATGTTTTCTTGGCAGGTTTTTTCAGTGTATATATCTGGACTTGGCTATTCTGCCTGACTTTGCTACACAGAGGGCTTCTCCACGGTTCAGATTCTTTGTTTTCTTAGGAAATTCCATTGATGTAGGTAAGAAATAAGACTCCTTTGTCATAGTTTGCTCATATCTAACCCATCTGTGGGAACCCTGGCTTATCTTTGAGCCCTTTTGTTATTCCCTAGAAGCAGTTCTGAATATTTGGGCAGGGAGAGGTCTTTGCTTCTTTTTGATAACCCATGGGCCACAGGTTACTTGGTCTTGCTTTGTATTTCTATGTTAATTTCCAGTAATAAAGTACCACTTCTCAGTTCTACCAGCAGAGTGATAGTGCGTCTGTTTTTCCCACTCATCAACATTGGCAGTGAGGGAAGCACAGCAGGACTTCAGCCATTCTATAGACCTTGGGTTTTTTCCTCCATCTTCAGTTTCTTCCACGTTTTGAGGGATTTCTCCCCTCCAGATTCAGCCTTCCAGAAGCCCTGAGTGGTGACAGGATTTTCTTCTCAGCTCCATCCACATCCTCTCTGTCTAGTAAAATCCTTCTTAATGCTGAGCTGAAGGTGGCCTCCCTCCGGTTTCCATGTGCTTCTTCCCATTCTTCCTGTTAGAACCTCACAGAATGAAAACACTCTTTTTCATGGAAAGGCTGCTGGAATCATAAAAGTAGCATTGAGTTGGGAGTCGGTTCCAAGACCTGGTTGGATTCGGACACTTGAATACTTGGCAGGATGAGTTGGGGCAGATTATGAAGTCAGTGCAGTTCATTCAGTTTCATCATGTGTAACAGCCCATCTAACCCAGTATCTTGGAGCCAATTTTTATCATGTGTCCTCAACTATGATGTTAATAGTTTCTATTTCCATAGCCCCTTAAGCTTGGAGATGCAGTTACCCCACAGCCACCACCACAGTATGAGCTCGTACCACACCACTGGGCTTTTCTCCTCCCATTTCATGTGTGGCAGTCATTATTATTGATGGAGGACAGAGACCATTGCAGGAAGACCCTTTTACTCAGTTAGGACAACATGAGACACATACACCAAGGAGATCAGTGGCAACCAAAGGACCCATTTGTAGAAAAAAGTACAGTCGTATCTTTGGTTGTAACCAGGCATTGAAAACAAAGTCCGTGTCCACCAGCTGGAAAATGCTGACTTCACAGAAGCTTCTGAAGACTTGTATTAAGTTATATAGAGTAAAAGGAAGACACCTGTGTTGCCTATTGATATAGAGAGTACAGTATTGTAAAGAACAATACTTTGAAAGACTTGGGTATTCTGAGTAATGTGTTGACCAGTCACGACTTAGTACTTAACTAGGTTTCTTATAATGGGGATTCCTTTGGGGTTTGAATGGCTTAGACTCAGTGGCCAATGAGGCCTTTATATTTTATTTTACTTTAATAAATGTTAGTTAAATTGTTATATGTAACGTGGTTATATAATATATTAATAAACCTTTTTATTTATAATTTATAATAACAGAAGAAGGGGGGGAAAACTCTGCTAAACTAACCAATATATAAAAAAAGTCTTATGGTCTGTGTCATCTTCCACATTCTTGGCCCTTTCCCCTGTAAAAAATACTTCTGGAAGGGACCTTTGTGATTTGTGAACACTTGATGAATCATGTTTCACACCTCTTCACAGAGAAAGGAGTAGATTTGTTTATGAGACCTAACATTTTCAGATATGGGAAGTGTGTGGATTTGGTTTGCTTAACTTATTTGTTATACCTGGGCTGAGTGTTATGCACTTTTTTTGGCAAGTAAGATTTGTAGGGACATTGGAGACAGAGACATAGTAATGCCAGAGGGAGAGAGAGAGAAGCATCAGTTAAAACACTAATAATACACAAAGCAAGAAGAACATTCAGAAGGGGGCACAGAGAAGCAGGGAAGTGTCAATAAATACTACCATGTAAAATTTCAAATATACTTTAAATGAACAAGCTGTACATGATACTTCCATATGAAATCTTTTTATGGATTGGGACCTTTTTGCTTCATATTGATGTTTGTCAGGTTAATAATGAAATTTTTATTTCTTTCAGATTGGGAGGCTAAGCCTGAAATCAGGGAGTCAGCTCTAAAGTTTGGCCTTTCTAGGGAAAATTTGTCTGAGGAACTGCTGGTGAAAGTTGGTGATGGTGTCTTCAAGTTAAGAGAAATCTGCACATTTGGTGCCAGGTCCAAAAGGCAGCAGAGTCATGAGGAGAATCCTTTTCAGCCCACAATATTCATCCCGAAGAAGCTTCCCCATGGAGTACGAGACTCTGAATACAATAAATGTGGTAGGAGCTCCAGTCTAGGACTGAGCCTTTTCTCACAACCAGGAAGTGTAAGTGTGAAGAATGTCCATGAATGTGATACAAATCAAAGGCACTTTACTGCATGTTCAGATCTTCTGAAATGTAATAGAACTTGCTCAGAGGAGGTATTTTCTAATTATCATGAATTTGGGGATTCCTTTAATAATGATTCAGGCATTAATGAAAATAGATTACATTTCACAAGGAAACCTCATGAACATAAGGAATGTGGGGAGGCGCCCCATCTGACCTCACAGCTTATACTACACCAAGAATTCCATGCTGAACAGGAATCGTATGCACAAAGGAACATATTGAGCTCAATCAGAAACTTTACTGTCCACCAGACAATTCACACTGAAGAGACATCATATAAATGTAAGGAATGTGGGAAGGCCTTCAGTCAGAGTAGAAACCTTGCTCTCCATCAGAGAATTCACACTAGAGAGAAACCATATGAATGTAAGGAATGTGGGAAGTTTTTCTGCCAGAGCGCACACCTTACTCGACATCAAAGAATTCATACTGGAGAGAAACCTTATGAATGTAATGAATGTGGGAAGTTCTTCAAACAGAAGGCACATCTTATTGTGCATGAGAGGAGTCATACTGGAGAGAAACCTTATGAATGTAAGGAATGTGGGAAGTTTTTCCGACAGAAGGCACATATTATTGTACATCACAGGAGTCATACTGGAGAAAAACCTTATGAATGTAATGAATGTGGCAAGTTCTTCCGCCGGGGTACACATCTTATTCTCCATCAGAGAATTCACACTGGAGAGAAACCATATAAATGTAAAGAATGTGGGAAGGTCTTTAGCCAGAGCAATACACTTAATCTTCATCAGAGAATTCACACTGGAGAGAAGCCATATGAATGTAGTAAATGTGGGAAGGACTTCAGTGACTGGTCAAACCTTATTCAGCATCAGAAAATTCACACTGGAGAGAAACCTTATTACTGTCATGAATGTGAGAAGGCCTTCAGTCACAGTGGAGACCTTACTCTACACCAGAGAATTCACACTGGAGAGAAACCATATGTTTGTAGCGAATGTGGGAAGACTTTTCGCCAGAGCTCAGCCCTCATACAACATCAAAGAATTCATAGTGGAGAGAAACCTTATGAATGTAATGAATGTGGGAAAGCCTTCAGCCGGAGCAGAGACCTTACACTCCATCAAAGGATTCACACTGGAGAAAAACCATATGAATGTAATGAGTGTGGGAAGTTTTTTCGCCAGAGTGCACACCTTATTCGACATCAGAGAATTCATAGTGGAGAAAAATTCTGAGTGTATGTAGGATGAATGGAATATAAGATCTTTCCTCTTTATTTATAGGCCTGTGTGGCCACATGTGTTCCCATTTTTTTCCCTTGGAACAAGGCCATGTTCCTAGGTCTAAAGGTATTTCAATCACAGATGCAAGAACTCCAGCCCAGTTCATATCTGTGATGCATTCCATGCTGAATCCTATAGAGTCCATCAGGTAAAAACTAAATATATTAAGGGAGATTTATATTGCATTAGGATGGAGAGAAAGCTTGGCTGAAGGAGAGGAAGTTTGCTTGCGGGGAGGCTGGACAGAAGGAACACTTAGAGATGTTGGTGCTCCCTGGATTGGTGGAGTGTATAAATATTTTTGTTACTTTGCTAAGTTTTGCTTTCTAGTGTTTCAGTAGTGATGTTCTAAATAAATGTTTTGGTTTGGTCTAGAATAAAGAGAGTTTATTATATTTTTGCGGTCAAACCCTGGAAATACATATGTATATTCATAGCAGCTGCTAGGAATGTTGCATTGATGTTACAGTGTATTGAATGTGGGAAGGCTTTTTGCCATAGCTCCTACCTTCCTAGACATCATGTAACTCATACAAGGGGGAAATTTTACCAATGAAATGAATGTGAAAAGGCCTTTAGCTATAGCCAAAATCTTGTCCTCCATCAGATAATCCACACTGAAGAGAAATCATATGAATGTGACAAATGTGGGAAGTTTGTTAGGGTACAAGCTTTATATAACATCGCAGATTTCATGCTGGAAAGAAAACGCGAACATCTTGAAGATGGGAAGACCTGCCAGAGCTCAGGCCTTACTCAACATAAGAGAACAAATACTAGGGAGAAGCTCTAGAAATGTAATAACTGTGGGAAGACATTTCGTGCCTGAGAGAACGTACTTCATTCAACCATATGTTTGTTTTAGTGAAAACCTAATGAATGCAATAAATGAGCTCATGGGTTCTGTCAGAATATATGCCTTTCCCTCAGAAAGTTGGCACCAAAATTTGCACTTTACATTATAAAGGTAATGGATGTAGGCAAACCTTCTGACTGCTAAGACATATTACTGTCATCAGAGACAGGAATGTAACTAGGAATTTTAGACCATGACACTGACCCCTTCATGTTAAGTACAAATAAAGTTTGAAATCCCCACATTTAGTCAGACGTTGTAGTCCTGCTTTTCTTTTTGGGGGGGGAGGGCAGGGCAATTGAGGTTAAGTAATTTGTCCAAGGTCACATGGCTAGTAAGTGTTAAGTGTCTGAGGTCGGATTTGAACTCAGGTCCTCCTGACTCCAGGGCTGGTGCTCTATTCACTGCACCACCTAGCCACCCCAGTCCTGCTTTTCAAAAGAGAGAATATGGGAGAGGGTTAGTATCAAGGACCTTGTCAGTTCACACTTAGCAGCCATGGTTCTCCTATTCACAGAAGGAGCCCAGGTTATAACATGCCAGATGGTTGCCTGGCCTCTGCCTGAAGATCTCCAGTGAGGATGAAATCACATTCAGAGGAGAGCTATTCCACACCAGGATCGTTCTAATCTTAGGTGTTTTATGAGTCTCAAATTTACATCTTCGCAATACACATCCATTGCTCCCAGTTGTGTTCTCCAGACACAACCAAAGGTGATAGAGTCCTTCTAACACAAATGTGACAATTCTTCACATTTGGAGTGTTCTCGGGGCTCACCCAGCCCAGTTCTTTAAGCATCTTCCGACAACACAGACTCAACAAAGGCCTTTCATCTTCGCCGTTAGCCTCCTCTGGCTTAGCCTCCAGTGAATCCTGGTTCTTCAGTTGTGATGTCCAGAACTGAACATGGTACTTATCAGGTAAGACCTGGTGATCTGTAGATTAGGAGGACTCCGTCATCTCCCCATGCCTGGGAATTGTATTCCTCTTAGTGGAAGGAAATGAGCATTTATTAAGCACCTACTGTTTTCTAGGCACAGTTCTAAGAACTTTACAAATTCCTTATTTGATGCTCAACAAATTTGGTTAGTAGGTGCCATTATCTAAATTTTACTGTTGAGGAAACTGAGGCAGATGCGTTACATGACTTGGCCAAGGTTGCACAGCTAGTAAGTGTCTGAAACTGGATTTGAACTCGGATCTTCCTGACTCTAGACTCACTGCCTTTTGTTTAGTTGTTCAGTCATGTCCAATTCTTCATGACCCCATGGGCCGTAGCTATCCCTGGGGTTTTCTTGGCAAAGATACTGGAGTGGTTTGCCATTTTCTTCTCCAGTAGATCCTTTTGTCAGATTGACAGAGGTTAAGTGATTTGCCCAGGGTCATACAGCTAGGATGTACCTGAGGCTGAATTTGAACTCGGGTCTTTCTGACTCCGGGCCCAACACTTTATGCACTGAGCCACTAACTGCCTCTATAATTGCTTCTTGCCACAGCCCAAGTTCCCATTGGCTTTTTTTCAATTGCTCCATGACACTGCCACCTCTGGGCTCATACACTAAAACCCCCAAGTCTTTTCCAGAACAACAGCTCCCTATCCATTCCTCCCCTGCCTTACACTTACAATGTAGATTTTTTTTTTGTACTCAAGTACAAGGCTCTACATTTATCCCTATTGAATCTCATCTTCATGAATCGAGTCTAATTTTGAACCTGTCAGGACCCATTTGCATTCTGTTTCTGTCATTGGTGGTGTTGGCTATCCCAGTCTCATGTCATCTGCAGATTTAACGGGCATACCAACAGTATTCAGCCACACAAATCCCTAGAGTACTTTACTGGACACCTCTTGCTATTTCTGTACTGGACTATTAGCAGTTACTCTTGAGCCTAGCCTGTACTGCCAGTCCAATCCCTCTCGCCGTCTTCTCCACGAATCCAGGGCCCAGCACAATCGTGGCTCAGTAAAGGCTTCTTGATTCAATATAGCAGCAGACACTTTGCTGAAAGCCGAGTGTGCTAGGACCACAATGCTCCTGGCGCCTGCTAGGTCAGCAATCCCATTAGAGAAGGAATGACCTCTTCTCGATGCTGCCACACAGCCTTGTGGCAATCACTCAGTCCCATTCTAAGTGTTTGCCCACCATCTGTTTCGAGATTACTTCTGGCATTTGCCCACGATTCAAAGTCAGCCTCGTGGCCTGTAGCTTATAGACTGTTCTCTTCCCTTTTTTGAAGGCCAAGACACCATTCACTGTTTGCCAATTTTGGGGTGCATCTCCTGTTTTCTGTGATCTTTCTAACACGGCTGACTGACAGCGGTTGGGTCTGTCAGTTCATTGTGGACCCAAGGATGTAGTTCTGCTGCACATTTTTGTTTTATCATCCCCACTGCAAAGGTCAACAGAAAGGAAGGAAAACAGAAGGAAATAAGACTTGGGTAGCTCTTCATTCTTGGTGCTAAAGCAACAACATCCCATCCACTCCAAGCAAAGTCCTGGCCCTTTCCTTAATGCTTTTTCCTCCAAATATCCGTAGTTCCTTCACTGGCCTCAGCAACTTCTGAGCTTCGGGATTCCTGACACACTTTCTCCAGTGTGTCTTCTTGCCACTGTCTTCTCTTCATTCTGTTCCCTGGCCTTGCTTGTGCTTACATATCTTTTTACCATAAAAGTTGGTCAGTGAATTCCCTTCACATTCACATGCATCATCTCATTGGAATCGCACCTTTGGAATTTCAGTCTTGAGTATTTCCCGTCATCCTGGGCTGATTTCATTTGAAGCACTTTACTCCCAGGAAACCTGCCTGGGTTTCCTTTGATCTCTGTAAAAACCTGCTTTCCCAAAATCTAGGACACCTGTTCTATGTCCTAAATGCCCATATTTCCTCTACTCTCATCACAGACTTTCAAATGAAGCGATCACTAAGTATCTTCCCAGTTTTTACCTATTTCTCCCTCTTTGTGAGGAGGAGATGGAGAATAGAATTTACCCTTGTGGGTTCCTCCGTCTTTTGAAGGATGAAATCATTAAAGCAAGTCTGGGAGTCATTAACTTCCCAGCTTTTGGCAGAGAGAGGGAGAGAGTGCTCTAACAGGTGTTCTGGACTATTGTTGAAGAGAGCGGAATAGGAAGTTCTGATAAAAGTTCCCCCCAAAGCAGTTTTTAGATAGAAAAAATTCAGAAAAAGAACAATGGCAATTTGCTACCAAATACCTTTTTTCATGTACATTATAAAAGTTAGGAGTTTCAGATTTTTCAAGTAATTCAGAAATTAAGTGAATCAAACTGCTAAGAGAAATTTGTGGTCCTGTTGGTGTTATTAGAACCAAAACAATTTTTAATCCTCTCTCCAAAAGTTGATGGTTCACATCATATACAGTCCTTTTTTGTTTGTATTTTAAATGTTTTTGATGATTTCGTTTCTAATTTTTTTTAAAGTGTTTTTTTTAATGCTGTTTCTTTTGAATAGTGCGTAGCTGTCCAGAATGATGGCTCAGGCATGGACTTCATCCCACTGAATCTTGGTGACACCAGTGATGTTGTTTCCTCTTTGCAGTAAAGGAGACATTTGTGACAGTGGCTTCGATGGCCGGGATTTTGTCTTGTTTGAACTTCTAGGTGTCTCTGCTCGTGCTCTTTCTTCTTTGTAGCTACAGTCTCTGTTTTCTAACTTGGGGAATATCCATAAACAATCTTCTGCCTCTCCCGTCCTTTTTAGTTGAAAAATTCTGGTTGGATTTGCAAGACAAGTGGGAAATGTGCTTTTGCCATTCCCTGTTAGATATAATCTGTCTCTCTGGACTCTGAGGCCTTGTCCAAATGAAGTCATTTTGGAACATCCAGCTGTTCACTCCCCACATCTGTTTTTCTGCTCTGCTCCTATGTTCCTCCTGTGGAGTTCTTCAGTGTGGAGCATGAGATTTCATACTCATTCACAATACTTGTTAGGTTCCTTCTATCGACGCTAACACTGATCAGCAGAAGCAAGAGAGCAGTCATCCTTCTCCATGGTCATTATCAAGTCACCAGATAACAGCTTCAGTGTATTCCTGAGTGAGGGACTGTCCCCCACTGGCCTGTGCCCTCCAGCCCTCATCACCACCACCTTACCCTCCACATTCTTGGCTGAGGAGCTTCTGAAGCCTCACTGTCTTCCCCATAAAAGGAAGGGAGTCGGACTGATTGGTCTCTAATTTCCCTTTCTGCTATGAATCTGTGACCCTGTGAAAAGTGGCTTCTTCCCTCAGCCTCTTCCATTTCAGGAAGAGCCTTCACCATGTGCCTGAGCTTTTTCTTTCCTCTCTGCTTGGTGTAACTCTTTCCCCCCCACCTCAGACTCCCTGCTCCACCCTCATTTCCTTTCAGAGAACATATTCTCTTGTTACCACCTGGAATGTGGGAACATCTTTCTTGAGACCTTTCACCTCCCCATAAAGGAAGACTGTCGCACGCTTGAACACAGAACTCACTTGACTGTTGCAGAATATATGCCTTGTATCCTTGGCACATGTCACTGGGCAGTTTCCTTTACTTTCCACAGAAGCTGAGATCTTTAGCATTTTAAACTACTTGTAAGGGTTTGCTCTTCAACACTAATGACATAATGAACCCCTTTATAGCAAATTTGAATCAGCATTGTGACTTTGTTGATCTACAGAACACTCTAGAGAGGAAACAGCCTCTTCAGGATGCAGGTTGGCGATGCCCAGGAGGGTTAGTGACTTGCCAAGGGTTTTGTTGACCTCGTGTCAAGGCTAGGACATCAGACTGGAGCTGCTGGGGCCAGCTCTGTTGGCTCCACTCGGCAGCCATTTATCACCTTTTTATGGCTTATCAGCCTTTCCTTCCCTCTCTCAAGCTGAGCTCCTCAGCTCCACCTGGTGCCCTAGAGGCTTCACAAGTTATCTCACCAGCCATTCTGTCATCTCATTTCCACAATTACTTTACAGGCCCAGCTTTGTCTCACCAGCTTCCTCACCCTTACCTTTCTTACCCTTCAAATTCTACTCCATAACTTTCCTTTGCCCTCCCTAACCCTTTTCTATCACGCTCTATTTTCCTTGGGTTTGTCTTGGGGTTTTTTCTCCCAACCCAGAAGTACAGTGTGGAACAGGAGCTGAGCCTAGAGAGTTTTCTCACTCAAGGCTTCCACAAATTCTCTCAAACTTTACCAATTTTTCTCCCCAAGTTCATCCTCTATCCTACTTCCCTTTCCCCAGCTCATCCAAGTCACTTTTCGAGGCTCGCTTGATCACTTGATCCTTCCGGTTAAAATGGTAGAGTGGACTAGAGACCAATTCTCACCCATGTATTTCAGCAACATTTTTTCAAAGAGCTCCAGACCAAGTAATAGTTAAATACAAAGATACTGCAGTAAATGCCTTGAGCCCAAGCTGGCACAAATAAACCTGCTGGCACTAAGGAGGTGTTCTAGCAAACCAAACCCAACCGAATAAACATGTATTAAGCACCTACTACGTACCAGGTGGGACACGTAGATGGCTAGATGGCACAGTGGATTGAGCACCATACCTGCTGTCAGGAAGACCTGAGTTCAGATCCAGCCTCAGACACTAGCTGTGTGACCCTGGGCAAGTCACCTAACCCTGTTTGCCTCAGTTTTCTCATCTGTAAAATGAGCTGGAGAAGGAACTGGCAAACCACTCCAGTATGTCTGACAAGAAAACCCTGAACAATAACAACAAGTAAGTCCCACGCTGTGCTAAGCACTGGGGATACAATGGATAGAATTGGCAGTTTCTGTTCTCAAGGAGTTTGCAATCTAATAGGGAAAAGACAACACCAAAAGAAACAGGAAAGTGTTGACCAGACACTAAGGTGCCCAGTACAGGGATGATCTGTTCAATGGAAGAGAAACCAGGCAAGGCACCAGATGCAAAGTGGAGCAGACTGAATCCAATCCAGTTTCTGCCCTCTGTAAAGAGAAGTACTGGGAGGAGTTTGGTCCTCTGCCCTTTGAGGAAGAGGAAGCTGAAGACACTGGTGTCCATTAAGGCTGGAGCGAGCAGCATGATGAGATGAGGGGCATGTTGGTACACAGGGAAGCAGATCCAGCCCAGAGGTCTTCTGGGACACTGGGAGCCCACCACAGGGCTGTTTACCAGGGAGCAGGAACCCTAAGTTGGTGAGCCATTGCACTAACTGAAGAGCCTTAAAGCCAAATGGAAGGTTTTCTGTTTGATTTCAGAGATAGTAGCCTCCATAGCTCATCGTGTTGGGACCTACTCTAGGAAGATCACTTGGATAGCCAACTGGAGGGAGGGAGACCGAGCAGAAGGCTGTTACAACAGCCCCTGGAAGAGACGGATGAGGGCCTTCACTAGAGCAGCAGCAGTGTCAGAGGACAGGGGGCACATACAATGTTTGGCTGGAAGGAGCATTGGCAAGACTTGGCAACTCAATTAATTAGATAAGAAGCCTGAGAGTGAGTAACCAAAGATGAGCCCCAGGCTGACTCAGAGTGTGGTGGTTCCCAAAATATCAATAGGGAATTTAGGAGGAGGAAAGGGATTTGGGAGAAAGATAATGAATGCCTTTCTGAGCCTGAGACATGTGATAGGTACGCTGACATGAGCTAACCCTGATGGGAATGCAGTCTGGTGCCCTGTACTGCACCTTGCATATACAGTCGCAGTGAGGGCTGCTGGCAGGACCCTAGATAATGGACATCAGAACAAAGAGGCTGACCATCCTTCCAAGAGGATAGGAGCCTGGCTTTGTAACAATGAAAAAATGTTATGAAATCAGGGACATTGAGGACACTAGCCTAGAGACAGTAACTCCAGCAGTCACACCTTTGGCTAAGGGTATGGGGTGACCACAAAGAAAACTGGAATTCCTAGAAGAGATGAAGCAAGAGATACAAATGAGACTATAGAGGCGGCTAGGTGGCGCAGTGAATAGAGCACTGGCCCTGGAGTCAGGAGTACCTGAGTTCAAATGTGGCCTCAGACACTTAACACCAAAAAAAAAAAACAAAAAACAAAAAACCCTAGCCATGTGACCTTGGGCAAGTCACTTAACCCCAACTGCCCTCCAAAAAGCAAAAAGAAAAAAAAAAGAGAGACTATAAATTAAACAAAAGCTCTTGTTTAAGGAGGAAAAACCTGGAAGGAGAATAAACAGGAAGTAGAAAACCTTTTCCAGGTCATTGGCTCCCTAAAATGAGGATGGACAATTAGAAATCAGTGTTTCCAGAGGAAAACGGGAAATTCTTCAACAAAATTAAGACTAGAAAAAGTAGAAGAAAATGCAATACTTGTCCTATCAGAAAATACTGTCCTAATCAGAAAATACACAGGTCAAAGAGAGATCACCTTCTTCCCCTTTAACTCCCCACCAAAACAAAAGTCTAGATATCCTATTTCTAGAAATAATGAAAGCCGGTCAGATCTATTTGAGGCAGAAGGCAAAGAGAAAATAGAATCCTTCAGTCACTTCCTGAAAAAAGAAAATTACTAAAACTCTGAGCTTCCAAGTCTGATGGGAAAAAAATCACTGAGCAGCCAAAAAAGATTCCGTTATGGAGGAACCAGCCAGGGTCATACAACACTCGGCAGCTTCTACTGGAAAGGACAAGAGAACTTGGAATATAATACATCACAAGGCAAAAAAGATAAAGGCTTACACTCAGGGAGAATTTACCTGCCAAAATAACATAATCTTACACTGAAAAAACACAACGGACCTCTCATGAAACAGAAAGCTTTCGTGCCGCGTTGATGGAAAGAGCAGGGCTGCAGACACTTTGAAATGCTAACACAGGAATCAGAAGGAATCTAGAAAGATAAATACGTTTGACCAGTTGGAGCGGACTATGTAGTGATGAAGTGTTTGCATTCTAATAGTGGGAAGAAGAAAGAAGAAGGCTTCGAGGGTCTCTGCAGATCTAGGGGGAACTGAAGCAGAGGAGCCTCGTGACTGACCCAAAAGTGAAGAAAAAGAAAGGGAAAAGGAATGCACTAGTCAAGAAAGGGGGAGCGAGTGGATAAAATTATTCCACATAAGTGGGATGTGAAATACTGTATAAATTCGAGGGAAGTGGTTGAGGACATCAGGTATCACATGACTCTTATTTGCATCCGAATCAGACAAAGGCGAACACATATCCAAAAAGTGTGAAGGAGAAGCCAGACTCAACGGGGAAACCCACAAGAACAGAGGGTGATGGTTAAGAGGAAGGGCAGACCGATGGAGAGATGAGTCATAAATAAGATAAACTTTGGAGGGTGTGTTGTGAAAGGGGACTGAGAAGAAAGGATAAAAACCTGCCATACGGGAGCTGGGAAAAGAGAAGAAAGGTATGATAGATTATTAGTGTCCAAGAGAAAAATAAAACCCTGCGGGTTCTGTTTCAGACCCCTGAGGTTGGTAAAAATGAGAGAACATTCATGACCGTCGCCGCAGTGGCTATGTAAAGACAGGCACTCTGACACACTATTGGTGGAGTCATAAAATGGTTCATCCATCCCCAAAATACGTTTGGAACTGTGCCCCAGAGGTCGCTAGGATACACATATCTCTCCCTCAGGTGCGTGCCCCCCAGAGACCAGACGAAAGGAAGTGATCCAGATGCGCAAAAATATTTGGCGTGTCTTAGGTGTTTAATGAGCACTTATTGATGGAATGATTGAAAGCGGCACATTTTGTTGTAGGAAAAAAAATGGAAAATAGTGGGGAAGGGCATCCACGGGGAGCAACTGAACAAATCGTGGTACGTGGATGTAATAAAGTAATAGGAGCTTGCATTCACACACGCCTCACGGATACCTCAGTCATCCTCCCAACAACCCTGGGAGAGAGGCGTGATTATGATCCCCCTTTTACAGATAAGATAGCTGAGGCAGAAAGAGGCTGTGATGGTTCCAACAGCTGTAGAATATTCTTGCACCGTAAGAGGTGATGAAAGGGATGAGCTGGGGAAACACGGGGAGATTCGCGTGATTCCGTGCAGAGTGAACTCAGCAGAATCAGACCGATCTTTGCCAGTTCTTTAAAACACAGTTTTCCATGCGTTTATGTGTTCCCCTCCTGTTGCTTCCCCTCATTGAACAACAATAACAAGAAACATGAAAAAGAAAACCCTTGTCGTAAACATGCCGAGCCCAGCAAAGCAAGGGCGGGGCTCCCTCTGCCCTTTTAGCTCTTGGAGAAAGGCAGGCGGGCGGGGGCGGGGGGTGGGGTGGGGAGGGAATTCATGGGCAGAATTGTGGACTCACTGGCTTTGCACTGAGAGACTGAAGCCCTTTAGAACTGCTTTTCTCCACAATGTCTTTGTAATTGGATAAATTATTTTTGTCCTGCATCAGTTCTTAGAGAGTTTTCTCAGTTTTCCCTAAAACTGTCCATTTAATCTTTGTGTGTGTGTGTGTGTGTGTGAGAGAGAGAGAGACACAATAATTTGCTTATTTCCTGACAGGAGGACATCCCCTTATTATGGGGTAGCCCACATTTTAGCTACTACAGAAAGAAATGTTATAAATATGTGTGTACACAGAAGCCCTTTTCATCTTTGATTTCTTTGGGATATAGACCTCATTAATGGTATTACTCGGTCAAAGCATAGGCGCAGTTTAGTAGTTTCAAATTGTTTCCCAGAATGGATAGAGCAATTTACAGCTCCACCAACAATGCACTAGTGCGCCTGTTTTCCCACAGTCCCTCCAACATCTGTCTTTTTCCTCTTTTGTCATATTAGCCAGCCTGATGGGAATGGCAGGAACTTCAAAATAAGGTTTGATTTGCATTTCTCTATTATGAAGTTAGAGCATTTTGCTTTTGATTTTGATCACTTCACTTTTTCCTTTGAAACAGGAAAATAATTTATACAGTAACTACAACTGTATAAAAAACAAACAATTTGGAAAGACTTAGCTCTGATGAGTGTAATGACCAGCTACAGTTGTGAAGACCTGAGGATGAAACACACTTTCTGCTTCCTGAGAGAGCCGAGAGGCTCCGTGTATTCAGATTTCTAGCTTTGGCCAGGAGGTCTTCATTTTGCTGGATTCACCTCATAGGTCATAAGGATTTGGGGCTTTGGAGGGAGGAGGAGAGATCAGTGACAGTGATGCCAAAAACAGAAAAGAGGGTCACTGGTGCATTTCTAGAAATGTCCAGAAGAGAAGGAAGCTCAGAGGGAAACACGGGCAAGCAGGACAACTTTGGAACAAATGGACTGAATCAGTTGTACTCTTTGTTAAACCCTGTGCTACTTTTCAGAGCTGGCCAGGCTTCATTTGCTTTTGCTTCTGACTTAGTATTTCACCACTGTGTCTCAGCTGCTCTGTCATCCTTCCGCCTCTCTGGCTCCCTTCTCCCACTGATAGGGTCCATTGGAGGTGTCCATCTCGGGTTTGGCCATAGAGAAGCCATAATTCATGACCCTGCTGAGCTCTGTCTCCTGTCCCTTCTTACAATGTCTTTCCATACCCAGTGCAGTGCTTTCCACATAGTGTAGACTCAATAGATGTTATGTCATTGGTTTGGATCCCAGGAGCAGCCTGTGATGTCCCTGTTTGCCTTTGCCTTAGCAGACAATGGGTCAGGCTTTGTCGTTTGTACATCAGATGGTGACCAGGTAGGGCCAGGCCTCATGATTTCCTTTTTTCCACAGCTCTGCATCCCTATGAGTCTGCTGAAGAATCCTGGTAGATGTGGGGGTGGTTGGCTCTTGTGTTCCTGACAGCCAGTAACATGTCATCAGGGCATGACCATTTAGGCTTTCCTTCAAGTTTTTTTTTCCCTTAAAGTGAAGCTATGTTTCATTCCCGTATTCCAGAAGCCTAGAAGCTGAGGCAGTGGTTGTATCATCTCTTTAAAACTGAAAGGGGTTTGAGAGGTCATAACTGAGTTGGCTTCATTCATTTCAAAGAACTTTGAAACTAAGCCTTGGGCATGTACTCACTAGCAAAGAAGAGGGATTGGATGGGACAGAGGGAAAGGGTGGGAGTGATGAATATAGAAAGCAGAAGTGTGTAAAGCCAATCAGCAGTAGATTTCTGAGAGAATGCTACTGTGAGGAGCTTTTAAGAATTGGATTACACAGTATTAGTGAACACTCTGTTTATTACATTACAAATCTTTATTCAGTACAATGTTCACAGTTTC
>CM053594.1:1104998-1119409 GCA_028646575.1 Pseudocheirus occidentalis | reverse complement strand
TGGCAAGGGGTGTAGAGCTGTCCCTGCCTCTCTGGGTCCTGTTCGAGGGGGTCAGCTTTCACATCCAAGGGGTCAGACTCTGGAACACGCCTGATGCCAGGTCCAGTGGGCTGGAGAACTTGGGGCTTAAACCCTGGAGAAGACAAACCTGGCAAAGAGGTTAAGCAAATAAAGACCAAAACAGGCAAAAAAAGTATAGCAAAAAAAAAAACCAATTTCCCTGGTAGGAACCAAAGATGGCTAAGGCAAGGCCAAAGGGCTGTCAGATATCCCTTTCCTTTCTAAACTGCTCTATGGACATTCAGCACATGGCAGGCAATACCAGCTTTTCAAAAACAGGCAGCAACTCCCAAAGCCTGTTCTCTCCTTCCATCATAGAGACTATTGGGTAAAGCTGCAAAGTCTCAAAAGCTTTCACCTGTTCTAGGCCCCACTCTAGACAGAACGAGTCAGGGCCTTGAGTAGCCATTAATGGCTAGGGTCCCTCCCAGGCCTGGGGTTTAAATATATATAGACCATGGTGGGGGGACACTTTAGAACCTAGGAGTCAAAAACAAATCCCAAACAATTGACCTAACTATCTCCTACATTCAGGGAACGTGGGGAGATCTGGAGGCTTAACTAGAGAAAATTGGATTCCCAATTAGAATGGCTGTAGCAGCTACAGCCCAAAGGCATGTAGGCCATCCTGCAGCCACAGAGTCCAATTGTTTTGAAAAATAGGCAACTGGCCTGGGATCAGGTCCTAAGAACTGAGTTAGGACTCCCAGAGCCTATACCTCATCAGAAGAATATACTTAGAAATAAAGGTCTTGTGAACGCAAAATTAAAAATAAGAAAAAAAGTACTGAGCCACGCAAGCTATAGAACTCAGAGCTGGCAAAGCTGGACAAGGAGGAAGGCTTAACTGAGCTCCGTGGCCACCTGCCCTGAGGCTGGTGGAATGTTGGGAGGAAGCAACGGGGGAGCCCAGGCTGCAGAGGCCACAGAGGCTGCAGAGCCTGGGAGCAGGGCCCACCGGGGCCAGCCACATGCACAGACCCAAGGGTGTAAGGCTCAGCCTGATTTCCTGCTCCTCTTCTTTCAGTTTCCTGGCTCCTGGTTTGGGGCGGGCATCCTGGTAGCAGCCCTGTCTTCCAGAGCAGCCCAGGGTCAACTCTTTGACTTCAGGAAGTTCTTAAGTGGAAAGAAAAGAGGTCTACCGTAGGCCTGCCCTAGCTGAGATGGGAGGGGGCAGGCAGGACGTCAGGAGTGGTGATTGACTGGGCCCATTAAGCCCTCCTGCGTGCCCAGAGCTGCACTGGTCTGGAGATGCAAAGGTCAAAGGGAGATAGGCCTTGCCCTCAGAGGGCTTACCTGGGGATGCAACATATGAAGGGAGACAGAAAGGCAAAGCTCTCTCAAAAAGAGTACCCCGCACGAGGGCAGGGAGAAAGGCCAGAGCTGTGGAAGAAAGGCTCCAGAATTTGGATGGGTTGGGGAAGGCCTCCTGTAGAAGGATTTTAGCTGGAGCTTAAAAAAAGCCTGGGAGACCAGCCATCAGAGGGGATGAGGCTGAGCATGCAGGCATGGGCATGACCCCCGCGCATAATGTCCAGACCTGACAAATGGAACAGTTGGGAGGCCCAGGGTGTGAGAGGCTCATGGGTGTTCAGGGAGGACCAGCACGTCTGGAATGAGGGCTGTCCTCCGGTTTTGGGGTCCGTCTGGCACTGAGCCCTCAGCTGGGGCTCCAAGAAGCTGGAGCAGCAGCCATGCCCCACTAAAACCCTTTCAGCAGCCGGCTACAGCAGGCTGACAGTAACCTATGGTCTCAAATGCACGGTGAACTGGGGGTATCTACCCTGAGCACGCAAAGACTTCCTCTGGTGGAATGGGGGGATGAGAACAATTTGTTCCAAAGGCCATGAGGGAGGTGGCGGCAGGTGCCATAGAGCACTTAGAACTTGGGCAGACGGGCAGATGCCAAGGTCGGCCCCTGCATCCTGGGCCATGGCTGGTCATCCTGAGCTTTGTCTCGCCTCTGGACTTCAACGGCTCTACAGCAGAGTGAGGCCGATGGCTTTGGGCCCCTTGGCCTCCCTTGAGTCCAGCTCATGTGCCAGTCAGGACATTACCCCAAGAGGTCATTGGCCCCCTTCAAAAATGAGAGACAAACAAGACACAAGCCATCAGAAAGGTGGAAGGGGCTGGGTTAGGGAGGGCTTCAAATGCCAAGCAGAGCATTTATATTTGATCCAGAAGATGACTGGGAGCCGCTGAACACTATTGGGTAGGGAGAGCAGCATGGTCAGTCCTACACTTTAGGAAAATCACTTGGATGTCTGAACAGAGGATGGACTGGGGTAGAGCGAGGCCTGAGGACACCCCACCACCGCCTAGCCCCGACTCCCCCTGCAGCTGCTGCCACAGTCCAGCTATGAGGATCTGCACCAGGGTAGGGGCAGGGGTAGAGGAGAGAAAGGGGCTGCGGAGGTGAAATCTCCCAGAGATGCTGGCGAGGGGGATGGACAGGCCCTGGCACCCTACTGGATATGGGGGCCGAGAGAGTCTGGAGTCCAGAGTGCCTCCTACGCTGAGAGCCCGAGGGAGCAGGAGGATGGGAGTGCCCCCCAAAAAGACAGGGACCATGGGAGGTGGAGATGATTTGGGGAGAGATAAGGAGCTGTTTGGACACAGAGCTGAAGAGGTCTACAGCTGGGACAGCCAGCTGGAGAGACCTGCTAGGCAGTTAGAGGCTGAAGGTCAGCACCGAGGCTGGGGAGAGATGGGATCACAGGCCTCCCTCAGGGTGTGCCCAGCCCTCTCTCTTATTTCACAAGGTAATCTCACCAGCTCCCACAGACCTGTGCTGCTGTGCCCGGCCCTTCTGCAGCAGGAATGGGCCACTGTCCCTGGGGAGGGGACTCTCCTTCTAGCCCACCGAGGGCTCAGGACTGGGAGATGGAACCGAAGCACTCCAGAAATCCTGTGGGGGGGGGCGGGGAGAAAGCCCAAGGCTGCTCTAGATGGGAGGACTGCCAGCGAGGGGAGAGGAGCGAGGGCTTGGGCAGCCTTGAGGGATGAGGGCTCAGAGCGCCATGGGAGCAGGGGGGCAGCCTTCCGGGTCTTTGGGAGGTCCACGAAATTCTTTAGGAAGCTAGGTGGGCAGACGGTGGCAGTGGCAGGCAGCAAAAGCCAGAAGAAGGAGTCAAACTCGGGTGCCCTGCCCTGCTCGTCCCTTCCCCCTACACAAGCAGCAGCCTTGCCACCCCCCCACCCCACCCCCCGTTGCTGTCGATGCGCTCACTAGCCCTGAGTCTAGTCTATTGGTCCTCCGTGCTCCAACACACAGGTTCTTAGTCATGACTCTGCTTGAACATGATGGTTCAGAATATGGGTAGAGGAGCTGAGGTCAGTCAGAGGAGCCAGGGACAGCCAGTGATGGCCAAGGGAGCAAAGAAATGGCCAGGGGAGCCAGGGACAGTTAGGGGATCCAGGGACAGCCAAGGACAGCCAGGGACAGCCAGGGATGGCCAGGGGAGCCAGGGGAGTGCAAGGCTTCAGGTTTGCACACTGTTGTCTTTGTTACTATGCCCTTTTCACTATGGGCTGTCTCAGAACACCTGGGGCGTGGGGGCAGGGTCTGGAGACCCAGGTAAGAGCAGGCTCATCACCAAGATGTCCAGGGCTGGGATTCTAAAGAGCACAGTGCCCACCGATGGGGTTGTGGGAGGGGGCAGGCCCAAGACTGAATCCTGCAGCAGATGTGTCCTAGCTGCGTGACCCTGGGCAAGTCACTTCATCTCTGTGCCTCAGTGTCTCATCTGTGAAATGGGGATAGTAATTATACCTCCCTCTTGGAGCAAATGAGACGACATATGTAAAGCACTTTGGCACAGCGCCCAGCCCATAGGAAGCCCCGTGTTAGTATTGGCTACTCTCCTCCCCACTCACCAGGCTCTAGGACTCACTGCCTCAGCTGGCCAGACCTCTTGTCTTCCATACTGGGTCCAGGCCATGCCTAAAACCAGGGGTGGAAAAGCAATGGGGCATGGGCAGAGGCTGGTATGGGCAGGTGCCAGCTCGGGCTCCGCACTGGGACTGGGATACTAACTTGGCACCTTTGGAGTGGCTCCTGTTTTTGAGCCTCAGTCTTCCCGTCTGAATTGGGGGGGAAGATCCCTTCCCTGCCAGCTCTTGAGTCTGGAATGAGTCTCTCTGTACCTCCACTCCCCCTATTCCAGTCTTCACACACACACGTACGCACATGTATGCACACACATACACACACATGCACACACACACGCCCTGCCTGTGCATGTACTCTTCCATTAAGCAGCCTCCTGCCTGTCCCTCTAACACTAACCTTGGTCCGTTGGCCTGGCAGTTCTCTCTCTGGCCCAGAATGCTCTCCCTCCCTCCTCCTCTGCCTCCCTCCTCCTGTCCCTCCCTTCTCCTCTGCCTCCCTCCTCCTGTCCCTCCCTCCTCCTCTCCCTCCCTGCTCCTGTCCCTCCCTCCTCCTGTCCCTCCCTTCTCCTCTGCCTCCCTCCTCCTCTCCCTCCCTGCTCCTGTCCCTCCCTCCTCCTGTCCCTCCCTGCTACTGTCCCTCCCTCCTCCTCTGCCTCCCTCCTCCTGTCTCTCCCTGCTCCTGTCCCTCCCTCCTCCTCTCCCTCCCTCCTCCTGTTCCTCCCTTCTCCTCTGCCTCCCTGCTCCCCACTCTCTCAAGCCCATCTAAAGCCTCATCTCCTGCCTTCCCCAGCCCCTCCTGATTCCATCACTTCTCAGGTAGCTTGGACATGGGCGTTTGCTGGGCTCCCCCCATAGATGGAGATTTCCTGGAGGGCAGGGACTTTGTATGCCTGGGGTTTCACACAATGTTAAGCATATCGTAGGTGTAGGTGTTTCATGGTCAGGGCAGCTCGGGTGTGTAGTGGATAGAATGCCCAGCCTGGGGTCAGGAGGACCTGAGTTCAAATCTGGCCTCTGACACTTCCTAGCTGTGTGACCCTGGGCAAGTCACTTCACCCTGCTGACCTCAGTTTCGGCATCTGTAAAATGAGTCAAAGAAGGAAGAAAGGACTGGACCACAACAGAGGTTCTTAGTCCATGGCAGTGACTGAGCATCTACTAAGAAAAGTCTCCTCCCACAAGGTGGAGTTTGGGCTTGTGTGACCCAGATCGCTGCCTCCATTCACCACCCCCACCCCCAGGTAAGCCCCCCAAATTTAGCCCAGGCTGGTCCTCAGTTTCTTGGGTCCTCGCCAGGTCCTTCTGGAAGCCAGAGCCCGAGGTCCAAACGCTCCCACGGATACTCAGGGATGGCCATCACCCTCCTCCTTTCTCTTCTTTGTCTAAAAATCCATGTCACCTCCTCCAGGTCCAGGGAGGGGGGAGGAGGAGAGAACTCTGGCCCCCTCGGCTGTAACTGCTGAGGCCTGGGTTCGAGGAGTCCTGAGCTGGTGGGACAGGCGGAGGCAAGGAAGGGCCATGACTGCTGGGGGCCGTGGCTGTCTTCTCACTGCCTGGTGTGGTCTCTGGGCTGGCATGCTTGCTGGCTCTGACGTGGAAAGGCTGCCAAGGTGGGCATGGGCAGAGTCTAGACCTGGATCAGTAGCCAGCTGCCTCTCCCAGCTTCCTCTGGTCTGATTCCGCATAGATGCAGCCCAGCCTGTCTCTGGCCACAGCCTGGACCACGTTCAGCCAGAAGGGGAGTTTCTGATCCTGGTGTCCAAGGTTAATGAGCCCATCCTGGACCTCCTGCAGGAGGAGACAGTAGGCAGGTAAGATCTGGCCTGAGGGCTGCCAGATGCCTTCCTCCCTTCCATACCCATGAACAGGTCCCCTTCTCCACTCTGGCAGCTACCTGGGATGAGGGTACCCCAGGACACCTGACCGATGGCATACCAGGGAAACCAAGGTCCAGGGAGGGACCCAGTGGGGTGGGGACAGGGTCTGGGTCCTGGAGACTCACCTTGTTGAAGCCTGGCTCAAAGAGAACCTTGGTCGTGGGACTCACATAGAGAATCTTGGCCTCGATGGCTTCATGAAGGTCCAGACCAAACCACAGGTTGTTCATGATGGCCTGGGAACAGAAGGGAGTGGCAGCAGTAATGGAGAGAGACCCTGGACACTGGCCAGATCAGGTATAGGGACACAGATGCTGGGCATAGATACCACACACTGGGCAAGGCAGGCCTGGGTTGCCAGTGGTCTTCCACAATGTGTAACTGGAAAGGCCTTGAGACATCACTGAGCATTGCTGGTGCCTTGTCCACTTGGACTGGCCACAGCAGCACTAGCACTCTAACTCAACTAACCCATCTTAGCATTGGACATCAGGCCCTCATTGATGGGCATCAGGAATCTGGGCTAAGGACAGCTTCGTGCCTTGGGCAGGTGGGGATGGTGTTGAGCAGACCCATGAGGAAGAACTGGGACCCCTCCAACCCCAGCATGTGACCTGCCAACTCTAGGCTGTCTTAGGATAGGCGAGGGTAAGGGGTGGGGCTCAGTGTCCAGGCTGTCAAGGAGGGCAGGAGATATGCATGGCAGATTCACTCACCAAGGCTGTGGCTGGGAGGATCAGTTGCCCTCCAGAGCCCCCAATCACCAGCTTGGACTTCTGATCTTTGGAGATCAAGATGGATGGAACCATGGAGGATGGGGGCCTTTCCCCTGGAACTGACAGAGAGACTCTACCTCACTGACCAGCAATCCCTCCTTGGCCTCTCAGAATCTCCCCTTCCCCAGGAAGAGAAAGCTGGAGGGGCTTCTCAGGGGCTTTCTTTCTGTAAGGGAGAATTCCAGCAGACATTGTAGCTGACCAAGCTGCTCCCATCACTCAGCTCTAATGGCCCAAGGTAGCAAAAACTGTCCTCTGCAGTCTCCACTGTGACCAGAGGCAAAGCCCTCCTGCTGACTTGGGGACAGCAGCCAAAGAGCTGTGGATAGTGGTCAGCCAGGACAGCTGCCTTAGCCTGAGAGCTCACCCCTCTGCTGCAGATAACTGAGGCTCGGCGCCACCGGTAGGGACCCTGCTGAGGAAACTTGGTGTTTCACCCAAAGTGGGTTTGGGGAGAACATAACTGGCTCAATTTGGGGCAGCCTGTGCTGGCATTCAGTCTCCTTCTACCTCCCTTTCCTCAGTGGAAGGGCTCTGGGTAGTGCCAGGGACTTGTCCCTTGTCTTTATTTTGTCTGGCACTTAGTAGGAGCTTAGGGAATGCCAATGGACTAGCTGACGGACAGATTCTGCCTGAGCTGCTTATGAGGCAGAAGACTAGAGTATCCTGGGGAGAAAAAGAGCCAAGATGCCTTGGCAGGATTGCAGAAGGCACGATAGGGAGGGATCTCCATCTTCCCTGGAGCTCTAGGGGCATTCTCCTATTGCTGCTGCTCAGAAGCTCCCACCAGTGTGCCTCCCTCTGGTGGATCAATGGTGTCTATGAGGATCTAATTAGCTTTTAAAACGGCATTTGCTAAAGCTACATCTCAAGAAAATCCCTTCCAAGTACAGAGTCCAGGGGGAGCCTAAAGCAAAGGGGCTGATTCCCAGCCCCTGGTTGGAGAGAAGCCCTTTTCTGTCCGTCGCGGGGCGTCCCAAAGTTCTCCTTCGGCAGGGCGCAGCCTCCTGCTGAGCATTCATCTGGTCCTTGGCTCCTGGTGTAGATTCATGTTCCCAGGACACTGCCAGGACCCCCATGAGAAGTCCCAAATATCTGACCTTCTGAGGTTCGCGCAGTCACCTTCTGGCCAAAGAGGGGAGGGCAAGACAGACTGTGCCCTGCCGGGGCTGCAGCAGGTGAGGCCAGGGTTGACGAAGATCCCTGCCGCTCCAGCGCCCAGTCTTCCAGTCTTAAATCCAAGCCCCACAAGGCGCGGCTGAGTCTCCGTAAGGATCCCGCATACTTATCATGTGGAATGGTTTTCCTCCTTCCAAACGGCTTGTTGTACCTTGACTGACCGATTCAAAAGAGATGCTGCGGCCCAGTAAAGTGGTTGGGGCCCAATTATTCATCGACTCCTCCGCTTTGCAGTTTCTCCTCCCCCACCCCCAAAGTCACGCCATTGACTCTTGGCTGTCCTCAGCAAACCTGCTGGAGCGCGCTTGGCCCCGGCCTCAGAGCTCCTTGGGGCCTGGGACTGGCTTCCCTAGTGTACTGTTCCAAAGAGCTTCAGGAAAAGCCTATGGGGCACAGTGTAGGGATCACAATCGGTAATTAGCAGTCTTCCACACCCCTCCAAGTCCATGGCGATACAGCTGAGCGAATGGTCATTTTGCGGAATTCTAATAGCTTAGGGCCAGTCTTGGTGACTGTAGACAGTCTTCTCCGACCCAGAACACAAAGTGGAGAAGAGAAGCGAGCCTCCTTTCTCAGAAGGAAGCCTCGGTCCCTCGGTGCTCCCTGAGCACATGGAGCTCTCTCCACGGGGAGGAAGAAGGAGGCTCTCCTGGAAGCTGCCCCCTCACCCTTCAGACAAGAAAGGAGCAGTCCTGAGTGAGGATTCTCCTACAATTCCCTGGGACGGATGATCGGTGGGTGGTACCCTTCCCATTGCTGTCCTGTAGTTTTTCAGTCACTTTTGACTCTCCCTGACCCTTCTGGGGTTTTCTTGTTACAGATACTGGAGGGGTTGGCCATTTTCTTTTCCAGCTCATTTTACAGGTGAAGAAACTGAGAGGGTCACACAGCGAGGAAGTATCTGAGGCCAGATTTGAACTCAGGAAGGTGCATCTTCTTCCGCATTCCAAGCCCAGTACTCGGTCCTGTTGCACTGCCTAGGAGTCCTATGCTGGGTGTGTCCCTGAGCCATAGCCGTTTCAAAATTCAAGCCCATTTTCTCTGGGTCCTTGTACCAAAGGTCAGAAGACTTTGGCCCCCTTGTGGGTGTCCTGGCAGTGTCCAGCGATGACTGTCAGCAGAGTCTACTGGAAGCCAAGGACACCTCTGATTCTCCCCCAGGGGGTCTCTGCCACGTGGCTCCAGAGGCAGCAGGCAAACCTTATACTATGGGCTGGTCTTAAAGAGCTCTAGAAAGCTGTCTTGATGCACGACCCCACTGGGCAAATCACGATCTGCGAGTGATCTCGGGGCACACTGCTGGGTGTCATATTTAGGGGTGCTCCAAGCCTTACCCTGGGTACAGCACTAAACAATAATGTGTAAGCAACCGAGGAGGCAAAAGCTGACTTGGAAGGAGGGAGAAAGGTGCTAATCTTCAGTTACAGTTTAAAGGAAAAAGAGAGAAGTCCTGTTATTTTTTCTCTTGGACCCTGGAATCTAGGCTACCCATTGACTAGAATCCCAGGACATTAATCTCCCTCATGAATCTCAGCAAATGTGCCAAGATGAGACCTCACTCTGCTGCCCACTGCAGCACAAGGCTGGGGCTGCCCTCCCCAGCTCCCCTTCCATGGGCAGGCCGAGTACCAAACAGCAGCAAAGGGGGGCATCCCACAGGCACATGCAGTACCCAGGGAATGGGGACCCAAGCTTAGAACATGCTGGCTGGCCATGGGGCGGCTCATCTCTCCTGCTTAGAGGTTTGGGGTCATTGCTGGGACACCCACAGGAAGCCAAAGTCTTCTGCTGCTTGGAGGTTGCCAAGGTTGGGAAGCTCTTCTCTCCAGATATCAGAGGACCTAGCACAAATATCTAAGACCAAGGACCATTCCCCAGCTGATAAGTGGTGGAAGGATTGCAAATTGTGAGCCATGATAAAAGAGATTGTCCCAAATCCCTAATAATGAGAGAAATGTGACTCTAAACAACAACCCTGCGGTTTCACCACCCATTGGTAAAGAAGAGGTCACATGACAGGAGTCAGTGTTGGAGGGGCTGTGGAAAGCCTGGTGCTGATACACTGTTGGCAGAGCTGGGGTTGGTCAGGCCATTCTAGAAGGCAATTTGGAAGCATGCTTTTAAAAGGTGCTTAAGACCCTGAGTCTGACCCAGAGAGGCCACAGCTAGATGTGTCCCAGGGAAGAAGTCGAATATGTTTTTTTCCTCTAGAGAGCCAATTGTAAAATATTAATCTGCATGTGAGTGCACCTTTGGCTCCAGGTGTGTCCCTCCTCATCCCAGGCTCCTCTGGGTCCAGGAAGGACTCTAGCCACCTGCCTACACACAATAGGTGTTTCCTAAATGCTTGGTCTTACCTGGATCCAGCAGCTTGCTGGAGCCTGGAGTTATTCTCCAGCAGAGGTCCAGGAGTTGGTTGTTGAGAATGAGGCCAGTCTTCGGAGAGTACACCATGGAACCAAAGCTGGGTAGACAGAAGTAGGGTCTGGCTGGGGAGTGCCCCTCCCTTCCCTGCCCCCCAGACTTCCCTACTCTGCCTGGGGACTCCCTTGACCCCTTGGAGCAGCTGCCCTCAGCCTATCTGATCTTGGGTTCCCCTCCCTACTCCCCCTTGTGTTTCGTCAAACTGGACACTCCATCCCAGAGTCCTCGGCATCGTTCTGGACTGGGGGCCACCTCTTTGGTGCAGCCTCCTTGGGGATTTCACTGTAGCCACTGAGATTCCCTCCCTCCAGGAATCTCACCTTGGTCCTCCATGACTCCGTCTACCTGGAGAGCTGGCATAACCCTTCTCCAAGGCCAGCTCTGTGCCCACCTTTCCACCACCTACCTTTCTCAGACCCTCTGCAGTGTCCTTATCCCTCTCTCCCTCCATTGTGGTTGCTGGTTCACCTGCTTGACCATCCTCAGGTCTCAGGTCTCAGATCCTCCCGTTTTCCACAGCCTGCCTCTGCCCAGGACTCTTCCTTTCTCCCCAGATCTCCCCCTCTCCTTCTCTAGATCAGATTGGGAGTTCCCTTAGGGCAAGGCCTTGCCTGCTTCCATCTTCTGATCACCGGGTCCTTTTGGTTCATAGTGGGCTCCTGGTCACAGCTCACCCTTCCCATCTGACCTGGGCCCATCCTTCTCCATGAGTCACAGATGGGACCATCTCTTCCAAGTTCCCCTCATGTTACAGATGAGGAAACAGAGACTTTGAAAGGCTGTGTGCTTGGCCCCAGGTCAGCAGGTGCAGGGGCTGGGTTCCAGCCTGGTCTTTAGACCCCTGAACCCCCTATCCTTTGTGCTGGCCCATGATCCTGGGGCAGGCTACACTGTCAGGACAGCCAGGCTGCTGTCCTGGTTGGAAGTCTGAATTCCCAGAAATACTCCCAGTCCTTGAACAGCCCCTTTCAGGGAGGGCTCCTGACTTTCTGAAAGGAGGAGACTTAGTCTTGCCAAGAGTGGGAGCCTGCTGTGTTTAATCCCCACTTGAGGGACAGCTTTGTCTGCCTGAATAGCTCTAAAGGGGCATCAGTGAGAGAATTCTTTTTTTTTTTTTTTTTTTTTTGCTTTTTGGAGGGGGGAAGGTAGGGCAATTGGGGTTAAGTGACTTACCCAAGATCACACGGCTAGTTTTTGTGTAAAATGTCTGAGGCTGGATCTGAACTCCTGACTCCGGGGCCAGTACTCTATTCATTGAGCCACCTAACCACCCCTTAGAGGGAGAATTCTGGAAGCTGATTGAGGAAGCCTTTGTTCTGGGAACGCTGGGACCTGTGTTCTAGTTTGTCCGGCTTTCGCTTTGTGATGATTACAAAATGCTGGTGGACAGTGTTTGGGGCAGGGAGGACACTGTGTCTGCTCCCCTCTCATAAAGCAGGAATGCTTCTCCTTGGATAGGTGTTGGCTCAAGGCAGATGCAGGCCTTCATCCTTCCCTGGGCTGCTTCCTTCTCTGGGGCCACCATCCCCAGGAGCCTTCCAGGGATCCCTGGACCATCTGCCCACGTCTGCAGCCCAGCAGGTGGCAGTAAGAAGTCGGCATCTCACCGGAGCTCCCCTCCTTCCTTCATGTATGAGTGGGTCTGGCTGCTCCCCCCCCCCCTTCTCCTGGCTCCCCCACTGGCCACACATGCCCCAGATCACTCCTGATGCAGCAGTTGGTACCAACTATACATGAGCCACACCTTCACCTTCCTTCTGTCTTGAGTTGTGACCTTTGATGCTGTGGTTTCTGCCTACCTTTGCATACATGCAGTGTGCCTCTGGGCTGTTTCCATGGGCAGTGCCCTCTGTCCTTGTGCCCATTGCCCTGGGAATCCCTTTAAGGCTGCTATCTCCTGAGGGAAGCTTGCTCTGATCTGAGGCAAGCCAGATTTCTCTCCCTCAGCAGATTTCCAGGAGTCCACATTACTAAGAAGCACCTCTTCTGGACACACACCCAATCCACCAGGAGAATGGAAGATACTTGAGGGCAGGGCCTCTCTCCTGAGTCATTGACTCCTCAGTCCCCCTACAGGTGCCTATAAGCTCAGTCCTTTGTCCAGGCAGATGAAGAGGGCAGCATCCCCCGCCCTCCTCACAGCTAATTCCCCTGGATTTGGTTCAAATCCTGGTTGCCCTCCAGCAGATCCCTCTGATCTTAAAACAGGTTGGTCCCCATGAGACAGATGCAGACCACTGGGGCCCTTGGTTCTCAGCCATTCCAGCTTTGGGGAGCTATGCCAGCAGAGCTTTCTAAAGCCCACACCTCATAGGGTGGGATGAGGAGTGTATAGGTATGTGTGGACTCTTGCACAGGAAGGTGACTGATGATGACCAGCCTGTGCCACCCCCAGGAGCTGTCCCCAGCCTCTGCTCCTTCCCCCTGGTGTCAGAGCAAGCCCTCCCTCTGCTCAGGCAAGGCTAACTCCTTCCTCATCCCCTGCCTGCCCCCTCCTGCAGGGAGGAGGTCAGCCCTTCCCAGGCAGGCTTCCTGTACTCACGGGGTGTTGATGGTGCTGGTGGCAGACACAGCACTGCCATCTGGGCCCAGGATGGCCACATGGGAGGTACCAGCCTCCTGCCCACCCAAGCTGGTCAAGCTGATGTTGTAGTAGCTGGGTGTGTGGTTTCCCTGGGGGCTGATCAGGTCCCGGACTTTCTGGGCCAGCTCCTCAGTCAGCAGGTCAAGGTACACACCCTACATGGGGCCAGAGGATCAGCTGGGGCCCTGGGAGCCTTGCCTCAGGGCCCCCAGAGGAGATATCAGAGCCACTTTCCTACACATGCACACTCTACAGTCCAGAAGACTGAGGCAGCCCAGGGAGGGGCAAATCCAAGCCCAAAGTCACACTGGGAAGGAGCCTCAGGTAACAGAGGAACACCCCAGTTTGACTGAGTAAGTTGGAGGGTGGGATCCAGCCAGGCTCACCAAGCTAGGGACCTTCGTGGGGCCAACCCCCCTTCTTTGACAGCAGAGACTCCAACCCAGGTCGACTGGATACAGTCCTAGGGCTCCCTCTGGTCCCTGGGGCACTTTGGGAGAGTGTATATTCTGGGTTCAAACCGTGCATGCCCCAGGCTCAGGACCACAGACACTCCCCCAGGGGTGGCCAGTGACAGCTCCACGGCTGGAGACACTCTGGAGCCCTGGTCTCCAGCAGGGTCCTGAGCTCAGAGAGGGCTCTGCCCTTCTCTCTTTCCCTCCTCAGGAAGGGGCCATAGGGAAGGGGCTTGGAGCTCCATTCTCGGTGTGTCCTTGGGCTACATGTATCCTGAGCCTATGTATCCTGAGCCTCAGCTTCCCACTCTGGGGGCATTGGGCTCGGGGGCGCTGCAGTTGGGCCTGTTCTCGCCTGCCCCAGGAGGCTGCCCTCCTGGCCCCCACTCCAGGTCCTCACCGGGGGCTCTGGGTAGCTCCGAGGATCTCTCAGCCTCCATTTGAGGCCACTGGCAAACTTTAAGGTCTCCACCACTCGGTGGTACGTGCTGACTTTCCCCTTGAGCTGGGCCAGGGCGTCCTGGGGGAATTGAAAGCCTGGAAGCAGAGGGAGAGGATGGTGCTGGTGCCCCCTGGGCTGCCAGGATAGGCTGAGCTCGGCTGCTGGAACCTCCTGCCATCTCCAGCCCCCTCCCAGTGCTGGGACCATGCACCAGCTTCCACCACCCCCTTGTGGCCATGCCAGGAACCATGTCCATCCTGGGTCCGGCCTGACACTGGCCCTCTACCTCCAAGGTCCTCCAGTGAGCAGAGGGCTCAGAAGTTGGAGGTCTCAGGAGATAGGAGACAGTGCCTGGAAAATGCCCCGGTGGGGTGTCCTGGAGACCTGAGTCCCACTTTGTGAGTGGGACCTCGGACCAATCACCTCAGCTGGACAATAGCGACAGAAATCCTTTCCCTACCTGCCTCACAGGGATGCTCAAGAATAATCTTGCAGGAGCTTGGGACATCAGTTCTTTGTGTGGCTTCATGCCTCATTTGGGCATGCATTCTTTAGTCACCCTCAGGACCAGAATCTGTGCCCACTACAACAAGCCCCTTCTTTCCTCTGACACTGGCCTCACCCTGGTGCACACCTTCATCTCCTCAGGCCTGGACTATTGCAATAGCTGGGGGGGGGGGGGGAAGGGAAGGGGAGGGGAGTCTGCCGACTAATCCTCACTCA
>CM053594.1:1093226-1104898 GCA_028646575.1 Pseudocheirus occidentalis | reverse complement strand
TGGCCTCCCGGCCATCCCACCAACCGCCCCCCCCCCCCCCCGCCCTCTCTCCGGCATCCTCTCTGGCACCTGCCCGCCCGGTCTGCTCCCCCCCGCCACTGACCGCTCTGGGGGGGTCCCAGCCCCGAGCCTGCCTCCTCCAGGAAGCCTCCCCAGGCCCTCCGGCTCCGGGCCGCCCCCCTGGTAGCCCGCTCTTCATCCCGTAGAGAGCTTGCTAGCAGGGTCATTTTGGCCTTTTTGTGTGCACAGCAGGAGATTAATAAATGATCGCCCCTCCCGGTCTCTGCCGTTCTCATCAGAGGACTCTGCCTGGAGCTTCGCGGAGACAGTGGACGAGCATTTACCGAGCACCCAGTACGGCCCAGGCCCTGAGCCTAGAGATCCTCACAACTCTGGGAGGGAGGCCCTGAGGCAGAGCCCAGATAGCGAGTGTCTGAGGCTGGATTGGAACTGGGCCTTCCGACTCCAGGCCCAGCGCCCCAAGCCTATCCCGCTACGGGAGGTCCCTGCTCTCTCTTCGGGGAGCCTCATCACCCCTAGACATCACCCTCCCCCCACGTCTCAGACCCCTCCCTCTCGGCACCTCCAGTAGTGGTCCCCTGGCAAAGGTATCTGGGAGGTGTCTAGGGTGCTGCCCTCGGGGAGTTTACAATATCGGGGGCGCCTGGGCTCCAGCCTCTGTGGGAGCAAAGACTGAGCCAAAGCTGAGCCCCGCCTTCCTCCTTCCTCCTCCCCCTCCCTTCTCTGCTCAGCCCTGGGGACCAACAGCCAGGATCTAGTTTGCCCAGCCCTTGGGGAGTTTACAGTCTTGGGGCCGGAGGAGCGACCGAGAGAGACGCAGGTGGGCTCACGAGCCTCGCCCTTCCCAGACCCCAGCTCACCTTTGAGCACATTGAGAATGAAGCTGAGGATGGCTCCTCCTGCGGGGGGTGGGGGCGAGTACAGAGTGTAGTCCCCTAGGCTCAAGGTCAGAGGCTTGACCACCTCGGCCTGGAAGCTGGCCAGATCCTCCTTGGTCAGTAAGCTCCCTGAGTGGCAGAGGGGGACAGGAGGCAGAGGGGTCACTTCTGGGGCTCTCCCATCACCCGTCTAAGTCAGCCCTGGGGATCCTACGAATCCCCAACCCTCAATTGGGAGTATGACGCCTAGCCTTCCTCTGATTGCCCCTGCCCCTCCCTCCCCAAGGACTCTGCAAAGAAGGACCCCGCCCCCCACAGCTACAGCTGCCCTTCCTCTCCCGATGCCATCATGGCTGGCCTGCGAATGACAGCTCAGCCCCCTAGGACAGGAGAGACCTGCCGCCTCCAAAGGCCTGGCACACATCCGTAGGCATTTCATGTGACTGACCGACCTCCTACCTTCCCATCAGTCTCCGTCTCTCCACGTGGTGAGGAAGGGTAAGGGATCAGATGGGAGGGAGGAGGGTGCCCTATGAGGCCTCAGGACACAGCTGTCCCCTTCCCAAGCACCCTTTATTCTGGGATCTCAAAGCACACTCTCCCCAAGGCCTGGTGCCCCTCTAGAGGGAGCACAGATGCTGTCCTGACAGTGACTTTCTCCAGCTGCCCCTCATCCTGCTCTGGGCTGACCATGTTCACAGGCCAGCAGCAGGGATGGGATGGAGAGGTTCTGGGCTCATGGATTAGAAGCTGGTGTGTCTGGGGTCTGGACTGGTGGCTCCCAAGGCCCTAACAAGGGACCTCATTCCTCTTCTGGGAAATGGGACTAATTCTGTTTATCCCCCATCCTTCCCTGGATTAGTAAAGAAATGTTAGCGCCCATAACCAGGGGCTGGGATGCTTCTGGTGCTTTGAGATCCTAGCAGAAGATTTCTGTGGGGAGGTCTTGGACCTGTAATTGCAAGGGCTTTCTGAAGACACAGCCTATGGCAGCAGAGGCAGCCTGGGAAGAGGTGGGGGCCCTTGGTCCCCATCATTGGGTCCTGGTTTGAGAGGCCTTGAGTCAGGGTGTGAGGTGGGTAGCCCACCTTCCTCGGCAAGGTCAGCCAGAAGATCTTCAGCGAGAGAGCCCGTGTAGAACTCCTCTGCGCCCTTCTCCGCCACAGTGTCCAGGGTGCGCACCAGCGCCGGCCATGGCAGGGCCTCACCTTCCTCCAAGGGCTTTTGGCCATTAAAGAACACCTGGCTGGGAAGGTGGAGGGTAACAGTCCCTGGTTGTCAGGGGCACAGAGTGCACATGGGGAGGGGACTGAAGCCCCAAGGGGACATGAGACCTGCCCAGGGTCACACAGTGACTCACGCCTCATGACTCTTGTCTGGGCCATGTATCACATTATAGGGTCCCAGGACCAGAACCATTCTGACAGGCCGGCCCCTCCAGCTGGCCGCCTCCTTCTCTTACCCCTCCTCTTCCTCTTCCCCCTCTTCTCCTTCCTCCTCCATCTCCTAGGTCAGATCCATACCTGCCCCCCCTCCCCCCCCAGGGCTCTTCCTGGGTCCTCTCCCTCATCTTGCCAGCCTTAGTTCATGTTCTCTCTTCCTCACTCTCTGACCCCGTCCAAGCCAGGCCACCAGCTTCCTCTGGGAACTTACCCGAAGCTGCTCCCTGGTCCTGGGATGTGTGTCCCCCAGGAAAGATGATGCCCCCTTCAGGAAGCCTCCCCTGACTGCCCAGTTCCCCCTCAGGCCATAGAAGTGCGGTTTGCCCCTCTCCAAGGTGCTAGTTTCCTCTTTTCTTCCCCTGTCCCTCAACCCAGTGATGCTGTTGGATGGTGGGGAGGGTCAGGGGCCACAACTTCTCTGCTTCAGCCATTAGGAGGCTTGGGAGGCTGCCGTCCACCTCTCCTTGGGTCCAAACCAACCTCTCTGCCCATTTTTGCCATTGACTCTCAACCCCACCCTGCAAAGGCTGGTCTGAACAGTAATAGCTGAACTCCTAGCCCCCAGTTGGCACAGGCACTTCCCCAGGAAGCCCCCTGTTTTCCTGACTTTTTGGTCATCCCAGATGAGCCCACTCTGCACTCTCTGCCCCAGAATGTTTCCCTGTGGCTACCCTGGGGCACCCACCTACATCTGAATCAGGCCCAGCGCCAGTGGGGCCCTGGCAAGCATCTTAAGCAAGAGACAGCTGGGACCCAGTTAGGGCTCTGATCTACCCATTGGGTGGTCAGCTTTTCTCCCCTGCAGATGAGAGGCCCTAGGAGGGGACTGTTGTGGGGACTCCAGTCTTCATAGGGGTGAGAGTGAGAAGCCTCGAGAGCCTTGAGCATGGGCCTCAGGCTGGGGCTGATGGGGCTGAGGGCACATTCCTGGCCCAAGGCTGCTAGAGGGAGACCCTGAGGAAGGAGACAGATACTCCTGCTGCCTCCAACCCACCTCTCTGCCCCCCTTTTCCTCATCTGCAAATGAGGGGCTTGAACCTTCTGTGACCCCTGCCCCATCCCTAGCCCAACTCACCGAAGAGAGGAGCTGTTTATGGCCTGGGTAAGGGGGCTGTTGAGGAACAAGTTCAGGACCCTGGGGACTCGGAGGCCTTCCTGGAGGAGGCGGATGGTGGGCTTGAAGAGCTGGGCCCATGGCAGGCGGCCATGGCGCTGGTGTGCACGCTGGTAACCTCGCAACTCTCCTGGGACTCCAATCCAATAGGCACCTGTGTATAAGCCAGTAGAATGGGGGCATCTGTGGAAGGACTCGGGCCATTGGGGGGAGGCGGACAGAGCCAGCAGGCCCAAGTGCCTGTGAATCCAGGAAGTGGGGATTCAGAGGATCCTCCAATGTCTGAGCCAGTTGGGGAGGCATCGAGGTCAACCCAGATCAGGAAACCATACAACATACTCAACAAGTGGCTGTCCAGCTGTCAATTGGACATTGCCAGAGATGGGAAGCTCACACCCACCCAAGTAAGTCCATTCCACTTGGGCATAGCCCCCATAAAGAGGAGGTTCTTCCTTATTGCAACTCCTGGCTCTGCCCTCTGGGGCTAAGTAGAATGAGGCTGGGCTCTGTTCTGAAGGACAGCCCTTCCAATCCCTGAGACAGCCCCCCTGCTCTGCCCCTGCCCACATGCCCCAAGTCTCCAGGCTCCCTTCACCCAATGCTCTTCTCTCCTGGACTCTGTGTGGACCTTCCCTGTCCAGGCAGCCCCGCTCTGGGGTCTCTGCAGCTCATCCACATGCTTCCTAAGCTGCAGTGCCCGGAATTGAGCCCTGGCGTTCCCATGTGGGTGGACAGGGCAGGGCACAGGGAGACTGTCCCCAGTCTAGTCCTGGAAGCTCTGCCCCTTCCCATGCAGCTCAGGATGGCGTCAGCTCTTGTGGCTGCCAAATGGTGCTACTGACTCCTAGGGAACTTGTGGTGCACTCAGACCCCCAGCTCTGCTGCCTAAGTGGGTCTCCTTCAGCCTATATGGGTAAGTTGATGTTTTTGTACCCAAATGAAAGTGTATGATCTGATACAACTTAACTAAATGCTCTGGCTCATCAGGGTCTTTTAAAATCCTCACCACGGCATTCGGTGCATCTGCCATGCCTCCCAGATTTATCATCAGCAGATTGGTTGACTATGTCATACCCGCCTCTAGGTCCCTAATCAAACTGGTGCACTGCCCAGGGTCAACCACAGATCCCTGCGGCACCCCACCAGAGACCTCCCGCCATGCTGCTGGACCTGGGCAGCAGGGGAACACCTGGGAATCTTAGAAAATCCAGGGGGAAAATCATGAGAAGCCCCCTGAAAAGGGAAAGCACCACCTGAGACTCCAGGCCAGACTCTGCCCCCAGGGAGGTCACAGAGTGGTCAAAGAGGCAGGGAGCTGAGGCCAGACAAGTCAGGAGGCCCGGCTTAGAATGCCACCTAGACCTCTTGGCTGTGTGCCCCTGGCCACCTCCCTGACTTAGTTTCCCTATTGGTACAATGGGGATAATCATCCCCCCTGACAACTTGGGTCATCTTAGACTCGGATATTACCACCCTTCTCATCCTCCAGATTAGGGACCCGGGGTGGGGGGAGGGCTTCTTGGGTGCTTGACAGACCTCACCTTTTCCCAGGGGCTTGTCTTTCTCACAGCGCTCCTGCAGAGTCAGGGGGGCGCTCCTGGGCACAGTTTCCCGAGCATTGATCACTTCAACCTCTCCTGGAGATGCACAGACCGTCAGCCTTGCCCTGACCCCCACCCGTTCACCCATGGTAGCCCCCCAGCCCTAGGGGGACCCTGCCACCTCCAGACCAGAGACTGCCTCTTCCCCCATGGTCATGACCCCTGCAAGGGCCATGACTCCCTCCTCCCCTAGCCGGCTCAGAAGGAATTTAGGGGAGGTGGAATCAGATTAAAAGCCCCCCCATATCACCATTAACTTTAATTTTGGGATGTGAGCTATGATGTAAATGGTATATGGAGCTCCCAGCTAGGAGAGGTCCTCTACCATTGCAGATAGCACCCCTTCCTCTTAGAGGGCCTTAGAGGTTCAGTGACTTCACCCACATCCTTCCACTCTGGCTCTCCAGGGACCCAGGATCTACCAGTCTCTCTCTCCCCTTGTTTAAAGAAGGGGAAGCCAGGGGGTAGAGAAAGGAGGGGGAGGGGCAGCCTCAGGGTCAGCCCCAGAGCTCCTTCCCTGCCCTCACACTGTCTAGCTAGGGCCAGGCCAGAGACCTGGGTGCTAGGGCAGGTCTACACTGGTGGGGAAGGCCCACAGACCGGGGCAGGCAGGGGAGCACACTCACCTGTGCTGGCGTTATAGATGGTGAAGATGACCCCGCCTCCCAGGCCCATGCTCTGAGGGTTGATGGCAGAGGTGCAGACCAGGGCAGCGATAGCTGCATCCACTGGGGAGCCTCCCTGCCTCAGGATATCCCTGGAGGAGGCCGAGAGAAGCCTGGTCAGTCTGTTCTGGCTCAGCCAAAGCTGATGGGGAGAGGCCTGGCCCACGGCTCAGCTGCACCCATCACCAAGGCCAGTCTTATTGTGAGCCGGGCTCCCAAAGACCCCTGGGGCTCCATTCTCCAGGGTGTCTGAGTCTAGGTGGCCCAGTGGATGGAGCTGGGCGTCCTCTGTGGAGAGCTCTGCTTGGGCCAGGGAAATAACCACCTGCCCAGGACTTCCCTCGGGACCTCCCCTCTGAACAGGGGGATCCAGACTCACAGTCCGAGGGCAGGGTGCTGGCCTCATACCCTCCATGCTTCAGGGGAAGGGGAAAAGTGAGGCCAGGGAGCTGACCTGATTCCTGTCAGAAACCCAGGAAGGATGAGGGCAGAACTGGAAGGAAACAGCCCCCGGGAGCCCAGGCTAGAGTCAGAGGGAGCTCTGAGCTGTCTGGTCCAATCCCCATCTTACAGATGAAGGAGGCCAGGGAGGCCAAGGTCTGTTCCAAAGATCTGTGTGACGTTGGGTGGCTCATTTAACCTCTCTGAGACTCCTTCGCTGTAAAATGAAGGTGCTGGATCAGGTGAGCGAGGGAGGAAGGCTGCCTTGTTCAGGTTGGCGGTGTGCCTGACAAACAGCTCCCTGGCTGCAAGGGGTCCCCCAGCTAGTCAGTGTCTGAGACAGAATTAGAACTCACATCTTCCCGACTCTGGGTCCCAAGCTCTGCGTGCTCTGGAGCTTCACCCTGGCTAATAAGTCACTTACCCTCTGTTTTCCTCAACCTCTGTAAAATGGGAGAAATTAGGGCCCCTGCCTCTCAGAGTGACCATAAAGTGCTTAGCCCAGCACCAGCACATAGTAGGTGCCATGGAAATGTTGGGCATCCTCCTCCTCAGCAGAGATGATGCTAAAGTGAGGAGAGACCTCACACTCTGCCGCTGCCCCCCAAGGGCCATGGGAGGCTTCCAGGGGGTGGGCTGAACCCTCCCCTGAGTGCTAGCACCATCTCGCTTTCTGTGTGCCCCTGCAGAGCACGCGCCCGAAGAAACGCCTCTTCCCTCATTCATTCATTCACTCATTCACTCAGCAATGGGATGGCTGCCTTCTTGAGGGAATGACTTTGCTGCCAGCAGAGATGGGATGACTGCCTGTGGTGGAGGGGAGCATGGTTTGGATGAGATGCTCTCTGCCTCTGCTTGTTCGGGTTCTGATCAGGGGAGATGGTAGGTGCCATACTGATACGATTCAGAGGAAAATGGGGAGGCACTTGGAGGGGCAGAGCCTCCTCTTCTGCCCAACTGGGGGGCAGGCACCACCCAGGTTTCACTGAGGCTTCCCAAGGCACCTGACTAGTGAGCTCCCTACCTGGGACTGGGGGGGCCAGGACTGCAGACCAGGGGAGGAGCATCAGGGTTGTTGGCTGTCGTGAATCTCAGCAGCCTGGGGAGTCGGGACAGGTAGAACAACTTCTCGATGCTTCCTTAACTTCCCTCACCCACATCTTCCGGCCTAGACACACATTGCTCCCCACTCCCCCATTCCTTTCCCACCATCTTGGAGCCTGAGAATCCCCTTGGGAGGGTGAGTGGGAAGAGTGAGCTTTAGGAGAGGTTGGGGCAGAGCCTTCTATGGGGGAAAATGTCTAACTCTGTGTGGCCAGAGGTGCTGAGGCTGGCATGTGAGGGAGGGGAGAGAGGTGGTCATTCAGACTGAGAAAAGAGCTGCCAGACTGTGGTGTCCAATGGTGTCTTTTTCATCACGTGGGGCTGATAGGGCTGGCGGCACATTCCTCACCTCCTCCCCACCCTGGGCCCTGCAGCCCTAGCTGAACAGTGCCAGTACTAGGGTTCTCTGGTGACCCTCTAGAGGGGACCACGCTGGTTCTGCAGACACCTCCCCTTGAAGAGGTGACTGGACCATTGCTACTGCTGCAGTGTACCCTGGAGGCCACACAAAGGTTATTTTAGGTGATGGTGGCGATGATGGTGGTGGTGGTGGTGTGTGTGTGTGTGTGTGTGTGTGTGTGTGTGTGTGTGTGAGAGAGAGAGACGGTGACAGACAGAAAGACATAGACACAGACAGAGGGGCAGAGACAGAGAGAGAGACAGAGATAGACAGAGACAGCAAGAGAGATGGAGACACAAAGACCCGAGGAAAGGGACGCAGACAGAGGCAAAGCCAGAGACAGAGAAACAGATAGGAGAGACAGAGAGGGGAGTGGGGAGGGTCCCAAGGGTACCTATACACCGTCTGAATTTAATGTCAGGGCATCCCAACCGTCCCAAGGGAGTGTGAGGGGAGGGAGCTGCCCCCAAGTCTCATCCACCACCACCCGCCTTGAGCCCACCGCTGGCGCGGGAAGCCAAAACGGGGTCACTGAGAGGGGACTAGTTGAGCTGTCTCCAGGTACTTTACGGTTCCTGACTACGGCTGATCCCAAATCGGGGGAGGACTGGAAACCACCTTGAATGTCCAGGGATACCCTGATCTTCCCTGGCTCAGCCGAGGGAGGGCACGGGCAGGCCAGAGCCAGGAGCCCTGGCCCGGCTAGTCAGTCAGTCCCAGAGGGCTCCGAGGAGGACGTGGCCTGGAGGCCCCCCGCAGCCTCGTCCTTCTAACCTATCATAAGTAGTACTCGCACACGGATTTCAAGGATTCAGGGCACTTTCCAAATACGGAGCTACGTAGCTGGGCGGGGAGCGCTGCGGCTCCCCCCATTTTACAGAAGCAGGGTCACGCAGCTGTAGACCAGCTATCCTTCCAGCCTGCAGACTAGGTGCTGCCTCTAACCATAGAACCACCCGACCACCTCCTACGAGTAATAACTATGACTCGCCTTTCCGTCATGGCCCTCATCTCCTTGGGTTCTTCCTTAAGCTGTGCACTGTTCTACGATTTTTCTGAGAGAGCGTGACCCCCTCCCTCATCCCTTACCTCCCACTCCCTCACTGTTTCCCCACACTCAATAAGCGGCTGGCTCGGGAGGAGGAACACGAAGCCGCCTCAGAAAGCAGAAGACGCCAACCACATGGGGCAGCCTTGGGCTAGACGCGCAGGATTTTCCCTCCCCTCCCCCCAGCTGGGGGCCCGCGGCCTAGGTCGTAGGTCCAGCCTCCCTGCGGTGTCTGAGGAGAGTAGAGGGGGAAGCTGGAAGCCAGCTGCCCAGACTCCTAGCCCAGTGATTTCTGCTCTCCTCTGGCCGCTGCCCACTTCCAAGGCCAGGTCTGGGTGGGGTGGGTGGGAGTCCCTGGGGTGCAGTCAGGGGGCAGGGTAGAATCTGAGATTCAAGGCCCACCCCCTCATTACATAGCTGAGAAAACTGAGGGCTTCCCCCCCCCCCAGCTAGTGAAGGGGCGAGGGCAGATCCAAAATTCAAACGGAGGACCCCTGACTCCAACCCAGTGCTATTTGCCTGTGGCTGGCACACTCGCACACCACACCCTCCTCAGAGAGCTAACTAGATTCTTTGTATATCCTTGTCCAAGTCATTTTCCCACTCTGAGTCTCAGTTTACTCAGCTGTAAAATGGTCTTCTCACCTCCCAGGATCAGGCTGTCTAAGGGAGCAGGACAAGGGTAGCTCTTTTGGGGCCGCCGACACCACCCATCTGGAGGAGAATCCTCCTTGCCGAGGCCAGCAGGCAAACGTCTGAGCCTTGCCAAACATCTGGACATTTCCAAGGCTCAGAGTCAGAGAGGTACTCTTTCTCTTCATCAGCTCTGCAGGCGGCTGCATGGAGCAGAGGCTCAGAAAGGAGGGAGGGAGCAGGGAAGGTTCTGAACAGGGGGCTCTGCCTGATTCCCCTGATGCACGGGAAGGGATAGAGAGGTGTGGGTGAGGCAGCTGGGCCAGAGGGCTTTGGACTGGCTGTGTGTGGGGAGCATCGCGGTGCCTCAGGTCAGTGTGGAAACACATCTGGGGAGGGTCCCAGAGATCTGAGGCCGACCCTGTGCTGTTTAACACTTGCGCCAAGGCCGCCTCAAATGTCCAGGGGCAGCCTAAGGATAAGGGTCAGGATCCAAAAGGTCTCCCTGGGCAGGAGCCTTGGGCTGAATCTCTAAGAAAATGCTGAGAGGGAGGAGGTTCAAAACCTCACCTCCCCAAATGTTAGGTGAGGAAGACGACAGGAATAGAGAGCAGCTGTTCTGAAGAAGATCCTGGGGTCTTTGAGGATTGCAAATTCAGCCCAGCATTGGGCAGCAAACATAGCAAATCCATTCCTGGGCTGCATTGGGAGGGGGAAAGTTCCCAGGAAGAGGGAGGAGATGTGCCCTCTCCTCCCTGGTCAGGCCTTTTCTGGAGCACTGGGGGGGGCACTTTTGGGCCCCATGCCTGTGACCAGGATGGGGAGGGCCTTGAGTTCATGCCCAATGTGGGGCAATTGGAAAAAATGGGCATGTTTAGCCTGAAATCTTGAGGAAGCCCTAAGGTGGAGGGGCTCCCACCCTGAGCTCTGTCCCAGAGCAGACTGGGCTGCAAACAGACTGGATGCCCTCTTGCTGGGGCCTGCTCTGAGGGGCTTGGGGGGGGAGGCTGAGAATGGAGGGGGAAGGAAGGGGAGGGGGAGGAGCAGGGGGGATGAGGAGGGGAGGAGGGCAGAGGGGGCTGGATGCATCGAGGCTCTGTCCTGTTCTCTGTCCCAAGATTCCCTCCCTATCGTGGAGGCTGCTAATATATTTTAGCCCCAGTCAGAGCCTGTGCCCTGGTTAGAGAGGGCAAAGGAAGCTGGGGACCTGGCCTGAATGCCTCCTGAGGCAGCAGCCAGATCCTGGCAGATGACGGGAAGACAAGATCATCCTCATGACTTTCCTTGAAAGTCCCTCAGCTGGGCTCCAGCTGACCTCCCCAGGCTGGTGAGCTGGTAAACCCCTTCACACACTGTCCCCAAGAACAGTGCCTGAACTTGCCCCAACAGCAGGGCAAGTAGGTGGCTACGTTGGAAAGCTAGGCAGGCCAATGCCACATTGGATCCCAGAGGCCTCTGGGTGGCTCCCGTGATTCAGGAGGATGCTCAAGTCAGGGAGGCCAGCTGGGGACAGGTCACTGCACCTGTGGCTGTCGGGACAGAGGGAACCTCTGTCTGTAGGAGAGATGGGAAGGTAAACAGGACAAGGCTGGGCTGTGGGAAAGGTGGGACTGAGAGCAGGGTCATGACTAGGGGGATGGGAGCACGCTTGACCAAGGGAAGAGAGGAGGAGGGGTGAGGGGAGACAGGGGAAGCCTTCCTGTTCACTGTACACTGGGGACCTCCGGGGAGAAGGGTCCCACAGGCACCTGGTGAGTGTGCCTGGAGCTCAGGGGAGAGGCTCCAGAAATGAAGCGAATTAAATTCAGGTCCTTCTGAGACATTCTACGCTCTGGGTGGTCAGGCCTCCGCAAATTCTCACCTCCTGTGATCCCTGGACCCAGAAGCGGCTTCTCTTTTCCAACAAATGATGTTAGGCCCTTTCCTCTCGTTCCCTGCCCTGGTCTAGGTGAGGGGGTCCTACAGACCATCACCCACCCTGTTTGCCCACTGGCTGTTGGCTGTAGCAAGTTGGAGCATCTGTCTTGCCAAGCTAGGCTAAGGAGAGCAAAGGTTCTGATTGGGCAGTTGGCACAGCTGTGAGCTTGCTCCTGCCCTTGAACGAGCCCAGGCACAAGTCTAGACACTTGTCTTGACTGAACCGGACATTGAGCCTGAGAGAACCTGGCCACCATGCTGAGCAGCCAGTCCTGAGTGACCCCAGGAGCCAGCCTTGACCCTCCCAGAGGCAGCCCACACTCACCTGCCAATGTCCGAGCAGGTTTTGGTATCAGCTGCTACAGCAGCAGTGGGATAGCTTCTCCCTGGGCACACACTGCTTGGTGC
>CM053594.1:1082277-1093126 GCA_028646575.1 Pseudocheirus occidentalis | reverse complement strand
GCAAGCTCTCAGTGCTGCTGCTGTCGCTGTTCCCCCCGCTCTGGTACCGGGTGGTAGAGGGTCTGCCTGGGGCAGTGGCACTGGTGGTAGCAGGGGGAACAGCGACAGCAGCAGCACTGAGAGCTTGCTTCCCCTTCTGCATCCTGCCTCCAGCTCCCCTAGGGTGCAGCCCCGGCTCTGGGCGGGCAGAGGGAAGGATTTGGTGGCTGTTCCCCTCCCATCTTCTGCTGGCCAGTAGCCGCCCCCAGTGTCAGACGTTTAACCACTTCCCCCCTCCCCGCCCATGAGCGTCCCCCTATCCCAGCCTTCCCCCGACTGGGGAGCCTCTCCTGGGCACCCCTTCCTGGGCACCTGGCTCTGTGTCACTTTGGCCTGGTCAGTCAGTCAGTAAACATTTATTAAGCGCCTATTATGTGCTAGGACTGGGATACAAACAGGCACGAGGCAGTCTGGCCCGGAGGAGGCATTGTGCAAACAGACCCCCCCCAAACTGAAGCCAGGAGGAATGGGGAGTAAGTGGCACCAGAAAGGGGGCAAGGCTTTGTGGAGAGGGCGCTCTTGGCGCAGGTCCCAAAGGGAGCCAGGGCAGCCAGCCGTCTCTGTGCCCCCTTGATTTCCCCTCTGGAATGTTAGTGGTTTGAGAGGAGTCAGCTCAGGGTCATATCCTCCCCTCACCACCCTCTCATCTTGTCCCTGTGCCCCTGCCCCGCCAGCTCCCTGATGGAGGGAACTCACAGACTGGTCCATGCTGGTCTGTGCTGCCCAGCTCCAGCCCTGCCCCGGGCACAAGGGGCCACCTGCTGTTTGGGGTAGGGGGGGCTCGGGGATACTGAAGTGAAAGGGGCCTCAGTCTAGCACCCTGAATTCACAGAGGAGCAACTGAGGCTCAGAGGCTAACCCAGTCAGTAAGAGTCGAGTGCCCTGGCCCCGAGACCAGCAGCCCTGGGATCCCTCCCCACTTTGGGGGCTCAGGAGAGGATAGGGGAGACACTGAGACGGGAGAAGGAAACATCGGGGAGGATGGTGGCTACCAACCAGGACAGGCCAGCAGGAAGGAGGGTGCCCCACCCGGGCCAGCCACCCCACAGGTGGTTCCGTTTTTGACAGGGTTAATAGCCCAGCAGATGGCTGAATATGGTGACTCTTGGTTTGGCAAGACCAGAGTGCAGTTTTGATAACGGATTTCCTACTATTCTTGTGGAGAAGATGGTGGTGGGGTAGGGCCTGACGGGTGGCTCAGCCTGCAGGGCAGGGGTTCATGCTAGTGAGTGGGGAGGTCTCCAGTGAAGTGCCCCAGGGATCCGTGCCTAGCGCTGGACTATTTAACCTTTGGATCAGTGACTTGGGCAAAGGGGGGACATGCTCCTTCAATTTGCCAAAGACCCCCACTGTGAGGGGGGGATTGCCAAGCCCCCTGAGTGACAGGGTCAGGATCCTGAAGGATGGCAGAAGATTAAATTCATCTGGAAGAAGTGTTAACTCTCAAATCTGGGCATACAAGCTGCCAAGATGGGGGAGTCCTGCTTCAGTTTGTCTGAAAAGGAATGGAGGGGGGTGTTTCCACCGAGTCAGCAGAGGAGACTGGTGGCCACAAGAGCTCTCAGGCCTCGGGCTGCCTTGGGAAGGCAGAGCTTTCAGAATCAGGGAGCTGAGAGTTCATCCCCCTGGCCTCTACTCTCCTCAGACCTCGTCCACAGTACTGGGGACCAAGGCACAGAAAAGTCCTTGGTAAATGGAGTGTGTGCAGAGGAGGGTAGTCAGGGTGAGCACAAGCCCAGTCTCGGTGGGATGAGGACCAGGCGAAGGCACTGGGGACTCAGACCTGAGAAGGATGGGGGTTGGTGTGGGGGGAGGACAGCTCTGCTCATATCACTTGGGGCAATGCTTAGAGCTCTAAAGGAGGAATGGAAGCTGACCATTTGGGCTGCCTTGATAGGTAGTGAGCTCCCCATCCTTGGCTGACTGCAAGCAGAGGCTGTGCACTCAGTTGTCGGGGATACCAAGGTGGGACTCCTTGGAGGCATAGGTTGGACTGAGGCCCCTGCCAGCTCTGAGACTCTGGGCTCCTGAAGATGCTAGGCAGTGACCACTGGCCATTTGCCTAAGTATCTGTCCTGAAATGACCCTGAGGACTTTCCCAGGGTCAGGAGCCTGAAACAGAGGCCTGGTCGGCTGTGGCCACCACAGCCCCCCAGGGCCCAGGCAATGTGGCGCCAAGCTGTATCGCCACACAGCACATTCCGGGAAAGCATGATGCTGTCTGTCCTCAGCTAGACCCTGTCCATCCCAGGCAAGGTCAGTGAGACTGCCCTGCCTGTATGGCCAGCCCTCAGTCCCAGCCAGGCACAGCTCATTGCAAAGGGAGGTGAGCCCTGGCCAAGTCACTGCCCCAACGAGGCTCCATCCAGGTGGTGTCTGAAGCCGGCCCTTCTCTGAAACTGCAGCTAGTGGGTGCAGGACAGAGGGTCCTGCTCAGAGCCTGAAGAGAGAGCTGAGGCCTTGGGGCAGGGGGTGGGCAACAGCAGCCCTCCCTGGAGCTGGAGTCAGACCAGCAGGTGCCTTTCCTGCTGCTACCTGCCTGGAATAGCAGGGTCTTCTTCCCACCGAATTCATCTGGGTAACAGGGAGGCAGCTTGGATCAGATCAGCACTAGGTGTTGGGTAGGCACTCGGCTCTACCATGGACCAGGAACATCACTGCCCCCTCTGTGGATGGGCAGCTCACCACCTCCACTGCTAAACAGGAGGACCTGTAGTCAGTTGGGATGGTGACACTGCCCTTCCCTTTTCTTAGTAAGCTGAGAAGCTACTTAGACATGGCACAGGCCAGCATGCCCACTGGTGTAGAGAATGAGGAAGCCGGGTTCTGCGTGGTGGTCAGGGAACTGGGCTGCCTGGCCAGGTACCATGCCCACAGCTTGGGGTCCAGGTCTCCAGGAGCTCACAGACTCTTGGCCCCTGGGAGCCTGCATGCTGGGTCCCAGGAAGTGTTAATGGTACCCCTGGGGCCTTCTTTCCTGCTTCCTGGGCATCAGACTTCCCCTCTGGGACCTGATGGGTGTTTGACATTGATCACGTGAAGGATACTGTGCTAGGGATCAAGGTACAGAGAAGTGAGACTCTGAACTCCCTGCCTCCCCCCTGCCCCGGTGGTGCAGTGGTCACCGTAGAGGGGTAAGTTCTGGCCCAGGCAGCTGCCCCCCCCACCAAGATGCCCTGCTTGATACCACGAGGAAATGGGAGAGAGCCAGGACAGGCTTCTTAGAGGGCTGGGAGGTGGTGGGGAGGAAGTCAGGGGAGTGCCAGGCTTAGAAACAGCCAGAGCCAAGGGCAGGGTACAGAAGGCACCATAAAAATGAAGAGGGTGCCCAAAGAGGGTTAGGGCTGCCTGAGACCCCCAAAATTCCACTCAAGTCTAGGAGGACTGGAAGGCAGACAGGCCAGAATGGAGGCAGCTGAGGGGTGGGAGGAGCCCAGCCCAGCAGGGCCACGAGTGCTAAGGACAGGAGTTTGAAGTGGGGCCCAGGGTGAGCTCCTCCCAGGGGATCTTTGGGCAACCTTCCCTGCTGGAGAGGAATCCCCTCCTAGGACACAGACAATGGTCTGGTCAGGTCTGACCCTATCTCTCCCACGGCCTAGAACTGTCTGCAGCCTTCCATTGCCCCATTCTGTTCACTCACGCGCTTCTTGCAGAGGTGCAGCAGAGGTAAGACCGTGTGCCAGGCCAGAGCCCTGAAGGGTGGAGGTAGCCCAGACTCTTCTTCAGGAGAAGAGATAGAGGCCTAGAGGGCGCCATGCTTCTCATCGCCTGCTGCAGGTCACCCAGGTAACCCTGGCTCTCCTCAGGCCTAACTCCTGGAACCCTCTGCCCTTTCAGATTCTGTGCGTCAGATTGGGAGCTCCCTGAGGGCAAGGAGCTTTCTTTGTGTGCCCAGGGCCTGGCACAAGATTGACTCTGACTCTAGGTTGGCTGGCGACCTCCCTGGGCATCCGCTACATCTTTTCTTCCTCAGCAGACTTGTTCTCATTTTTCCTTTTAGGATTTTGTTCTGTGCTGCAGGATCTCAGGGCCTGGGGTGTTCCCCAGACTCTCTATGAAATCTGTCCAGCTGAGGGTCCATCTCTCCCTGGCTTTCCTCCTGGGCTCTGGGAGGGAACTGTGTTTTCTCCTCAAGGCTTCCCACCTGTCTCTCCCCAGAACTTGTTCCTTGCCTTGGTCAGAGCTGGGTTGCCCCCTGGTCCCCTCCACCAGCTGATGGCTGGAGGTGAGGCCAGGCTTCTGAGAGCTCTAGCAGGTGAGTGAACCTGGCCTGCTGCTGACTCATTTCCTCTGTCCAGTCTGCAGAATATCAAGAGAGGTTGTTTGAGGTAGGACTGGAAAGGGCCAGAACTTTGCCTCATTTTACACAGGAAGACCAGAAGGCCTGGGAAGGGCAAGGGGTAGATTAACATGGGGTCTCTGACTGCACAGCCAAGCTGCTTCCCTCTCTTCCATGCTTCCGTCCTTTGATCTCTACCCAAACATGCTGCACCAAGCTTCCTGCCTCTTGTGCCTGCATTTCCTCATGTGAGACTCCCCTTCACATACTATGCTCTTTTCCTGCCCCCCCCCCCCATGCATCCCCCTCGTGTTGGTTTTTTCCCCCCAGGAAGGTCCATCCACCCAGAGCCTTATCACAGTTCTGGGACAATTCTACCATTTCTCAGGATGCCTCTGGAGGTCTGATTGGCCTCTTGGTATGAGGATGTCTAGTCTGCTCTGCTCCTCCCTCAGACTTTACCGGTTCCGGGTCTTATCCCTGGTGGGCTCCTTGGATTCTCTGTCTTGTGAGTTCCTGGTCCTCCTTTCCTGCCTCTGGAGTGCTTGCCTTCCCCACTTCAGGGCCCAGCCCAAGACCACTGGCTCCTCATTTGAAAGCCTTCACACAAATGTCCTGCTACTCTATCCGTCAGGTGGGAGGCTGTCATTCCTACGCTTTAAGCTGTGGTCTGGCCATTCTCAAGTCCCAGATTCATATGGCTAGTCATTCGCTCTGCTTCTCTCATCCTTCATAGGGAGGAGCAAGGAAGACACCCTCTGGACCCAAGTAGCCCTCTTGGCCGGCAGCTACTGATGCAGAGAGATTTTTTTCCCAATTCTTTCTGACAATATCATTTGTGTCCACATGGCCCACTGAGTCAGCAGGTTTAACAAATCTTGGGATTCTCTCTGCCAAGTCCCAGAAATATGCCCTGGGAAGACAGTCAGTCAGTCAGTCAACAACCATTTGTTAAGCTAGGTGGTATAGCTAGGTGGAGCGCCAGGCCCGGAGTTCCAAAGACTCCTCTTCCTGAGTTCACATCCAACCTCAGATGTTTACTTGCTAAGTGGCCCTGAGTAAGTCACCTAATCCTGTTTGCCTCAGTTTCCTCATTTGTAAAATGAATTGGAGAAGGAAATGGCCAACCCCTCCAGTGTCTCTGCCAAAAAAACTCTAAATGGGGTCACAGAGAGTCAGACATGACTGAACAACAACAGCACGGGGTGCTCAGTGCTGGGAACACCACTGCAACAGAAAGCCGGCCCTTGCTAGGGTCTCTGGAGGAGGTTTAATAGCCAACTCTCCAAAGGGTACAGGACACACTTCTCAGTTAACCTGAGTCATTAACATGTTCTCCGCTTCTGAGCTGACTCCGGCATACTTCTGGCTCCCGCCCTCAAGAAGCTCACACTCTAATGAGGAGAGACAACACACATAATTAAGGGGGCGGGTGGGGCTGGAGGTGGTCAAAGTCCCCAGTGTGAGGGCCCAATAGACAATGAGGGCAGCCTGGAGAGGGAGGAGCCGTGACTGGCCCCAGCATCCTCCTCAGGCAGATGTAGGATGCAGGAGGACCATCCAATCACAGGGGCCAATTCTGGGTGCCAGGGCTGGAGGGAAGCTTTAGGAGGAAGAGGTTTCTGGGGTATGGCAGAGGAAGTCAGGGGTGCAGCCCAGAGAGGGGTGAGGCTACTTGGTTCTTCTTCCTCTAATCCTTCTGGAAATAAAGCCCAGCACACTACCATGTGGTGCCCCCTACCCCCACCCCCTGCTCAGAAAACTCCACTGGCTCCTTCTCTCTTTCAAATGTCTAGGAGGCAATTGGTGATGGCAAGTGGAGCTCAGGAGAGAGGTTAGGGCTGGACATACAGACGTGTAAGTCTGCATGGAGATGATGACCGAAGCTAAGACAGCTGATAAGGTTACCAAGAGAGCAGTTGTAGGAGAAGAGAAGAGGGTCCCAGAGAGTCTTTGAGGGACCCTCATGATTGGTGGGTGTAACCTGGAGGAAGATCCAGTAAAGAAGACGGAGAAGAAGCAGTCAGACAGGGGGGTGGTATTGCAATAGAAATTTAACAAAAAGGCAAACTGAGGCAAATTTATCCGAGCAAGATAACATTTATTGGGGCATGATGTCTGTCAACAAATGGGTCAGTGCCTCCATTTATGCTGAAGACCTTGAGGAAAAGGACAGTTCCTTTTTATAGGTTTGGGGGAACACAGAACAAAGAACAGAACAGGAGATTGAGGACGGAATGATTAGTGACAGAGCTGAGGTGCAGGAAACAGTATGACTTGTCATGAGACTTCTAGGAGTCAAGACGGTGGAATAAAGTGAGAATTCTCCTGAACTCTCCCAAATTTACCTCCAAAAACCATAAAATAATGCCTGAAAACAAATTCTGGAGGCAGAACCAACAAAAAGATGGGGTAAAATAATTTTTCCAGTCTAGGACAACTTAGAAGGTTGGCAGGAAAGGTCTATCTCATACAGGTGAAAAGGGGTTCAGTCCAGTGCAGACAATATCTGTGCAAGCCATCAGGAGGTCCTGAGCCCCAGCACAGATCAGTGACTGTGGCCCCAGTGCAAGAATCTTGGGACAAGACCCCCTCCACCCCAGGAGCAAAGTTCAACTTCAAAAGTCATGAAATAGGTTGGAAAATGGTGGGGGGAGAACCCTGCAAAAGAAAGTTTTGTGGTCACAGGGAAGATGAAGACAAACTCAGAAGAAGATAATGTCAAAACACATACATATGAAGAATCAAAGAAAAATGGGAGTCGGACTTGGGCCCCTGTTGCAGGTTCACCCAAGTGTGGAGCCTCAAGTGTGAGCAGAGACGTGGGTGAGAGGATAGTTCAGGAAAGAATCATGAACTCTGTTTAATGATTGTAAAAGTTTATTGTTACGCTATTCAGCAAACAGGGGGGCTTCGGAAGCCTGCCAAAGTGCAGGAATTAGAAATACATTTTATATAGCCAAAATAACATAAATCAGGTATCAATTATGCTAACTAGGTGACTAAAGGAGGGATTAGGGAGGAGTTAAGGAGTGGTCAGTGCTTAAAAGGACATGCACTTTTCGTATCTACTGTGCAGGCACATTGCCCATAATTCACTGGGAAAAAGCCCAGGGGGGGACCAGGAGGTGTTGTTTTTGCCTTGAAACATCACCTAAGTCAACTAGCAGTCAAGTCTGACTGAGAGGTGCCCAGTCTGTTCCCCATCAGTGTCCTGTTTGACAAGATGAATGTTGGAAGCTGGACTAACTGGGGATCCAGGATGTGCCTAATTGGAGAGGAGTTAGCTTACTGACTAGAACAAGGGAGCTTTACATTTCTTCGACTGCTTATAGAAGCTTGGGTGAAAGAGTCATAGGTATGGCTTGTTATTGTAACAAGCAGGGTTAATGGCAGCTAAGCAGAGGCTGCTCAGGGAAGAGCAGAGTTAATGGTTTTATGGCTGGGGGAGGTGTGACTTTACAACCGAAGTTGCAACTGAATGTTACAAACGTAGACACCCCAACAGCCCATCAACAGGGTTGATAATGTAATAAGAGACTTGCCTTTTATAAGTATCTGAAGGTGGGGGGCAAAAGCCTGGTTGGAGTCAGGATCTCACACAGGAGTCTCTTAAAGTGTATTCCTCAGGGTGCCAGCTTTTTCAGGTCACAGACACCTGGGGGGCACATTAAAATCTTCATCTGAGTCCTGACTTCTGTTTCTGAGGCTCAGCTCAGGCCCCCAAAAAACTACAGAAAGGGATCAGAAAGAAAATTTTAAAAATAAAAAAAGAGGTAAAAAAAATTGGGAAAAGAAATCTTAGAAAGAGAATCATGAAAAAAGAATCAACAGCTTGGTAAAGGAAGCCCCCCCTGAAATGGAAAAGGATGTACAAAAATTCATTGAATAAAACAACTCCTGAAAAAGCAAAATTGACCAAATAGAAAAGGAGCCATACAAGCTAATTGAAGAAAATAGCTCCTTAAAAATTAGAATTGGAGGGGCAACTGGGTAGTGCAGTAAATAGAGTGCTGGTCCTGGAGTCAGGAGGACCTGAGTTTAAATACAGCCTCGGGCACTTAACACTTACTAGCTGTGTGACCTTGGGCAAGTCATTTAACCCCAACTCTCCTGCCTTCCCCCCTCCAAAAACGAAACCAAAACAAACAAACAAAAATTATAATTGGACATGTGGAAGCTAATGACTCCATGAGACATCAAGAATCAATTAAACAGGGACAGCTAGGTGGTATAGTAGATAGAACACCATCCCTGGAGATAGGAGGACCTGAGTTCAAATCCCAAACACTTAGTAGTTGCATGACCCTAGGCAAGTCACTTAATCCAGACTGTGTACACAGACACACAAGAATCAAACAAAATGAAAAGAATGAACAAAAATAGAAGAAAATGTAAACTCTCCCATTGGAAAAACAACAGGTCTGGAAAATAGATCCAGGAGAGATAATTTAAGAACTCTTGGACTACCTAAGTAAGCCATGATCAAAAAAAGATCCTGGGCATTATACTTCAAGAAATTATCAGTTTACTCAAAGGGACAGCTAGGCAGTGCAGTCAATAGAGCACTGGCCCTAGAGTCAGGAGGACTTGAGTTCAAATCCAGCCTCAGAAACTTGACACTTACTAGCTGTGTGATCTTGTTCAAGTCACTTAACCCCAATTGTCCTGCCTTTCCCCCTCCAAAAAAAAAAAAGAAATTACCAAGGAAAACTGCCCCAATATTCTAGAATCAGAAGGTAAAATGGAAATTCAAAGAATCTACCGATCACTTCCTGAAAGAGATCCCAACATTAAAACTCTAAGGCATATTATAACCAAATCCCAGAACTCTCAGGTCAAGAAGAAAATATTACAAATGGCCAGAAAGAAGCAATTCATATACTGAGGGGCCAAAGCAGGATTATACGGGATGTAGCAGCTTCTACATTAAAGTATCACAGGGCTCGGAATATCACATTCCAGGGAGCAAAGGCACTAGGGTTATAACCAAGAATCACCTACCCAGCAAAACTGAGTATAACCCTTCAGGAGGAAATAGAGGACTCTCAAGCATTCCAGATGAAAAGAGCTGAACAGAAAGTCTGATTTTCAAAAGCAAAACTCAAGAGAAGCATAAAAAGAGTAAACAGGAAAGAGAAATCATAAGGGAACTCAGGAAAGTTAAACTATTTACATTCCTGCATGGGAAGATGATACTCTTAACTCTTCAGAACTCTATCACTATTAGGGTAGTTAGAAAGAGTACGTAGACAGAGGGTGTGGGTATAAGTTGGCTTTGATAAGATGATGTTAAAGGAAACACCCCAAGACAAGAACAAAACAGAATTAAGGGGTGAGAAAAAGGATTTCACTGGCTGAAGAGGAAAGGGAGAGGTCAGATGGGGCAAATGATCACACATTAAAGAGGCACAAAAGAGCTTTTACAGTGGAGAGGGAAACAGGAGTGAGGCATCACTTGAACCTCACTCTCATCAGAATTGGCTCAAAGAGGGACTGATATACACAATCAGTTGGGTATAGAAAGCTATCTTCTGCTATAGTGAAGTAAGAGGGGAAGGATAAGAAAGGGGGGACTGATAAAAGGGAGCTTATATTGGGGGAGGCAGTGGTCAGAACTAAAACACTGGTGAGTAAGAAGGGACAGGGTGAAAGGAGAGAGGGGGGAAGGAAGAGAGAGGAGAGACAAAGACAGAGAAATGGGGAAAATAGATGAAGGGAAATTCAGTGTAATCATAACTGTGAAGGTGAATGGGACAAACTCACCCATAAAATGGAGAAGGATAGCAGAATGGACTAAAAACTAGAATCCTACAATGGGTTGTTTACAAGAAACACATTTGAAGCTGAGAGATACACACAGAGTAAAAGTAAAAGATTTAACAGAATCCATTATGCCTCAGTTGAAGTAAAAAAAAATGCAGGGGTAGCAATTCTGATCTCAGACCACAGGTGTAGAGCCTGTGACCTTGAGGTCACAGGTCCCTGGGGAGAGTCTTTTGACTGAGTCCAAGTTTTAGAAAATAAATCCTTTCACTGAGGGGATTTGTTCTGTGAAGTTTGGATTCAGTCAAAGGGCTGCACTTGAAGACTCGGAGGCCCACATGGAGCCTTGAGGTCATAGATTCTCCACCCCTGATTCCAACAAAGCAAAAGCAAATATAGATCTAATTAAGAGATAAGGGAGAAAACTACATCTTTCTAAAAGTACCATAGACAATGTCAACTATTACTGAGTTTATTCTAAGAAAGACAAACAAAATTAAGCTGCATGTGCAAGTTTATTTCCCTCAAAGCTTATGGAACATGTGTATAGAGATGTGTATGGAGGCTCATTGTGAGAAAGGAGCCCAAAGACAGACAGACAAAGTGTTACTGGTATTTTATTCAGGTGAGGGTTATCTTTTTGGGTCAGGATGTATAGGGCTTACCTATACCCACCTCAACAGGCCTCGAGCATCCCCGGCTCCCGGTCCACTCTGGGAGAAACAGCTGCATAGAGAAACTCAGGACACAGGACTTGCTTCTAGC
>CM053594.1:1063120-1081777 GCA_028646575.1 Pseudocheirus occidentalis | reverse complement strand
GATTCTAGAGTTTTATGGGTGTTTTTATTTTGCCTCCTTTTCCTCATGTTGGCCAGTCAATTAATTGGTTGGTTTTTTTTTAGGTCTGTGAAACTCTGCTTCTGGGGGGGGCGGGGGAAGCTCTGTTCCAAATCGCTGGGGTTTTCCCAACTGCCAGAGCTATTAGGGGGGTGTTGCAAGTCCCCCCAGCTTTGGCTTGCTGAAAGTGCACCCCAGGACCACCACCCAAGACCACGATCTGGATCCAGGCTGCTCAACAGAAGAGCACTTGGCCCTGATCAATCAATTCAGCCCCCCTGGGGAGTCCGCAGGCCAGGGGCTCTGAAGCAGCCTGGTGTGAGCCTCCGCTGGTTCCAGCAGTTCCCTTCCCCCACTGCTTCTTTGCTGCAGGGGCAGAATGGCTGAACTGCTATACCACCCCCCAATTAATTTTCAGACTTTCACTTTCACCAACCAACTCTGCCGATTTTAAGCTCCCCTTAGGCAGGTGCTTTAGATTTTCTTTGAAGTAGACTCACGCTGTGGTTTGGGAGGCTCCTCCTGGCCACTGCTGTGGTTTTGGGCTGGCCAGGTCTCTGCTCTACCCCGTGCGAGCTGCACCTCTCCCATCCTGTTCCTCACGCCTTGGCAGATGTGGAGGTGCTGGAGGCTGTAGATCTCTCCTCCAGACTGGCTGCGGTGCCCGCTCAGCTCAGCTCAGCCCGGCTCCGGTCTCAGCTTCAGGCTGTTCCAGCCTCTGTTCCGGCTGCCTAATGAGCCCCTGCTGCTGAGCTGCCTTCAGGGAGAGATGGGTTCTCTGTATTTTTTTGAGTCTGAGACTCCTAGACTTTATCTGGGCTCATAATTTAATGGGTGTTTAGGGTGGCAGTGTGGGAGCTGCGGGACCTTGCTGCTTCTACACCGCCATCTTGGCTCTGCCCCCCTCATCCAAATCTTAAAGAAGCAAATTAATTACAGAAAGAAATAGACAATAAAACTATACTAGTGGGGGACTTCAACTTTCCCCTCTCAGAACTAGATAAATCTAACTACAAAATAAACAAAAAAGAAGTGAAGGAGGTGAATAGAATTTTACACTGAGTACAGACTGAAGTGCACTATTCTTCACTTGTGTTTTGTGTTTTTTTTCTTTTGTTCTATTTTTTCATTCACAATATGACTGATATGGAAGTATGTTTTACATGATTGTACATACCTATATCAAATTGCTTACCATCATAGGGAGGGGGAAGGGAATGGAGCTCAGGAAAGAATTTGGAGCTAAATTTTTAAAAAAATGAATTAAAATTGTCTTTACATGTATTCACATTGTATTTTTTTTTAAGTTTGGTCATGAGGGGTTAGCAATGACCCCTCCCCCCTTTCTCCTGAGACTAAGAAATTCTCATTGTCTGAGAGCAGGTGTGAGATGGTGGGTTAGGCTGTTGGACAGAAAAGCACACAGTAGGTAAGCCTGATGGTGCAGAGATGTTAGTCTCAATTCCCTTGTGTTCATGGCAAGAACACATCAGTGATTAGCCAGAAAGCTGAATTTTCAAACTTAGCCCATTATGGGCTGGCTGAATTCTGAGGCAAGTTCAGAGACAGAGAACCAACTGTAAACAGGAACAGTAAATGATGATGTAGGACCAGCCTTAGTTTTCTCAGAGGGGAGCCAAGAGAGAGCAGGGTCACAGGCCTAGGTGAGAGCCGACAAGGGATGACCAATGTCAAAGGCTGCAGAGTGAGGGTGAAGAGGGCCGGGAGACCCAGCATTTAAGATAGAGAGAGAGTATAAAATTTACAAGGATTTGCACAAACAAAACCAATGCAGCCAAAATGGGGAAAAAAGGTTTGTAGGAAATTTTTCTGATAAAGATCTAGCTAAGATAATTTATGGGACTGATGCATAAGTGAGGCCAAATGCTGCTCCCCCAGAGAGGAAAGGTCAAAGGGTATGTTCAGGCAATGTTCAAAAGAGAAATGCAAACTCCCCTCAGATCTGGGAACAAAACTGGATTAAGAATAAAGGGGACAAAAGAAGGCAGCTGTGGGCTGATGTGTGCTGGAGGGACCACAGGAAAGCAGGCTGCCGGAGCTGCCGAGCTGCCGAGCTGCCGAGCTGCCGCCGTGCAGGCCTTTGGGAAGCAATCTATGCCCTGATATGTTGTTCAACTGTGTGCAGCCTCTTACTCTCCAGAGAGATGGAGAAAGAAGCAAAGGATTTGCAGGGACAGGAATATTTAGTTCCTCAGTGAGAAGCCCTAAAAAGAGGGAGAGGAGAGAAGGGAGCAGAGACAAGCCAGGATGTGGGGGTTTGAGCTCTCTGTTCAATTTAATGTATGGGTAAAAAAAACCCCCAAACCTAAGCTGGACAGCTCAGAGGCTTTAGGCTTGTCCACAAGTTTGTGTTGGGACTCTGACTGTTAAGTTCATTACAAAAAAATAAAATTAAAAAAAATAATGATGCCAGCTACTTAGGGAGGGAGAGGAGGGATAGTATTTAACATGCATGTTCCCCCCAGAGATTTAGTCCAGGTCTTCACCCCTAACCCTACCACACACGCACATGCACACACATGTGCACACACACACACACACACACACACACACACATACCCTCTCTCCTCCTCACTTCTGGCCATCATCCCCATTACATTCCACCTCACGTGTTGCTTAGTCTTCTGTCATGAGCCCTAGTCAGCCAGGCCCCCTGAGAGCCTGGTGTCATCAGCCATCTATATGGAAGGGGGGGGGGGTCCAAGGCCCAGGCCAAGCCCACACATCTGCACACCTCCCCTGTATCTAATAAAGTTAATTTGAGAGGACTAAAGTGGACTTTATGTGAGAAGAAAGATAGAGACCCAGAAAAGAAGGGATTAGACATAGTTCTGGGCTGGTGGGGAGCAATCCTGCTGGCAGAGAAATAGGTCTGACCTCTGTCCAGTAGTGGGCCACTGGGTCGAGCGCTCCTCTTGGAGTGAAGAGTCTCTGTTCTCTGTCTCTGCTTCTCTCTGTCTCTGTCAGCTCTGTTTCTGTCTCTCTCTCCTCTTCCCCCTCCCTATTGATCATGCTTTCAGCCTGGATCAGTAGGAAAAGTACCCCCAAGAGCAGCCAAACACAGGAACAGACCAAACACAAACACAGGTGGGGAAGAAGCAGGTTCCGGAGCCGTGACCCGTCTCCTCTCACTAGAGGAGATGTCTGGTTATGGACCTGAGCAAAGGCTTCTCGGAATTGTGTGGTCCCCCTTTGCTGACTCTTCCCCACACGCATGTTTAGCTTCCAGCGCATTGTACTTGTGTGTTAGTGGGTGGATGTGCCCCAGATTCAGAGGAGGATCTTTTGACCAACTGCTCTTATTGAAACATCTTTGCTTAAAAGTTCATTGAAGCTCCTGGTCTGATAACTGATGGGACGGCACTAGAAATCACAGTTACCAACCAACCCTCTGGGTACCCCAAACCAGGAGAGCCAGTGCAGGTTAGGAGGATGGGCCCCAGGAAGTGTTTCTAGGCAAGTCGCTAACAGGCACAGGGCAGAGCGCAGACCTCTGGGGCACAGCCACGAATCACCCTTGCTTCTTGTACTGCCTTTTCCTGCCTTGGCCTCCCCTTTTGTAAAATGGGGATAATAACAGCATCTACTTCCCTGAGATAATATTTGTGAAGTGCCCTACCCCTCCCAGCTCACTCCTAAGGATGGGGGGGGGAAGTCCCATCGATGGGGGCAGGGAAGCTCAGCTTGGACCACTTCTCTACACAAGTTACCTCACGTGAACCCCTCCCCAAAGCACTAAGACCCACCAAGACTGCAGAAAGGCCTAAAACCTGAGTCGGCCAGTCAGGAGAGGAATTGTGGCCCACTCTGCTCTGCCCTCTGAGGGAGTCCAAGATGCCCCTTCCTGCATCAGCAGCTACAAGGTTGGATGAAGCCAACTGCTGTTTAAGGATGCCAAGGATGAAGGGCCTGGGACCAGAATACTGGGATTTTTGTTACATTCTATTATGTCATGTGAATGATGAGAGAAACACAGGCATCCTGGATCTATCGTTTCCACTGGCACCTTGGCATTCTCTCCTCTTACTGTATTTACAACCTGTCCCTTTAAGAAATTTCTTTCTCACACTGTGGTTAAACACATATGGAGACTTTAATTTGGGCTGACCCAGACCTCCAGAGTTGGGATTGCTCTAAGTGTAGAATGGGCGTCCTTCAGTCAGAATTCTTTTCTGACACCATCATGCCTGATTCTCTGGCTTAATGAGAAGAAATAAACATGTTATGGCACATGGACAGCCTGAGTCTGCGTTTTCCTTGGTCAAACCCTTGGCAAGGAGAGCCCATTCTGAGTGTTCTTTGGACAAACCTTCTGTTAAGGGGGAAACTGATTCTGTTTGTTTCTTTGGACCAACCTTTGGTAAATGGTTGACACTTGTTGGATTCCCACAGCAACCCTAGGATGGAGGGATTGTTATTATTGTCCACATGTTACATTGAGGGTTGTCTAGGGTCGCCTAGCTAGTCCACGACTGAAGCTGGATTTGAACTCTGGTCTTCCTCAGTCCTGGTCTCTTGCTCTGTGTCCTGTGGTGTTCCCTGGAGGCCAACTTTGAGGTATCGCTTCACACCCCATGAGTTGGCAAAGATGACAAAATAAGGGAATAGTTAGTGCTGAGAGGCCCACTAGCGCGTTATTGGTGGAGCTGCAAATCAGTACGAACATTCTGGAAAGAATTTGGAATTTAATCACTTAAAAAAAAGGTTTAAAGGTCCATGCACTTTGGCTCAGAGAGGATGAAAGGCAAAGGAGGGAAATGACACATATGGGCACATTGTTTGCTAGATATCTGCCCCAGGAGGTCAGCAATAAAAACAAAGGCTGATACACATAATATGCCTATAGCAGCACTTTTCTATGGACCGGGATCCGACCAATCCCTGTGCCCTAAGAAATGGCACAACTGAGAATAAATTCTGCAAAATCTCAACAGTGGACCCAAGAAGAGCTGGGGGAGGGGCGGCTATGGGTGTGGAATGCTGTATACATTGTCGGATTTGTTTGATATATAAAATCAGCTTTGCTGATTTTTTTTCCTTCTTCCTCTTTAAAAAATTCTTTCAGGAGGAGAGGGTGGGATATGAGAGAGATATAAGTGAAATAAAAACCAAATACATCAATGAATATTTATTCTTTTTTTTTAAAGGGCTGACCTTGATGATTTTGGAAGTCCAGCCTAGTCTTGAGATTCTGTGATACCCTTTTTGAAAGAGAACAAATATTTCTTTTGAGCAAGGAGACCCTTTAGCCCTGCTGGCCACATGTTGCTGGATCAATGTCATTAATTTAAAACTAAAGACAAAAATACTTCCCACCTCAAGTAAATATAAAGTCATTCCAGTAGCTATGAAAGTGGGGGTGGGGGAGGAATGGGAAAAGCCTTTGGGAGAAATGGTGTTTGACCTGAGTGCTGAAGGAAGTTAGGAGAGAGAGCTCTCTGGGCAGTGGAGATAGCCAATGCAAAGACAAGGAAATGGGAAATGGGGTGCTGTGCATGAGAAGAGTATGAACGCTTGGAAGGGGCCAGGTTGTGAAAGGCTTTAAAAGCCAAACAGAGGGTTTTCATTTTGATCCTGGAGATCATAGGGAATCACTGGAGCAAGTTTCTCAAGCCTGGGAGAGGCACCATGCTTAAGAAAGATCCCTTTGGCAGCTGAGTGGGGAGACACAAGAAGCAGGCAGACCCAATCAAACACTCTGAGGGTCCCCTAGCACATGTGGATGGAGATAAGGGAGTATATTTGGGAGCTGCTGTGAAGGTAGAAACGATGAGATTTGGCAATAGACTGGATGTAGGGGTGAGTTAGGAAGTGGGGAGCAGGAGGGAGGAGACCAGGAGGATGTGGGAGGGTGGACACCTCAACAGTGAGAGAGGAGGTAGGAAGAAGGGGAGGTCTGGGGGAAAGATCAGGTGCTTTGTTTTGAATGGACTGAGCTCAAGGTGAGCAGGAGACATTGAGTTTGAAATCCCCAGTAGTCTTTTCTCAGTCCTCAGAGTCAAATGTAGCCAAGAGCTCAGGAAGGATGAGGATAGAGAAAAGGGCATTGAAGGAAGCAATTATGAGACTTGGAATTACAACTAACACCACTGAGTCAGACCGAGAGTGGTCAAAGGACAGGAGGAAACAATTCTCAAAAAAGAATTAAGTATTCACAACTTATGGAGGGTCACTGCTGGTCAATAAAAACAAAGGAAAAACAAACAAATAAAAATAAAAATCCCTGAAAAGTCACATCATACCCAGAAAATTAGCAGCAATTAGACAGTCAGTCTTGGAAGGGCTGTAGGAAGGCTAGAGCACAAATACATTGTTGGTGGAGCTGTAAGTCGTCTCAACTGTACTGGAAAGCTAACTGGAATGATGATTAAAAAAAAAGAAAGACTTTGGATGCAGAGATCCCTCTGCTAGCCACATACTCCAAAGAGGTCCAGGGTAAACAAAAGGTCTTACTTCCAGACACCAGAATATTCCTAGCAGAATATTGCTTTTTGTGGGAACAAAGAAAGGAGATGCCCATTGTTAGGAGAGTGACTAAATCCATCTTGGGTATATGTGGTACTCAGGAAGGAGGAGCCTCTGTGGTTGGAGGGCTTATAGAGGTCCTTCCAGGACCGCTCATCTACCTTTGGTGTCTCCCTGTGACCCAGCTTAGCTGGCACATGTGCAGTGGCCATCTTGGCGATGGGGCAGTCCAGGTTCAGAGTCACCACCAGGGCTTGGATGCATTGGCGAGTTGAGGGTGTCTTCCCTAAGCATGTGAAGACTTCCCCTGGTGGAATAAGTGAATGAGAACAATTTGTTCCAATGGCCATGAAGGTAGCTGAAGCAGGTGATGTGGACCACTTAGCATTTGGTCAGATGAGGAAGCTGTCAAGGTCACCGGCTGCATCCTGAGCCAGTGCCACTTGCCCCACCTTTGGTCTTGTCCTGAACTTTGGTGAGTTCAGAAGGGAGAGTAAGACTGACGACTTTGTGCAGCTCTGCCTCACTTTGTTCAAGTCAAGACATCCTCCATTATGTCATTGGTCCTCTCTGAAAATGAAGGATAAACAACAACTCCACTGTAGTACATGAACAGAAAGAATATCACTGAGACATCACAGAGGATAGATCCCAAACTGGTCCTTCCTAATTCACAAAGCGTGATAACAGTGTGAAGGGAAAGGACGAATAAAGGAAGGGAGCATTCAAACTTAGCCCTGAAGAGATTCCATAAAGGCATCTCCTGTCCTTCTTTGAAGAGGTGTGGGGTTACTAGTGTGGAATGTGGCATATACTGTCAGTCTTAGTTGATAGATGGGTTGTGCTAAATGACTTTTTTTCTTCTTTCCCCAATATTCTGAGTTACATGAATGATTGTTGGGTAGGAGAAGGAAGCATCTTTGGAGTGATGAAGTCAGGAGCCAGATTTCAGAGAGTTGTAGAGGGAGAGAGAAGAGAGGAAATGAATACCATGAATGTAGATGGCTTTTCCCAGGAGTTTGATGATGAAAGGAAAGAGAGCAAGAGGGGCCCTGGATCTAAGAGGTGTTCATTCCTCCCTTCCTTCTTTCAACAACCCCCCCCCAAAAAAAAGACAAGAATGAAGCAGCTCCTGTCCTCCAGAAGTCTGCCTCTCCTGGGGGGAAACACTCATAACCAGATAACTGCATTGGTGACTTTGGCTGAGTTCTTTCTCCTCTCTGGGCTTCAGTTTCCATGAGGGAGTTGGACTCAGTGTTCTCTCCAGATTCTTCCAGCGTTGATCTTGAAGTATACACAATATGTGTACAGATAAAAGGAAGGTGGAGGGACACTGATACCTGGGGGAATCAAGAAAGGCTTTATATAGAAGTAAGTCCCAAAGGGAGTAAGGTGGAAAAGAGGAGAGAGAGCACGGTGGGAGGGAGCTACAATCTGGGCAAAAGCACAAAGGTGGGAAGGGAATGTTTTCTAAGAAACTTTGGTAAGTGTGATGGGAAGTAACATGTAGTCGGCCTGGAGAAGTAGATGGCTTTGGCCAGATAGGGGGTTGTGTTGGATCCTGAAGGGAATGGAGAGTTTTGTAAGCAGAAGAGTTGGTGTGGTCACAGCCAATTTGGCAGCTCTGTGGAGGGCCAGGCTGGATGAAATTCAGAGGCTGTCCCCAGGACAGCCCCCTCCTGATGCCCAAAGTTATGCTAGAAGAGAGGGTGGCCTGTTCCAGCTGCTGCTGGTCAGTCCCCCAACCCAGGCTAAGAGGAGAAGGAGGTGGCCAGGATGAGGGTTAGGGATCCTGGGGTAGTGCCTGGGGCAATGTAATGTAAGCAACCCACTCTCCCCAAGTGGATTTCTGGTTATAGTCACAGTTCTGCTTCGTGAGGCCTTGATGTCAGTAAACATTGGCTAATGGTGTGTGGAGTAGGCAGCTTTGGGACGGAGTGAGCTTGCCATCCCTGGAGGTTCTCAAGCAGGAGAACCCCTGCTCCTGTGTGCTCAGGCCTGGGTGAGGCATCAGAGAAGGGCTTTAGTGGAAGTGCCCTCCTCCTAACCTCTAGGAGAGCAGTCTGACCCTGGACAGAGCTTCCAGACTCTGGGATGCTGTGATCCCCTGCACAGCTCTGCTGGGAAGAGCTTTGCAAGCAAACCTGCTCCCTAGTGCCCAGCAGGAAACCCCCAGATGACCCCAAACTGGAAGGAGCCCTGGGTCCTTCCAAGAAGCCCCTGTCCCACTTGGGGACACACAGTCTTTGCCATTGTGGGTCACTAAGGTCTCTTTTGCTCTGACCACCTGAGGCACAGACACCAGGGCCACACACACAGAGGCATAAACAAGGATGTGGGAGGGGGGTGGGACTGTCCTGCAGTTAGGAACATTTCTAAGAAATGAAGCTGAGTGAGGAAAGATGACCCACAATGGCCCCCAGCAGAGTGGGTCTGTGGCCATTCCCAGGAACAGCACTTCCTTCCACTGCTGGAGCTCTTGGGGGAGGAGTGGTTCTATCCTCACTTTAGAGATGGAGACACAGGCCTAATAAGTGGTGGAGAGGGAAGAGCCTGTGTGCCCTGGTTCCAGGCCCAGCACCAGGCAGCATCTGTGGGATGGGTAGAGGGAGTGAGCTACCCATCCCTGGAAAGCAACTGCCTGTCTGCCTGTCTATATGTCTGCCTGTTGGTCTGTATGTCTGTCTGCCTGTCTGTCTGCCTATCTATATATCTGTTTGCCTGCCTACTTGCCTTCCTGTGTGCCTATTTGTCTGTGTCTGCCTGTCTGTCTGCCTGCCTATCTGTCTCTGCCTGTTGGTCTGTGTGTCTGTCTGCCTGCCTGTCTGCCTGTCTCTGCTTATCCGTCTGCCTGCCTGTCTGTGTGCCTGTGTGCCTGTCTCTCTGCCTGTCTGTCCGTGTGCCTGTCTCTCTGTCTGCCTGTCCGTGTGCCTGTCTGCTTGTCTATATATCTGCCTGCCTGTCTGTCTGTCTCTGCCTGTCTGTGTGTCTGTCTGCCTATCTGCCTATCCATGTGCCTGTCTGCTTGTCTATATATCTGCCTGCCTGTGTGCCGGTCTGTCTGTCTGTTCGTCTGCTAGGCCAGGGATCAGCTGCTTATCTGTCTTTCTGCCTGCTTGTCCATCACAAGTGGGCAGAAAGGTTTCATGGATATATGTCCTTTCATTTATTCATGTCCTCTGCAGAGTGGGTTGCATTAACTAAAGGCCTGTATAAATGTGTGGATGACAAAGGGTGTTGAGAAAGGGAGCGTGGGGCAATGGGGAGAGCCCCAAGTTCATTCCCCACCCAGCTGCCTTCTCCATCTTTGTCTCTAGAAGCCTGTTGACTGAAAGATGAAAGCGCACTGAAACTTTGGCCTCCTTAGGACTCCAGCCCCTTGTGCGGAAGCGTAGTGCTGCTGCTATTGGTACAAACTTTGGAAAGAATGCTTGATTCCATTGCTCAGGGGGAAACTGATTATGTTGTATAAATGCAACTTGATATGATAAAAAGTTGTTTGAACACAGGGTCACCTGACCCAGTAACTCTCTATGAATGCCCCGGAGAACTGCAAGGGATTTGGGGACCCCTCCCCCCAGGCCCTCCTTATTGGATCATTTAGAGATGGAGGCACAGGCCTAACAGACAGGCACACAGACAGACAGGCAGACAGGCACACAGACAGATAGATAGACAGGCACACAGACAGACAGGCAGACAGGCACACAGACAGACAGGCAGACAGGCACACAGACAGACAGATAGACAGGCACACAGACAGACAGACAGTCACACAGACAGACAGGCACACAGACAGACAGACAGGCACACAGACAGACAGGCAGACAGCCACACAGACAGACAGATAGGCACACAAACAGACAGGCACACAGGCAGGCAGACAGTTGCCTTCCAGGGATGGGCAGCTCACTCCCTCTATCCATCCCACGGATGCCACCTGGTGCTGGGCCTGGAGCCAGGGCACACAGACTCTTCCTTTTCCACTACTTGTTAGGCCTGTGTCTCCATTTCTATATGATCCAGTTTAAATGGATCCACCCTCCTCATCATTGCTGTCTAGTCAATTCAGTCCCATCTGACTCTCCATGACCAACCATTTGGGGGGAGCACCCAGGGTAGCTACCTGATTGTTTTTTGTATCCCTGGGGCACTTACAGGACCGAGCACAATAAATGTTTTTTAACTGACTGAGTTGGGAGTCAGGAAAACTAAAGCACAGTCCTATCACTTCCAGTCTGGATGGTGGTGGCTATTCTCCCCCTCCTTGGAATGATGGGACTAAGGGTTTGAACTAGATGCCCACTGAGTGCCCTTTCAGAAAAAAGATCCTATGACTCTTGAACCTAAACCTCTATCATTAGAAGCATTTCTTTGGGTTAAAAGTTCTCTATAGTGAATGAAGTAGGGTATGTGTGTGTCTGTCTGTCTTTCTGTGTGTGTGTGTGTGTGTGTGTGTGTCTGTGAGGGCTTGTGTGGCTGCGAGTGTGTTTATGAATAGGTTTGTAAGAGTGTAAGTGGGTGTGAGTCTGAAGGAGTGTGCATGTATGTGTATAAGGGGGTGGGTGTGAGTAGGTGTATCTGAGTGTGTGTAAATGGGTCAGTATGAGTGTGACTGGTGAATTGGAGGTGACCAAGAGAGAAGGCCTCTAGATCCTGTCATATGAAGGTGGTCACAGGCATGGATAGCCTTGGTCCCACAAACCCTGGAGCAGCAGGGGAAGTAGCAGAGGCCCATCATGGCTGGATGAGAGTAGAGTGGGGCTGCATCCATCAGAGGCAGGAGCACCACTGCCTCATATGGGGACTGTGTTAGCGTTGACTTGGGCTTTCTGCTACCACGGTGGATCTTGCCCAGCTCCTTCAGGTTCTCTGATACTGTATGTGAGCTGGAGTGAGTTACTCCTCTCCCCATCTGACACAGAGAGATGTTAGATCAGATGGTCCTGTGGCCCTTGACTGCTCTGACACTCTGAGGTTCTCTAAATAACATGAATAGGGAAGAGAAGTTTGTCTTAGGTGAAGAGTCTTTAGACAGAGTCAAGAACAAGACCTGACTAACAGGGGCAGGGCAGGGGGTGACCCAAAGACACCCTCCCACTGTTCCCACTCCCAAGGACCCAGATTTAAGACCCTGCCATGGGATGATTTCAGAAAAACCTGGAAAGCCCTACATGAACTGATGTATAGTGAAGTGAAAAAGAATCAGGAAACAGTTTATATAGTAATAGCAACATTGTAACACTAATGAATTATGAACAATGTAGCTATTCTAAGCAACAGAACAATCCAGCAGAGGAATGATGACTTAGGCTCTTGCCTCCAGAGAGAGCTCAATTGCCTGAATGCTGCAGACCAAAGCAGGTTGGCTTTCGCTTTCTTTGCCTTTCTTTTTCTTTTATCCAAGTCTTGTACGAAATGACTAATAGGGAAATGTTTGCCATGACTACACTTGCAGAACCTCTGATTGCTTAAGGGCTCAGGAAGGGGAGAGGGGAGGAAGGGAGGGAGAGGGATAGCATTTAGAACTGAGAATCATACATAAAAATGTTAAAAACAAAACAAGTCCTGCCATGGCTTCGCTAGGGGATCTTAAATCACTTCATGTTCCTGAGCTGCTTCGGGAATGGTCCCTCTGAGCCCCCTCTAAGCCCTGGGCTTAGCTGGGCCTGGCCAGGATCCCAGCTCCTTCTCTTCTGAAGAGCTCTCCCAGCAGCTCCTCCCCTTGCCTGGCCAATCCCCTCCCAGATCCCAGGGAGTCCCCATCTGCCAAAAGCCTTTTCTTCTTGCCAAGGACACATACTCCAAGGCTTCCTCATCTCACAGTGGGAGAACATTCTTTGTTCTATGACTCTGATGGGGAGCCAAGGGGAGGCCCTCTCCTTCCTGGGGATCATCGTGGAGGGGGGGTGACTCTGGGCTCCCCTCCCTGAGTCAGGCAGGCAGGGAGGATGCTGCATGTCTGGGAAGAGTCCTGCACACACTGGCATATCCCACTTCCCTTTCTGGGAATTGGTCCGTGGGTTAAGGCATCATCCCCCCAGGGCCCAGACAGCAGACTCTTGCTACTGAGAGCTAGAGAGACCCTTGGAGACCTTGCTGGCTGGCCCATCGTGGCCAGAGATGGGAGAGACTTGCTGAAGGTCACTTGGGAAGCAAGAAGTGGACCAGGTAGGATGGAGGTGGTAGTCCTTGGAGGAGGGGCAGAGAGTGGGGGAGAGGAGGTGGGCAAGCCACCCCAACCCCCCACTCCCTGGGATGCCCATGGTGTGTGTCAGGGCTGGTTCAGGAAGGCAGCTCTGCCCAGGGGCAGGGACCTCAAGGCAAGCCTGTGTGAATGAGGGCCCTCTCTGAACTTGGTAGGGCTGGTAATCATTCTTCCACACACTACCTACATGACCTTGGCCAAGGCCCTTTCCTCAGTTTCTGCCTCTGAGAAACGAGGAGGCGGGGCTAGACCACTGCTTGGTTCCTCCCACCTCTGAATCTAGCGTCCAGTGATGCTTGGGAAGAAAGTCTGTGCCTCTGCTCCATTCCCATCTCCCCCTTTCCTACGGCCATTCCCACGGGGACCCTGACTGCATTTTGTGAGTTTAAGAGGCCCTGGGGTTCTGGGTTGATAAGGGGAGGTGATCCACTACAAGGGAAGTTGCCAGCCTTTCCCCTATCACCAACCACCAACCAAGGGAGGAGTGAGGATGCTGAGGGAGACGGTGCCAGGCTGAGGTGAGTCCTGTCACCTGCCTCCTGGCAGGCGGCTGCTGCAAAGGCTGCTTCTGCTTTAGCCAAAGCTCTGGTGCAGCTGAGGGCTCAGGAGCATTCGAGCATTTTATTATTTCTTTTGTGGGTGAATGAATTGAATGCCCACAGAGCCATCAAAGCATGGACAATGGCCCTGTAAAAGACAGCCATTGTGACAGATCAAAGCTGGGACCTACTGGTGTAGGCTGCCCACTTCCTGAACTAGGAGGGTGGGAGGCTCAGGGTGCAGAATGAGAGGATTGGCTTTGCTTGGCTAAGCCCAGTGGTTTGCTTTTCTTTTTTCCCTCTTCAATGATAGGATGAAGTGGGGGTCAGTGTGCATGAAAAAAATACATTTTTGTTAATAAAAAAATCAAATTTAGTTTTTTCAAAAAGAAATTAGTACCTAGTACCTATCCCCTAGTTGATTCCTTCTTGATGAGACTCCAGACCTCAGCCTAAACATAAGCTTCAAGGAATTTGTTCTGAAGAGGCTGACCAGATTCAAGATGTCCAGTCAGTGAGCTGTTAGATTCCTCTCCATACTAGAACTTGAAAAGCATTTCAGAGGTGTGGCCCAAGGAAAATCACTCCCCATACAATTGGCAGAAGGAGGGTGGTGAAACGGGCACATCTTGGGACAAATCCCCCCAGATCCCAAAGGCTTGTCCCTCCACTATACAGCCAACCTCTGCCTTAAGCCACCTCCTGCTGGTCACATAAAGCTATTAAGCTGAAGAGTGTTCAGAGGAGGCATGGGGATGGGGGAGGCTTGGAGTCCAGGCTGCCCTGAAGACTGCTGGAAAGAAATGGGAATATTTTGCATCAATAATAGAAAACTCAGGCATCTGGGGGTGCCACAGTGCACAGAACCCTGGGCTGGGAGGCAAGAAGACCTGAGTTCAAATCCAGCCTCAATATCCTCATCTGTAAAGTGGGAATCCCCAAAGCTCTCCTTCACAAGGCTATGGTATGGATCAGAGGAGGTAATTTAAAACTGTCAGCACAGCACTGGCACATGCTTAGCTCTTACGGGCAGCAGCACAGAGTCAGGAGAGCTGCCTTCCAGCATGGGAAGGGCTGTCATACACAGGAAGGCTTAGCTCTGACCAGCTTGGCCCCAGGGGACTGGGCCAAGGAGGCAGGTTCAGGCTGGATGTGAGAAGAGAGTCCTTTATATACACGATCTCATTGATGGACCCTATTATGCCGTGGGGTAAACTGAGGCAGGCAGTGCCCTTCCCAGGGTCACAGATCTATCGGTGTTTAAGCTCAGATTAGAACTCAGGTCCTCTTGACCCAAGGCCAGCACTCTGCCCACCGAGTCACTGAGCAGGTAGAAGACAGCACAACAGTGTCCAGATGTAGAGCCAGCTTCTGGTCTGCTCCTCACCCAGATCCGGGCCAGCTGCATCTGCTTCCCCCACCCCCAGATTCTGTGGATATGGAGAGATGGGGCTTGCTTCTCTGCCTCCTTCCACTGAAGGCCCACGGGCAATGTCCTCACTCCTAGCTCCCTTTGATCACCAAAGGGCTATTGACTTCACATAGAAAGCAAGAATAAGATAGCGCCACTTCCCCCAATGCCTTGGGGCACACACAGCATGGTGGGGTCCAGACTAGGGGGAGCTGGAAGCCCCCAGAGGGGAAGGGAGGGAGGAAGGCAGTCATCCTGGGCCATTCCCTAGTACAGAAGTCCACTGGCCAGGTGGCTTTCCAGGTTCTGCTTGAGGACCTCTGTGGAGGTCACTCCTCACTACCCCCTCAGCTGTCCCACTTCACTGTAGGATGGTTCTTGTTCTCAGGATGGTTTTCCTCCAGAAATACTAAACATTTTGCCCACTGTCCCTTGTTCCACCGTCTGGGATCTCTGCCATGTGGCGACCGTTCCAATACTGGGAACCAGACTGTGGTTCCCCGTGTTCTCTCCTCCAGGCCGATGGCCGCTCCTTTGAAGCTTTTCTCACTGGGTATGGCTGGGCACCTTTCTAGATACTCTCCACTCTGCCTTCCTGGGGGAGGGCTGGCTCTTTGGCCAAGTCGCCATTTTCTCTTTTTATTCTTTAAGAGATGACTTTCTGAGTAAGGGAGGGTTAAGTTGGAAACAAAGGTGAGAGAAAACAAAAGTTTATATCATTTTTAAAAACCCAAGGCAGACACAAAGACCCTCAGCAAATACAAATAAAGTCAGGGTAAAGCCTCTGCTCTGCCTAAGCATCATCTCTTGTGACCCTCTGGAGGCAGGGGCTGCTGGGATCTCTGTTCTGCAGTTGAGGAAACTGAGGCAGGGGAGTCAAAGTGACTGGCCCAGGGCCACACAACCAGTAAAATACCTGAGGCTAGATTTAAGGTCTTGCTCACTCCAGGACCAGCGCTCTGTGAGCTGGGGTGCCCCCTAGTGGACTCAAAATGAAGTCTTTCTCAAACTGTTGCCCAGAGCTGAGTTGCCCAGTGCTCCTGATAAAGTCTGGGCGGGACAGAGGCTTGGGGGATGGACTATCTCCTCTCTGTTCCAGGAAGTTCTGCCCCTCCTAAAACAGCAGAAGAACCCAAGAGTTCTTTGGCTGCCATATCCCACTGCTGGTTCATACAGAGCTTGTGGTCCACTGAAACCCCCAACTCTTCTTCAGACAGGCTTCTGTCTAGCCACTCATGCCCCTCTTGTTCTTGTGAGTTTATTTGTGAACCCAAGAATAAGACTTTACATTTATTCCTATTCCATTACATTTCATCTTATTGCATTTGGTCCAATATTCTAACATGCTAAGATCTTATTGGATCTTAACTCCATCCTCCACTATGTTAACTAACCTCCCTAGCTTCTGTCCTTCAATGTTTATTCCAATCATAGAGCCGAGTCTAGAACCAAGGACAGATCCTTGAGACACCCCATTAGAGAGACCTCTTTCCAACTGTGTCTCAAATTAGTGAGTACTTTTTTTGGCTATGTCAATTTGGCCAGTTCAGGAAATGACTACATTTCCTGTGTCATTGGTCAGTTCTTCACAAGAACAGGATCAAACACTTAAATATCAAAGCTTCGCTAAAATCTAAGAAACTCTCGCTGCAGCATTACCTTCTGTTACCTGTGAACCACCTGGTCAGAAAAGGAAATGGGGTAGGTTTGGCCTGACCTCTTTCTGATGAAATCATGCTGGTTCACCTTTCTCTGCTTCCTTTTTCTTAGATCTATATTACAGGAGGAGTTCTTGGTAGATCCACAGAGGTCCTCAGAAACCTGCTATTTTTTCTCCTGCCTTGACAATTCCCAAGAGAAGTGTTTCCCCTTGATTCCTGGTTGTTGATGGTTTCAATGAGAAAAAAAAAACACTTGCTATCTGTCATTGTCTCATGGAGTCATTGGCTTCTGTTAGGTCCATTCTAATTTTTAGGGAGTTTGTTGTCCAGAGAGTCCCTCCATAGTAGCTTGGGGATGTTTTGTACTTCTTGTACTGAGTCATTACTTTTCTTTCTAATTCTTTCTTCCATAGCTCTTTCTTTTTCCATTTTTTTCCTCCCCGGGCTTTTTCCCAGTGAATTACAGGCAATATGCCTGCATAGTAGATATGAAAAGTGTGTGTCCCTCTAAGCACTGACCACTCCTTAACTCCTTCCTAATCCCTCCTTTAGTCACCTAGTTAGCATAATTGTGACCTGATTTATGTTATTATGGTTATATAACCTGAATCCCTAATTCCTGCACTTTTGCAGGCTTCCTAAGCCCTCCTGCCAGCTGAATAGCATAACAATAAGCTTTTACAATCATTAAATGGAGCTCATGGTTCTTTCCTGAACTATCCTCTCACCCACATCTTTGCTCTCACCCTTGGGTGGACCCACAATAATGCACACTCAAATCCACCTTACTTACACAGACCTGGCCCACTGGAGAGGCAGGACAGTGCAGTGGGGAGCCCCTGGGCCTTGGCACTGGGGGCAGGGGCTCAGGCTCAGCTGTCACTGGCCAAGTTCTATCGAGCCTAGATAAGCAGGAGGACCTGAGGGCCACAGACTCAGGGCTCTGTGTCAGGTTCCCTTTCTTGGCTTTTCTTCCTTGTTTTTACTGTCTTGTCTTTCCCAGAATCTCAGGAAACACGCCCTGTGACCAAAACTAAGAGCCACTCAGCTGATCTTGGGAGAGTGGCCTGGCCAGACCCCTCACTAGCCTTGGCCATCCCTGAGCGCCCTGCAGCTACTGGGTTAGACCAGGGTTAGGGAAAGGCCATGTTGGATCATTCCTCACAGGCTGCAAAGCTTCAGCAGCCTGCCCTGGGTGCCAGCATCTCTGGGACCAGCATCCTGAGGGCCTGGGCCAGGCCGAGACCCGAGGAGCCCAGCCTAGGATTCCTATCTGTCTAGGAATGGGGGAAGGGGCTTCCCTTGGGTATTCAGCTTAGAAATCCCCCCTGGCCTAACTCTGCCCAGCAACCTCAGCGCGGCCAGGTTCTTGCTGGGTCTTCCTGCCTGTCAATTCCAGACTGAGCCCTGATCCAGACCACAGGCTGACTGCTCACCTAGGGCTCCCAGAGGCCCCACAAACTGGCTCAAGGGAGAGCCAGCTGGGTTCTACACTCAGCCCTATGGTGAATCTGGATTGGGCGAAAGGGAAATAGCCCCAGTCAGAGACTGTCCCCTACCCTTGGGCAGGCCCTGACCCCCAAGGGATCCTCCATCCCTGGCCAGAGAGCCTGTCTGTCAGTCTGTCAGTCGGTCAGTCAGTAAGCTTTTATTCAGGATCCCATGTGTGCCAAGCATGGTACTAAGCCATGAGAATACAAAGAGGGAAGAGCCAAGCCCTGCCCTCGAGGGGCTGCCAGTCTAGCAGAGAAGACCACATGCAACAACAGGGTCAGCTTAGTTAGACAGGACAAAGGGGATGCGCATAGAGAAGGCTCTAGTGGGGGAGGGAGCTGGGGAGGGGGGCATGTGGAGGTAGGATTGGACCTGACTCTTGAAGAAAGCCAGGGCAGACCAGGGGTTGGAGCTGAGAAGGGAGACCATTCCAGGAGGGTTCCAGGGGCAGCCATAGAGAAAGCCCAGAGACTGAGTGTCTTATTGGTGGACCAGCCAGCAGGCTGGAGTCACTGGACTGTAGAGTAAGTGACAGGGAGGAAGGTGGAAGAAGAGGAAAAGGAGGAGGGGGCAGCTTGGAAAGAGCTTTGAATGCCCACCATTTTGGATTTGCTCTTGGAGGCAATAGGGAGCCAGTGAAGTTTACCAAGTAGGGGGTAATGCAGTTAGATGTGCACTTAAGGAAAATCCCTTTGGTGGCTGAACAAAGGATGGGTTGGATTGGGGAGAGACTGAGGCAGGCAGCCCCTGCCGCTTTCCCCTTGGCAGCTATTACAATAATCCAGGTGTGAGGGCACAAAGGGCTGCATGAGGAGGGCTGCGTCAGAGGCGAGGAGGGAG
>CM053594.1:996087-1062620 GCA_028646575.1 Pseudocheirus occidentalis | reverse complement strand
AGATGCGGCTCTGCCCAAGTCTTTAGCTCGCTTTGTTCCAATAGTTTCCCACCCTTGAATTGGCCTGGCTCACCATTGTCTATGGTCTCCAGGTAGCCTCCAGCAACTTCCCACCCTGAACCACTCATTACTGGAGTCTGACCTCATCTGACTCCTCCTGAAGACCCTTCCCAATCTCCTCCTCTGGACCATCCCTAGATTCCTCCCACAACCGTATTGTATATAGAACCCCATCTTCCCTCCATGTGGTGTGAGAGCACCATGGAATAGCTTAGCACCGACTTGCTCAGTGAGGGCGCCATGGAATAGTTTGGTATAGACTTTGCTCTGTGAGAGCACCTTTAAATGGCCTAGCACCCCACATGGCAAACTTGAACTTTCAATAAACTTTACTTTTTCCTTGGCTGAGAAGACTTGAGTGGAATTCTTTCTGCAGGACCCGGCATGTTGGTATTTTGGGGTTTCAGGCAGTCCTAACCGTCTTTGGGCTCCTCTTCATTTCAATTTTTTTTTTGAGTTGATTCTCTTGAATTGCCCAAAAATGCCGTCATATCATTGGCAAACAGTGATAGCTTCATCTCCTCATTGCCTACTCTAGTTCCTTCGATTTCTTTATTTTCTCTTACTGCTATAGCTAGCATTTCTAGTACAATATTGAATAATAGTGAAGATAATGCACAGGCTTGCTTCACCCCTCACTTTTTTGGAAAGATTTCTAACTTATCCCCATTACAGATAATCCTTCCTCTTGATTTTAGGTAGATACAGCATATCATTTTAAGAAAGACTCCTTTTGAAGATGGGGGAAAATTGGGACACAAAGGCATTGTTGGTGGAGTTGTGAACTTAACCAACCTTTCTGGAGAGCAAATTTGAGACTGTGCCCAAAGGCTTATAAAACTGTGCATACATAGTCTTTGACCCAGTAACACCACTTCTAGGTCTGTAGCCCAAAGAGATAATAAAAATGGGAAAAAGGACCCATATGTACAAAAATATTTATAGCAGCTCTTTTTATGGTGGCCAAAAATTAGACATTGAAGGGATGCCCATCAATTGGGGAATGACTGAATAACTTGTGGTATATGAATGTAATGGAATGTTATTGTTCCATAAGAAATGATGAGCAGGTGGACTTCAGAAAAACCTGGACTTAACATGAGCTGATGCTGAGTGAAATGAGAACCTGGAGAACATTGTATACAGTAAGAACAACATTACACAATGACCAACTTTGATAGACTTAGCTCTTCTTAGTAATATAAGTATTTAAGACAATTCCAAAAGACTCATGATGGCAAATGTTCTCCACATCTAGAGAAGGAACTATGGAGTCGGAATGCAATTGGAAGTATGCTACTTTATGGTTTTTTTTCTTTGCTTCTTCTTTCATAGTTTTTCCCTGTGGTTCTAAATCTTCTTTACAACATGACTAATGTGGAAATATGTTTAATATGATTGTACATTGTAGTAGACCAGACTTTCAGGGGTCTCCTGGCCCCATTAAGGAAATGCTCCCCTCTTCTATGAGGTCACTAGTCAGATAACCTTGTTGGGTAGATGCTTTCATTGGTCCTCTGAATAACTAAAGAAAATTCAGGGTAGTTAATTAGCAAGTCTTGTTTGTGACTCTGTTTTTGCCTCTGGACCTGGTCCTAGGATGAAGTCTTAATGAATAATTAGCCTTGGGCTGGGATAGAGAGTGGTGGATTCCAAAGGAGGGTCCTTGCATTCTGGTTACTTAAGAATTTCTGCTAAGGGACTATAAACCTTGTAAGTTATTTGTATCTTTCCCTCCATATGAAATGGTTCTGTAATAAACAGACTATTGAATACATCCCAGTCTCTCTTTTTATTCAGCAGGTTGCTGGGCCATGCAACTGTGCTGGATACAGTAGTCCGTGTCTAGCCTATATCAGAGTGCATGCCATCTTGAGGAGGGGGAACCACAGGGAAGGGGAGAAAACTTAGAACTCAAAATCTTATAGAAGTGAATGTTGAAAATTTAAAACAAATAAATAAATAAAATAAGAGTCCATTTATTCCTATGCTTTCAAGAGACTTCATAGGAATAGGTATTGTATTTTGTCCAGTTTTTCTTCACCTATTGAGACAATCAAATGATTTTTGTTATTGACATGTGATCTTTGGATACATTGTTATCATCTTTTTGTTAGTGTTCTCTTTTAAAATTTTGTATCAATATTAGGGAAATTGACCTATAGTTTTCTTTATATGTTTAGGTTTCAAAACCATATTTGTACCATAGAAGGAATTTTGTAGAATTTCTTTATCTATAGAATTAGAAGTAATTGTTCTTTAACTATTTTCTAGAATTTACTTGTACATCCATCTGGAGCCGGTGATTTTTTTCTTGGGAACCTCATTTATGGCTTGTTATAATGATAATGGGAATATGAAGATCTTCCCTTTCCCCTGATAGGCTGAATGTAATCACATGGAGCCTTAGGTTGGAGTTTGCAGAAAGGTGCAGAGCCCACAGGAAGCTGGGAGGCAGAACAGTTAGAGCCAGAGGGAGGAGAGGACACACTCAAGCAGACAGCTAGGCTTCTGAGTGTTTGTGGGAAGGTTAAAGGATGGTGTGGTTCCCTGCTTTACTATGGTGCATTAACTTTTTTGTTGCTATGATGGATTCAGTTTTCTGGTGTATGAATAAATGTTTTACTTTTGTCCTCTTGGTGGAGAGTTGCTCATGGTTAGGTAGAGCTAATATAATAAAAATGACAATTTTACCTAAATTAATTTAGCTATTTAGTGCCATTCCAATCGATCTATGAAAAAAATTATTTTATAGGGGTAGAAAAAAATAATAACCAAATGCATCTTGAAGAACAAAAGGTTCAAAATATCAAGGGAAATAATGAAAAGAAATGCTAGGGAAGGTGGCCTAATCATACCAGATTTTAATCTGTATTTTAAAGCAGCAGTCATCGAAACTTTGATACTGGCTGAGGAATAGAGTGGTGGATCAGTGACATAGATGGGTACACAAGACCCAGCAGTCAATGACCATAGTAATCTACTGTTTGATGAACCCAAAGACTCCAGCTTCTGGGAAAAGAACTCACTATTTGACAAAAACTGTTGGGAAACTGGAAAACAGTATGGCAGAAATTAGACATAGACCAATATTTTACACCATATACCAAATTAAAATCTCACTGGATTCACGATCTACATATAAAGGTTGATACTGTAAGCAATCTGGGAGAGCACAGAATAGTTTATCTGTAAGATTTATGGAGAAGGGAAGAATTTATGACCAAACATGAGATAGAGAACATTGCAAAATGCAAAATGGATAATTTTGATTTATATTATATTAAAAAGTGTTTGTACAAATAAAGCCAATGTAACTAAGATTAGGAGGGAAACAGAAAATTGGGAAGGAATTTTTATATTCATTGTCTCTGATAAAGGCCTCATTTATAAAATATACAGAGAACTGAGTCAAATATATAAGAATATAAAGAATATAAGTCATTTCCCAATTGATAAATGGTCAAAGGATATGAACAGGCATTTTTCACAAGAAGAAATTAAAGATATTTATAATCATATAAAATACTCTAAATCAGTTTTGATTAGAGAAATGTGAATCAAAACAATTCTGAGGTACCACGTCTCACCAGTCAGACTGACTAACATGACAAAACAGGAAAATGATAAATGCTGGAGATGTGGGAAAATTGGAACACTGATGCATTGTAGGTAGAGTTGTGACCTGATCCAACTATTCTGGAGAGCAATTTGGAATTCCACCCAAAGCCTTATAAAAATGTGCATACCTTTTGACCCAGCAATACCACTTCTTGGGCTGTATCCCAAAGAGATCACACAAGTGGGAAAAGGATTCCTATGTACAAAAATATTTATAGCAGCTCTTTTTCTGGTGGCAAAGAACTAGAAATCAAGGGGATGCCCATCAATTGGGAAATGACTGAACAAGTTGTGGAACATGAATGTAATGGAATACTATTGTGTTATAAAAAATGAGAAGCTGATGGACTTTATAATAACCTGGCGAGACTTATAGAAACTGATGCTGAGTGAGGGGAGTAGCACCAGGAGAACATTGTACACACAATTATTAGACACATTGTATCTGTAGTGACTGACTTTGATGGACTGGGATCCTCAGCCATACCAGTCCCCAGTTTGGAGACAACTCCAAAAGACTCATGATGGCAAGGGCTGTCCACATGCAGAGAAAGAATTGCTGAGTCTGAATGCAGATGGAAGTAAACTACTTGTTCTCTTCTTTGTTTTGCCAACTTCCTTCTGTCTCCTTGTTCATTCCTTTGGTTATAATCCTTCTTTACAACTTGACTAATGTTTAATGTGACGGTATTTGTGGAACCTATATCAAATTGCATGCCACCATAGCAGGGTAGGGAGGAGGAAAGGGAGGGGGAGAAAATTTGGAATTCAAAAACTTGTGGAACTGAATGCTGTTAAAAAAAAATATACATATATATATATATATATATATATATATATATATATTCACACACATACACACATACACACATACATACATACATACATACATATATATATATATCAGATAAAAAATAATAATGAAGGGACCGGCTTCAGAAAATCCTGGAAAGACTTATATGAACTCATGTTGAATGAGAGGAACAGAACCAGAAGAACATTGTTCACAGAAACAGCCACAGCGTATGATGACTGATTTTGATAGATTTAGCTCTTCTCAGCAATCCAAGGACCTAAAACAATTCCAAAGGACTCATGATGGTAAATGCCATATGCTTCCAGAGAAAGAACTACAGTGTTGGAATGCAGAGTGAAACAGACTATTTGGGGTTTTTTTTTTCTTTCTCATAGTCTTTCCTATTATAATTCTTCTATGCAACATGACTAATGTGAAAATGTGTTTAATAGGAATATATGTGTAATGCTATATAATATTGCATGCCATATTCAGGAAGGGAGAGGAGGGGGAGAAAATGTAAAACTTATAAAAGTGAATATTGAAAACTAAAAATTAGCAAATCAATACATTTTAAATGAATATTTAAAATATTTTTACATGTAATTGGGAAAAAATAAAGACTACAAAAATAATTTTAATGCTGTGCCACTTCATTTTACTTATCTTATGTTGCTGTTACTTCATTGTCTTGTAGCAAAATGTAGTTTCTCTGGTTGTTGCTTTTCATGAGGTCTTCTTTTCCTTTGCCTAAAATCATCATTGCTGCCTTCACCTTTTTTATTTCAACTGAAGCATAATAGATTATAGTACAGTTCCTTATTTTAATTCTGTATCTGTGGTCTTTGTTTTGATTGTATTTCCTTATAAACAAAATATTGTTTGATTCTGGGTTCTAATCCACTCTGCTATGCACTTCCATTTTATGGGTGAGTTCATCCCATTCACATTCGGTTATGATTACTGTGTATTTCTTCCTATCCCTTTTTCTTCTGTTTATCCTTCTCCCTCTCTTTCTCTTTGTTCCCCTGACTTTACTCAAAAGTTTGTTTTGCTTCTGATCACTACCTTCTTTAATCTGCACTCTTATAACCCCAACACCACCTTTCTTATGTCCCCTTTACCTCCTATTTTCTTGTTGGGTAAGAAATATTTCTATACCCATTTGAATGTATATGTTCATGCCCCTTTTGAACTAGTTTAGATAAGAGTGAGATTCAAGCATCAGCTTGAATCTCTGATAAAAGTTCTTCTTTGATATGAGACAATTTCCTCCATTCTTGGAGGAATCATTATTTTGACAGAAAGAGTGTGAGAATATAAGGACATCATCATATCCATGAATATATAACTATTAAATGAATGAGAAGGGAGATGGCCAATCTGGAACCGATTTGTCCTGGTTGCCTCAGTCAGGAGGCTGAGATAAGTGATGGCCACACCTTCAAAATGCCAAGAATGTCATCCAATAGGGTCTTTTATGCCCGCATCCCATCACAGCAGGTTCAGCATTGCCAGATGACTAGAACAATACAATTCACCAAAAGAGACAAACAAAATCCCCAAACCTTTGCAGTCTACCTGCCATGATTAGAGATGTTTCTTACAAGAGGGGGAGAAGGGACATGATTGTAACCATATCAAGACTGTTCCCCCAGGCCAAGCCTAAAGGCACAGACTGATCTGTCCTAAGTATTATCAGACAAGTCCCTTAGCTGTGATTTCAGGTAAAAGTCATAAATACCTTTTGGACCAACCAGTCACACAACAGAGTTCCATGTTATTCATAGGGTGTTGGGATCAAATTGGGAAGAAGTTAGGCCACTAAGTGGTGCAGCCTGGAGTCAGGAAGACCTGAATTCAATCCTGCTTCAGGCACTTCCTAGCTGTGATTTCATGAAAAACAAGTGAACAATAACATCAACATTCCTGTTGAAAACAGGGAATTGCAGGACCCAAGACAATTCCAGAAACTGAAAAAGGATGGAAAAGGCTGTCCACATCCAGAGGCAGAATCATGGGGTCTGAATGCAGAGCAAAGCAGGCTATTCTCACTTTCTTTTTTCTTTCTCTTTTTGTTCTGATTCTTCTTTCATAACATGACTGATGTGGAGATATGTTTAACATGACTGTATGTGTATAGCCTGTATCAGATTGCTTGCTGTACTTGGGACAGGAGTGGGGATGGAGGGAAGGAGAAAAATGTGGAACTCACTCAAAATCTTTAAAAATGAATGGTGAAAATTATCTTTACATGTAATTGGAAAAAATAAAATGCTACTAAGTGTGTGTGGGGGGACCCCCACCATAAGAAACTTTATAAATACATAAATGCAGTGATTGGTTTTTTTTTTTAAAGAGAAAGCAAGAGGATCAGGCTAAAATAAAAACTACTTTTAAAAAATGAAAAATTGCAGTGAGGAAACTGAGCCAAGGAAATCGGTTAGCTTTTCTCTACCTTCCCCTGCTCTTCATACATAAACCCCATGGGGAGTCAGTTCCCTTTTTGACATTGGTTCTTGGCATTTTCCCTCCTGTGATGTTTATTTACCAGCTTAACAATAATTTAAACAGTTATGCCTTGATCCAAGCTGCCACAGTAAGGTCCATCACTCACAGTTTGGGACAGGGGGCTGGGATTTCTCCGATTAACAATATCAGCAAATTCCCAATAAAACAAAAATTTATCCTTCGTATGTATTAAGAATATGCAAGATCTTTCAGAAAGTTTTCCATTTTCCTCTAGTTGTACACAGCCCGATGCAAACATTAATCATTAGGTATTAAGAAAATCATCACATTCTGTGATTTTACACTCATGAATGCTTGAACATTCACTCAAAACCAAGAAAGATGCTGGTTGCAATGAGCCTGGGGCGGTGAATGTCCTACCCAAGGACGGACGAAAAGAAAACCTTTTCAGCTCTTGGCTGGTGATCCAAAGTTGATCCAAAGCTGTAACACTGACATTTACCAACTGAGTTACAAGGAATCTAGCTCATTTCCACAAATTTCCTAATCAGACAATTCATCACATAAATAAGATGACTTTCAAGTCAGCCTCCTCTTAGGTCTCAGGGTAGAATACACAAGGCTCCTATTTACATAGGGTAGCTTTTTTCATTACTTTTGAATAATAATTTCCCCAATTCATTTATCAAGTCCAATATAAATCTGTATCTTAAATTACACAACTTTTTATTGAACTTCATGAGCTAGCTCCTTTTCCACAGCCACAAGAACATCAAAATCTGTGAAAATGAATTTAGAAATCATGAAAAAATCTCAGCACTAACTTCCTGAGGAAGCAATAAGCATTTCTCCCAGGGAAGCTCCTAGCTTTCCAAGTCTGACCAGCTTGTGATTCTTCTCCTCAGTCAAGGAGATCTCAATCTTCCTAGCAAAGATGAGGGCTGGATGAAAATTCACACTGTGCCTACATACCACCTGCTGTCAGGTCATCAAAATTAAGTTGCATTTAAAATAGTTTTATCTTTCTAAGAGCATGTTTATATCCTTCCCATGCCTCACTAAAATTAAGCTTCACATCCCTGCTGTGTCTGGGCAAACAGGCTCCAGTTTCTTTCAAGTGACTTTACCTTCTCCCCAGACACTCTTATGAAAATTCAGCAAACCATCTGATTGTGTCTCTCCCTCCACACATTGATTCCATGCCTGCTTTTCCTTAATGCTAATCTCCTCATTCTCCCACCATTGGCTTCCAAATCCTATCTCAATCCTGCTTTGCCCTTGCCCTCTGACCTTCAGGGCTTGGATCAAGAGAAATGGTCTTCCTCACAAGGTTTGTTCTGTGTTCACCATATGAACTAATGACTGCAAGGTCAACATAATTAGGTTTGGTCAGACCTTACTCAAGTATACTAAGTCCTATGAACAGCAACATTACCTTGGAAACCTCAACAAAGGGCATTCCACAATTTGGAACCTGGCAAGTGAATCTTTTGGAAAAAACCCTCAGCAAATCTGTCCCAGAAAGCAAATGGAAAGGCCCATCTCTGTGGAAGGGGGCCAACTTGGACAGTTTGTGGACAGCGGCCTGGGGCAGACTCCTTTGACTCCCAATTGCCAAGAGAAAATGTTTCCTGGAAGCAGCTAACTTCATGAAGTAGAACAGCTAAACCCCAAATGACAAGAAGCCTGCGAAGGGGACTTAAAATAAAGCATTCCCTTTCCCTTTGGTCGACATCATCATAGGGTTCTGTTGATTGCCAATTGTTTCTCAGAGGACTGTCATCCTTTCAGAAGATTAAGACCTAGGCAACTGATTCAAGACAAAAGCTGCAAGTTTAAACCCAAGTCTTGTGTGTTCCTTGTAAAATCACTGGCAAGAATGTCTCAGTCTACGGCTGGGAGCACCTTTAGTCTCACAAAGATTCTACTCTCCAGGTCCACAACATACTTTCAGGCAAGGGTTTTGTTTTTTTGTAAATAGTTACTTTTCAAAACCATGGCTCTAAAAGCTGAGTAGGAATAGATTGAGTTTGGGCATTTATTAGGATGCTCTGTTCTTGCTGCCAAAGCAGCTTGTTTAAGCCACCTTTTAAAAATTTCTCCTTAGACTTTGTACATATAATTGAAGTATAATTGATTGGTTGATTTTTGTGGTAGAGAAGAGGAAATCTGGGCACACTCTAACATGTTCCTTAGTTTTAGACAGATTCAATGAGAAGACATGGGGAATCTCATGGAGGAAACCGATTTGGGAAAAGTTAGCCCAACAGCAATGGGAGAGGCCCTACAGTGAAATTCTGGAAAGGGCAACAATCCCATTAAAGGAAAAATGGGATGTTTGAAGAGACAGATGTGGATGCACAGGGACCTCTCCAGCCTAACTTTTAAAGTACAATGTACAGAAGATAGAAGCGAGGCCAGGTTAGATGAACAGAAGAGCTTGGCCCAACCTACATGGAACATCCATCAAGAATGATAGGGCTGAACGTGGTGGCTGAGCAGGTGAGGGATTCTAAGAACAAGAGAAAGGGGAGCAAAGGGAAGATCAAAGAAGGGATAGGACCATTACTGATGGTAGATGGAAAGAGGACAAATGGTCAGAGGGCACGTAGAATTACTCAAGGCTCTTTGCACTATGTGGCATTTAAAAAGTTTGAGACACAGAATTTCTGGGTGATCAGTCATTTTATTAATAATGCCAACATTTTAATAAAAGGTCAGTGGCACTCTGAACTGCCAAAGACAATCATGATGGTGGGCTCATGTTTTATATGCCCTTTGGAAAAGGGGTGATTGTGAGGGTGGCAATCAACTCTGGTTAACAATTAATGAGGGGCAGCTAGGTGGTGCAATGAATAGAGTACTGGCCCTATAGTCGGGAGGACCTGAATTCAAATCTGGCCTCAAACGATTAATACTTACTAGTCGTATGACCTTGGGCAAGTCATTTGATCCCAATTACCCTGCCAATTCCCCCTCCAAAAGGAAAAAAAAGAGAACAAATATTACAGTGAGTGGCTGGCCCTGAACTTTGATTATGTCATTTAGACCAGTCTTGGATAATCTAAATAAGGAATCCATATCCCTGCAACCTAGCAAAAGACAATGGACTGGGAGCTTTCCCCTTAGATTAGGGGTCTGAGCCAGTTGGGTGGAAGGGCAATTCCCAGAATGAGGAGAGTATTAATTCTATCTCCCATTAGCTCGGCCCTTAAGAAATTGGACAAGGAAATAGGACAGGGGGAAAAAAGCTGAGGCCTCCCCAGTGTTAATAATTGACTTTTAGCCTGAGAGGGAATCATTTCTCTCAACTAGAAATGAGAGAACCAAAACCACCCAAAGAAAGGGGCACTTGGTGACCAAGTCAGTTCTCCAGTTGGATGAACCAGACATGCCCTTGAGTCCTGAAGGAACTGGCCACATTTGAAAGAGCTTGGAAAAGGGACACACTGGCCTGATTCTCAGAAAAAAAAAGGGAAGAGAATTAGCTTGCAAAGGGCAGGGCAGAGAGCTTGACTTTCATTCCTGGGGACATTTTAGAGCTGAGATCAATAAAAAGATGGTAGGGGAGTCAAGATGATGGAGAAGCAGGAAAAAGTCCAGTAAAATCTGTGCCTTCTCCCCAGCCCAACTCTTTCAAGCATCCCTAGAAAACATATCAGACTGAATCCTGAACAGCAAATCCAAGAGAAAATCACAGGGGGTCATTTTTGCAGCCTGATCAGCATGGGGAGACAGAGATAGAGATGGAGACAGGGAGACAGAGAGACAGACAGAGAGAGAGAGAGAGAGAGAGAGAGAGAGAGAGAGAGAGAGAGAAAGAGAGAGAAGTGCTTATGGATGCTGAGGATGGAGCCCCATGGTGGAGACTAACAAGCTTAAGTGCAATGGGATTAAATGTCAAGTCTCCCACTTACATACAAGAAGTTGAGTTCATAAGCAAGAGGTGCGGGGAGGTGCATGGAAGGGCCCCAAGGAAGATCTGGGGATTTGAGTGGCCCGCTAGCTCAGCAGTTAGTCCTGGGGCTGCATTAAGAAGCTCCAGGTTAAGGGAAGAGGGAGGGGACAGCCTCTCCTGCCGGAGATCAGTTCTGGGCCCCAGGGTTTCAGAGAAGCTGGACAGTGCCTGGCCCACACTAGGTATGCATCAGTGCTGGTGGACTGAATGAGTGTCCATGGTGAGCCTAGACAAGAGCAGACAGGGGTCATGGGAGCTGCCTTCCCGTGCCGGAGGGGTTCAGACTTGGACACTGGGCAGGAGCCGCGGAGACAGGTTAAGTGCCTCCCTCGACCCCAGAGAAAACCTATCTCTGCACTGTCCTATGAGGGAGTGAGCTGCCCATCCTCACAGGCCACTATGGCCCCTTCCAATGCTCATTTTGACTTTAGAAAGGAGGAACCTGAGTCGCAGAGAGGGGGAGGGGGCAGCCAGGCAGTCAGGCGAGGAGGGCCCGGGACCCCACGGCCGCCCACCCACGCAGGGCCCGGGGACGGGCCCAGTTCAAGCAGCCCCACACAGCCACACTTTGCACTTTATTAAAAAAGAAACACCACCCAGCCCGAGGCTGGCGCCGCCAGGACGCTGTGGGCCCGGCGGCTCTGGCGACTTGGTATCCGCCGTCTTACAAAACTGTCACTTGGTAGAAAAAAGACGCCACTTGGTGCCGGTCCTGATCATAGGAAGAGCCAGCGCGAGCTTTGTGCAAAGCGCCCCCTTGTGTCCGCCTGCAGGAAAAGCTCAGCAAGGCCCCTACCCCAGCTGGGCAGCCCCTGCCCGTACTGGGGGCGGGGCTGGAGGCTACGCCCTCAGATGTCCATGTAATCGTCGTCCTCATCACTCTCACTCTCCAGGGACGACTCCTGGCTGGACATCTCCAGGATCTCGAGGGCGGGCTGGCAAAGGTTCTCCTTCTTTACGGTGGCAGCGGACTGGGCGCTCAGGATGGCCGACTGGGAGAGGGAGGGAACGGGTGAGGCCGGCCAGCACTGAGGGGCCCCGGAGGAGCCAGCTGCCTTGGTGCCCCTCCTGCGGCCAGCTGCCCTGGCACCTCTGGGTTAGTGAACCCCCCCAAACTAGCAGCCCTGGCACCTCTGGGGTAGTGAACCCCCCCACAGACTAGCAAACCCACTCAAACTAGCAGCCCAGGCACCTCCAGGCTAGTGAACTCCCCTCGGGCCAGCTGCCTTGGTGCCCATCTTGGGACCAGCTGCCCTGGTACCTCCAGGCTAGTGAAGCCCCCTTCAGCCAGCTGCCTTGGTGCCCATCCTGGGGCCAGCTACCCTGGCATCTCCCCTCGAACTAGCAGCCCTGGTACCTCCACGCTAGTGAACACCCTCGGCCACCTCCCTTGGTGTCCTGGGTTGGTGCTCATCCTAAAGCCAGCCGCCCTGGCAAACACCCCCACTGGCCAACTCCCACTCCAATCCCACCCTCTAATTGGTATCCTGCCCCCAGTCACACTTACTTTCAGCTTCTGCTTGGTCTCCTCTGAAATGCTGCCTTTGGGGGAAAGGAGGGTGGGGGTCGGGGGAGTGACCGTGATCTCAGGCGGGAACTTGGTGATGGAGGAAGGAATGACCAGCTTAGGCATGGTGGGCAGAAGGCGGGCTTTGACCCGGGGGGGTTCTGCCCGGGGAGCCAGGCTTCCTGAGGGCTTCGAGCTGGAGGCTGGGGAGAGAGTAGAGCCTGGGGGTGAGGGGCCACGGAAAGCATCCCAGGGGTCAGTGTAGCTTGCTGGTCCATGGTAAAAAGACACTTGCCCAGCCTCAAAAAGAGAACCAGGAGTCTAAGGGCTGGGTTTGGGGTGGGGCCCAAGGGCAGCCCAGGCATCCGGGACAGCCTGGGCAAAGGTGCAGAGTGAGGAAAAGCAAGGAGGTGGGGTTGGTTGCCTGAGAGTGCATGTATGTGCATGTGTAGGCTGTGTGCGTGTGTGTGGGTGTAACATGCCAGGCTGCCTGGGCAGCGACCAGCCCTCCCATATAACCAAGAGAAAGGAGAGTCCCGGCAGAGCCCAGCACCTGCTCCGGACCCCACAGGTCCCCGCCCTGCGGTCAAATGCCTTCCTCAGTGTCTCACCAGCTGCCCTCTCATTCTCGGCCTTGGCCCCCATGTTCTCCACCACCAGCTTGATTCTCCCAAAGGTCCTCTACAGCCCCCAGGGAGCAAACCCGCCTGCAGTCTAGGCCTCTCTTGGCCTCTTCTGACACCCAGGCAGTACAGGCTCTGCCCTGGCCATCCTCCATCCTGCCCCCCAATCAGCTGCACCTTGGCTACCCCTCCCAGGCGCCCACCTCAACCTCCCTCAGCCACTTCTCCCAGGTTCTCTCTTAGCCCTGTCAGGACTAACTGCATGCAGTCCCTCCCCAGGCTGAAGGTAGGGGCTAGGGGAGGCCCGGGCTCAGCACAGGGTCAGGCACACAATCCGGGGCAGAACCATCCAGCAGGGGTGGCCCGGTGGCCTTCCTTCTAGCTGGGGCGCCCTTGACCTTTCCCTGCCCTCTGGGCTGCCCCTTGGCCACCGCCCAGGGGACCCAGAGGATGGCCAAGCTGTGATGGCACTTTTGGCCTGGGACCAAGACAGGGGGAATCCCAGGTGTAGGTGGCACAGGAAGGGGAAGGGGAGGGGGGACAGGGAGGGGAGCAGGAAGAGGAGGATGAGTGGGGTAGGGGTAGCTGGAAGGGGAGGGGGAGGAGAGATGAGGAGAGGACACACCAAGCCCAGGCCCGGACCTGGCAGTTCTGGGTGGAGACCCATGCCCATGAAAAGCCCCTGCCTGGGGCAGCTCAGCCACATCCCTGACTTGGCCAGGGTCACAGGGCCCCAGTCATTGAGGCAGGCTGGGGGGAAGTGATGAGGGAGCCCCTCAGTGTCCCAGCGCCCACAGAAGGTGCTTCATGTTTATTGGCTGCTCCCTAGAGACTCAGACTTCCAGCCTTGGCAAAGTCTGGGCACCTATCTGTCCCAGTGGGGCCTCCAGAAGTCGGCTTCCCTCCATCCTACAGAGACTCTGGGAAGGCTGTGAGGATAATGCAGAAGCTCCCATGCTCAGGGGCACGCCCTTACCCTGGCCAGAGGCACGTCCTGTGATGGCGCTGGTCATGGATTCAGCATGCCCCAGCTCCGGGTCATGCGTGATGGCCGCGGCCAGGTCCACCTGCGGCCCCAGGTGGGTGTCCTGCTGCTGAGGCCCCGAGGTGACTCTGCGACCACTGGCCGCCGGCTCCTCCCCTAACAACAAAGACAGAGTGAGGCGTCCATACAGCATGGGCAGGGGGCTGGTCTCCTAGGGGTATGGCCCTCATGCCCCTTGTCTTTGCCCTCAGGAAAGAGCACAGGGGACATTTTGAGAGGGTACCTGGGGCTGGCCAAGGAGAGAGAGAAGCATCTCCAGAGGAGAGGAAAGGAGCCAGCAAGCCCGGTCAGCACCAATGCAGTCTAAGAAGTGAGATGCCCTGGCTGGCCTGGGCATCAGCAGGAAGGCATCAGCGGCCTCAGGTAGACTGGAGGGGGTCAAGAAGGGGCATCAGAAAAGTCTAGACTCCCTGCCCTCAGGCTGCCAAGTGCCCCAAAGCAGGACTCCATGGAGCTGTTGAAACGGGAAGGAAAAAGGAAGTACCCCAGATCCCCAGATGAGATCTGAGCCCAGGACCAACGGCAACCAGATGAGAGGCCCAGGGTAGCACCCACCAGGTGGGAGGAAATGAAAGGGGCTGGCCAGGAGGCCCAGGCAGGGGGTGCACATCCAGTGATGAAGAGAGAACCACCTAGGCACCTTCAGTTAGACGGGGCTGCGGGTACAGATGGGTCATGGGGCTACCACTCAATGCCTGAGCCCCTCTGGTGGCATGGCTCATTCAAGGACTGCCAGGCCCCAGGAGGTGAGGCCCTGCCCAGGTCACATGGGAAGGGAAGCAACCAGAACTTGGCAGGAACAACTGGGATCCATGAGGTGTCTGGTGGCTGAACATAGGCTGAGATCAGATAGTAGTGAAGCTCTTGGGAGAGGGAAGGAAAGAGAGGGAGAAAGAAGGTCCTGCCTGGAGCCTGGGGGACCCCCAGAACCTGAGCGACTAAGGAGAGCTCTCTGGGAGGCGGCCAAGGGGCCTTCAGGGACCAGGCCCGTCTGGAGCAGGAGCCTGTACTGCTTACTCTGGCTGACCCAGATTTCCCTCTGCACAAAAGCCCAGCTGAGACAAAGCTCACTCATCTCTCCCAGATCTCACCTGGGGCAGCCAGCCTCAGACACAGGGAGCTCACTACCTCCTAGGGTAGCCGTCGGCTGTGGGACAGCCCCAGTATGTAAAGGTCGGTTTCCTAGCAAAGCCCCCGTTGGTCTGCATTCATGGCTCCAAGTCAGTGTGTCTGGGGCCAGAAATGGCTTGCCCATGGTGGCACATTCAGAACCAGAGACTCGTTGACACGCCCCCGGAGCCCCAATAAGGTTGGCTGGCCAGCCTTGCTCCAGAATGAGTCGCCACTGTCCCAGAATCCAACTCTGCACCAGCGGACAGCAGGGATAGGAGCATTCACTGGGCTTTGAGGGAGATGAGGCGCCATGCCTTTGTCTCTCTGGTCAGCCCTGGAGCAGAGTCCAGGGAGGGCACTGAGGGGGATCTCAAGTCCTGGGTTAGATGCCAGCTCTGCTCCTTTTTATCTGGGACATGGCCCTCTCTGGGCCTTGGCTTCCTCACAATCCAAAGCCTGCCTCATACACTATTTCACCAGCCCCTATTTTGAGGAGGGGACCACGTGGTCCAAGCTGCATTTCCTGCCACACCTGGCCCAGGCCCTGCCAGTCTCCTCAGCTCCCTGAAGGCAGGCCCAGCTTCTCTGTGGGGCCAGGCACAGAGCAGGCACTTAATGTTTACTGCCCTCTCTGTCAGCTTTTGTGCATTGCTGCTTCTGCTCCTGGCACAGAGCAGGCGGCGTTAGGGACAGGTAAGAGCCCTCTGGATCACGTGATGTCTCCCAGCAGAATCAGGACCCCGGAGGCACTGGGGCATGAGGCTGGAGGCCCTTTGGAACCAACAAGTTAACATCGCCAATGTAAGGTGGGGAGGTGTGGAGAGAGGGAGGGTCTTAGTGGAGCACAAGCTCCACAGGAGTCAGAGAGACCCCTGGTGGCCAAATTGGCTCTCAGGACCAGGGAGGGGGTCTCTGTAGCCAGGCCTCCTTTGGGGCTCAGTTCTGAGCCCTGCAGCTTCAACTGAGGAGGGTGCTGAAACGCAGGGGAGCATCCAGAGAAGGGGCCAGGACAGGAAGAGCCTGGAATCAGGTCAAAGGACACAGGGAAGAGAAGACTTGGGGATAAGCCCCTCAGGGTTGAGCACTGAAAGGGCCATGCCCATGATGACCAAGACTGCAGAAGCACAGCCCAGTCCCACCTTGGAAGGGCCTCCCCCTCCCTGGAGGTCTCTCCCTAAAAGACTTCACTTCTTGGGCTAGGGAGCCCACATGGAGCCTGAGGCTCACTAGGAAACCCAGGTCTACTTCTAGGCAGGGTCTCGAACCCAGTCCTGACTCTGCAGTAGGGCCTCTGACCTCGTGAGCTCTTTTCTCAGGTTTCATCCTTCCAAATCCACTGCATTTGAAGGTTCATTGACCAGCCCCTCTCTTTGGGTTCTCCTCCTCCAGGTCATGTCCCCCCTACCATCCCTCAGGGCTCTGTCCTGGGCCCTTTGCTCTTTTCCCTCCACTCCCCACTGGTGTCACAGTCATCTCTCTGCCCATCTCCCACTGAGTGCTTGACACTGGGCAGATGTGACGCAGAAGTCCTCTTTCCTCCCAATACTCCTTTTCTGGTAACAACACCGGCATCCTCAGACTCCCAGTGGGCCCACCTCTGATGCCCCCCAATCCAGGCCCTCATATCTCCACATCTGGACTGTGGCACCAGCTGCCTCAGGGCCTGCCTGCCTTGCTCTCTCCTCACCCCAGCTCCTGTCCATCTGGTCTCTTCAAAGCATGGGACTGGTCATGTCATCCCCTCCTCAATAAATTCCAGGGGCTCCCTGTGGCCTCATTTGGGGCCTCTTTGAAGGAAAACTTTCAAGCCCCCCTCCCCCAATGGATGAACACTTCTGATCTCCACCCCCTGCCAAGCCACCACACAGCTAAATGCCTTGAATGAATCTGCCCTTTATCTGCCTGTCCCACAGATTTTTGTGTGCTCCTGCATCCCCTGTGGGCAGCTCATCTGGCCTCATTATCTGATCCTGTGTCCCCAGTCCAGGGCCTTGGCCCATGCTTACTGATGGACTGTGTGGAGAACAGCCTGGGCCTGGGTCCCAGCCTCCACCAGTCCCTGCTTGCATGACCCCTGCGCTAGGTTGGGAATGTCTGGGATGGTGCAGGACGGTTCCACTGAAGCTCAATGGGCAGGGCCCATCAGTCGCCTGGTAGCGACTTGGATTTTGGCCATGCTGTGTCAGGAACCTGCTGCCTGGCACCCCCAATACCTGGGGTCAGGAGATCTGGACTCTGGTCCTAGCTCAGTCACCAGGAGCTGGCTGCACATTTTTCTCTCCAATTCTGTAAAGCAGGTGCAGTGATAGATGCTTTGAGGCTACTGGGAAATGGACAGGACTGGACAAGGAGGGCTGCCTTACCTGGAGCCGGACAGGCCATGCTTGGAGGGGCCTCAGGATCCTTGGAGGCAGAAGCTGGCTTGGCCTTGGGGGGGATGTCAGGAGGAATCGGGTCAGAGTTGGAGGGTGCAGGCTGGAGGGCCAGGGAGGCCGTTGTGTTGGCCCAGAAGCAGCTCTCCTTGTTGTCTTTAGGGGGCTTGGGAGTGGTGGGGGTGTCCCCTGTGGCCTGTGGACACAAAGAAAGAAGGTAAAGGGGGAGAGAAGGGACACTAAGCATTTTACAAATATCACCTCATTTCTTTTTTGTTACTGATGGCAGACAGCAGTGAAATGTCCTGCCCAGGGTGTCTTTCTGCCTCTAGGCTCATGGCTGTCCCTGCTATATCCCCATGCTGCCTCTGGCTCCTTCCTCCTTGCTCCTAGCTGGCCAAAGTAGCTCCAGGCTCCCTGTACCCTTCCAGAGGATGTCTTGCTCCTCCCCACAGCTATTGACAAGGCATTGCCCAGGTCTAAGTCACTTTCCTGCTCATGTGGGTCCAGCTCGTTTTGGGCATTCAAGGCCCCTTACAGACTTATTTGGGCTAATTTTACAGGTGTCCTCTGCCACTGAGCCAATGTGTCTGGCATCTTGCCTGACCAGAGAAGGGTTAAGTCAGAGCTCCATCCAGGGCACATCCTGGTGGACTGGCTTTAGGAAGGCTCATGATATGCAGCTTGAGGCAGCCAGGTTCCCCCTGGGCTCCAGGCCATTCTGGTTCTGCTTCTGACTCTGGGCCCCTGGCTCTGGATTGGGAGGCAGGAGAATCCAGTGGGAAGATTGTCTTCAGGATCTAAATCCTGATCTGATCTCTTGCCAATGTGCCAGGTAATCCTGGCCACAGTCTATCACCGCCAGCCCTTCCCTAGGAGTGTTATCAATCTTGTCTCACCCCCTAGGACATGGCTAGCACCTCTGAGGACCTTACATCCCTTTGGGAAAACAACACTCAATGTAGAGGCAAATCCACAAAGCATCAATAAAAATCAGGTTGGAGGGAGGAACCAGGAGGCCTAGAGAGGCTCTGAAGGAAGGGGAATCTCAACTGATACTCAAAGCAAACCAGGGATTCTAAGAAACAGAGTGAGATGGGAGAATATTCTGGGCCTGGAGGAGCCAGTGAGTAGAGGGGGTGAAGGCGAAGGTGGTGTGAAGAAGGGGCCAAGTTGTAAAAGAATTTAAATGTGAAACAGTATTTTGTATTGAATCCTGGAGGTAATAGGTGTGATGCAGTTCAACTGTACTTTAGGAAAAACACTGTACTGGCTGAATGGAGTGAGAAAACACTCAAGGTGGGCAGACCCACATGAAGCTATCACTGTGGTCCAGGTTTAAAATGAGGAGGGTCTGCACCAGGGTGGGAATAGTGTCCAAGAAACAAAAGGGAAGTATTTGGGACATGCTGCCCAGGTGAAATGGACCAGAGATGCTGAAGGGGGTGGAATGGGCCAGAGATGCTGCAGGGGTGAAATGGACCAGAGATGCTGCAGGAGGTGGAATGGACCAGAGATGCTGAAGGGGGTGGAATGGACCAGAGATGGTGCAGGGGGTAAAATGGACCAGAGATGCTGCAGGGGTGAAATAGACCAGACATGCTGGAGATATGAAATGTACTGGAGATGTTGGAGAGGTGAAATGGACCGGAGATACTGTACAGGTGAAATGGACCAGAGATGCTGCAGTGGTGGAATGAACCAGAGATGGAGCAGAGGTGCAGTAGACAGGCCTTGGCCACAGAGTGGATGAGGGGTTGAAGGAGACTGAGGATCCAGGATGACTTCTAGGTTGGGAGCCTGAGGATGTCAGGGAAGTTTGGAAGATGGGGCAGTTTTGAGAAAAAGTAAATAAGTTCCATTTTGGACATGCTGAGCTTGAGATGTCTCTGCACCATCTTGTCTGAAATGTTCAATAGATAGCTGGAGATGGGAGACTGGAGGTTCAGAAACCAGGGCTAGATATATAGGTCTGGGAATCATCTATATAGAGATGATAATTTAACCCAAGGGAACTGATGAGCATTGGATACCCAAGGTTAAGAGACACGACCTGGAAGATCCAGCAGAGAAGACCAAGGAGAAGTGGTCAAGAAGTAGGAGAAGAACCAGAAGAGAATAGGTGTCCTGAAATCCCAGAGGGAAGAAAGGATCCAAGAGGAAAAAGTGACCCATAGTGTCAAAGGCTGCAGAGAGGTTCCGGAGAACAAGGATGGAAAAAAGACCGGGGGATATGGCCACTAAAGGATCATTGGAGACTTTGGAGAGAGCAGTTTGGGAGGAATAAAGAAACCCAAAACCAGATTCGCTATTGGTCATCACATCAGCCTTTGTGCTTCTAGAAACAAAGCCTTGAAGGACTTCACCCCTTCATGTCTGGAACTCCCATCCTGGGGAATGACTACCTCAGGCTTTTCCTCCACTCCTCCCCCAGCCCCAAATCTGGCACCGAAATTTAATTAACTCCTCACTCCTGGAAAAGGTATATCTGCCCACTCCCCTGAGACCAGAATCACTGTCCTGGTCACTCTCTAACTATGACATGCCTCTGTGGCTACTACTCCCTGATGTGCACCCGGCAGGAAAGGCTTTGCTTCTGTAACCTTCCTAGGCCAGGTCACAAGGCAGTAAGTATCTAATAAATGTTCGTTCATTCTGTTAAGATTGTGGGGGTATCATGTTAGGAGCTTTTTTAGGAGATCAGATGTGGAGGGGGAGGCTTAGAGGATAGACAGTCACTCTCTAGTTTGAGTGAGTGGTTTTTAAGGGTGGGAGAGGCCTTTTTTTTAACAGATGAAGAGACTGAGGCAGGCAAGGGGAAAGTGATCTACCTAGGGTCATGCAGCTAGGGAGGGTATGAGGCCAAATTAGAACTCAGGTCTTCTCTTCTCACATTCAGGCAGTCCTCTGCTGGCCTGTAGTCTTTCCAGATGTCTCTGGACCCTGGTAGGAACCACAAGCTCCCAGCCTTCCCTGGAAGCACAGCCCTCAGGACTCCCCACCACACATAAAAGCCCTGGCCATGTCCAGACCTGAGAAGTGCTCCCTGTGTGCCAGTCCACTGGACCAGAGCACTGTCCTGTACTAGCCCCTGGGCTTCCCTCTGGTCCTCTCCAAGCTTTGGATCTGGGGTCGCCTTCCTGCCTGTTTCTGGAGATGCTCAAAGCCAATGACCACCCCCACTGTCTTCCTTGGCTCCATCTCCACCTTCTAGCCTCAAGCATAAGCATTTTTGTGTAGGATTTTTCTACAAATTCAGTCAGATAACACTGAAGTTACAGGGACTCTGAGCTGGAAGGGCCTGGTGGCCACCTGGGACAGGGACCCCACAGGGGCTGGCATCCACTCTCCACCACAGGCACTGCTCCCCAAGGTTCAGCTCTGCTAAGTTGCAGAAAAAGTAATTGCCAGGCTATCCCCGGCAGGCATGACATTCCAGGGCCTGCAAGGACAAGTGTCCACCTCACATCCACCTAAGGGGGTGAGCTCCACACTCAGCATTCCCAGGTAAAGCTCCTGACCCCCTGTGCTCACTAGGCCTGGGGGGGGTGGTAGGGGGTAATTGGCTTGCTGTCCCTTCAACCATCAGACCCTCAGGTCTGTCACTCAGGGCTCTTCTGCTGTCCACGAATACTCATACAGGAACGTGAGACATGAGTCTTGTCACAGAGTACAAGGGGCCAGGGCAGCTGAGAGTTTGCAGAAAGAAATAAACTATTGACAGCCACAGGAAAGTGGCTCCAACTGCCTCCCCCCACACACCAGAAATGCGGATTTAAACAACCCGGAGGCAAGGAGCAAACGTGGGGGCTCCGCCAGCGCTCCCGCTCCGATATGATATGAGGCCGAAGGGCCAAGAGCATCAAAGCCCGTGGCGGGTCGGGGAGGGGCCGGGAAACGCCGAGAAGCCCCGGAAGACTCGCGTGAACCGACGCACTGTGGAGTCAAGCAGACCAGAAGCGGCCTGAGCGATCGCAATCAGAGATCGGATAGCGGCAGCCGTGGCCCGTGGGGGTGGGGCACTGCAGAGACCGCAGAGGCCGCTGCTTCATCCTTTGTTCCGGGAGATGGCGGGCCGCTTCCTCGGCTTCCTCCTCCTCCCACCGCCACCATGAACAACAGCCGTGAGCAACAGCCGAGCCAGAGACGCCCAGGGCGGCCCGGGGCCCTCGGGCTGCGGGAGGGGTGCGAGGAGGCGCCCAAACCCACCACTCAGAGAAAGGCTCGCTCCCACTTCCTCCTGCACCCTTCCCACATCCGTCCTCAGCACTGCTCTGCCCGGCCACATCCCCCTCTCCCCCCCTCCAGCCGCTTCTACCTTGAGTACCTGCCAGGTAAGCCAACCTCCAGAGCGTCACCCATTCACCCACAGACCTTGTCTTCTCTTACAAGCAGAGTGCGGGACTCCACCTGGGGTCTGACACAGAGATGCCAAGGCAGGCAAAAAGGAGGGGGAAAGAAAGAGGGAAGGAGGAGAGAGGGGGAAGGAGAAGGAGGGAAGGGAGAAAGACAGGGAAGAAAGGAGGAAGGAAGGAAGGAGGGAGAGAGGAAGGGAGGAAGGAAGGGAAGAAGGGAAGGGAGAAGAGAAGGAAGGGATGAGGGCAGGAGGAAGGAAAGAAGAAGGGAAGGAGGGAGGATGGGGAAGGAAGGGAGGAAGGAGGGAAAGAAGGATGGAGGAAGGGAAGGAGGGGGCAAGGAAGGAAAGAGACAGGAAGGAAGGGAGGGAGGGAGACAGATAGGGAGGGAAGGAGGGAAAGAGAGAGGAAGGAAAAAAGGATGGAGGAAGGGAAGGAAGGAGGGAAGGAAGGAAGGAAGGAAGGAAGGAGAGGAAAAGGAAGGCAAGGAAAGAACAGGCAAGACAAGAAAAGAGAAGGGAGGCAGGGTGAAGCCCGTCTCCTCCTTGTGTGTGAGTCCTGACTGCTCCAAGCAGCGGGCAGAGGGAGCAAACTGCGGTTTTAATGAGGCCCAGAAGTCCACCTCCAGGAGAGAGGGGGTGTCATGGCAACTGGGAAGAGCAACAGCAAACAAAATGGCTGGTCTTTGGGAGGAGGGAGAGCAGTGCTGGGCCCCGCTGTCCCCCACCCCTGCCTTCCTGAGACCCTGGCAGCGCTACTGCGCCTGGGGCCACCTGGTCAGTAGCCCCTATGGAGGGGGTGGGTAGCAAGGGCCTGGCCCAGAGCTGGCTCCCAACCCCGACAAGAGGGGAGCCCAGAACTGCCTCTCTCATGATTTAGTTTACTTCACTTATATGTCCCCAGAAATGGAAAAGACTGTCATGAGGCTCACAATATGCTTTTTGAATCTGGTTTTTCCTCCTAACGACACTTTCCAAAGATAACCTGGAGATCTAAGCCATGTTGCTACTAGACATGCAAGTATTTTTTCCACTCAGAACAAGCAATAGCTGCAAAGGGCAATACTTCCCCTGGCTCCTAAAACATCCCTTTCTATTTTCCCTATTACTGTCAAGGGCACCCCCCTCCTCACAGTCCCTCAGGCTCACAATTTGGGGTCATTCTGGACCCCTCACTCCCTTCTCACCCCCCAGATCCAATATGGTACCAAGGATTGTGATTTCACCTCTGCTGCATCCCTGATCCATTTCACCTCTACTGCATCTCTGGTCCACTTCACTTCTGAAGCATCACCGGTCCATTTCACCTCTCTACTATCCCTGGTCCACTTCACCTCTGCTGCATCTCTAGTCCACTTCACATCTGCTATATCCTTGGTCCATGTCACCTCTGCTGCATCTCTGGCGCATTTCACCTCTGAAGCATCCCTGGTCCATTTCACCTCTGTACTATCCCTGGTCCATTTCACCTCTGCTGCATCCCTGGTCCATTTCACCTCTGAAGCATCACTGGTCCATTTCACCTCTGCTATATCTCTGGTCCACTTCACATCTGCTATATCCTTGGTCCATGTCACCTCTGCTGCATCTCTGGTGCATTTTTTTTTTTTTTTTGCTTTTTGGAGGGCGGTTGGGGTTAAGTGACTTGCCCAAGGTCACACGGCTAGTTTTTTGTGTGTGTGTTAAGTGTCTGAGGCCGGATTTGAACTCAGGTACTCCTGACTCCAGGGCTGGTGCTCTATTCACTGCGCCACCTAGCCACCCCTCTGGTACATTTCACCTCTGCTGCATCTCTGGTCCATTTCACCTCTGCTGCATCTCTGGTCCACTTCACATCTGCTATATCCTTGGTTCATGTCACCTCTACTGCATCTCTGGTCCACTTCACATCTGCTATATCCTTGGTCCATGTCACCTCTGCTGCATCTCTGGTGCATTTCACCTCTGAAGCATCCCTGGTCCATTTCACCTCTGAAGCATCCCTGGTTCATTTCACCTCTGCTGCATCCCTGGTCCATTTCACCTCTGAAGCATCACTGGTCCATTTCACCTCTGTACTATCCCTGGTCCACTTCACCTCTGCTGCATCTCTGGTCCACTTCACATCTGCTATATCCCTGGTCCATTTCTCCTCTGGAGCTTCTCTTAAATATGCCCCCTCCTCTCCTGACCATGCTCCCAAGCTGCTACAAGCCCTCATCATCTCACACCTGGACTACTGAGGTAGCTTCTGGGGAAGGGGGGGGGGTGGGCAGCTGTCTTCCTGCCTCAGTCTCTTCCCCCTCCAGTCCATCCTCCCAAAGTGATTTTCCTAAAGCACAGGCCTGACATCATTCTCAACACTATAAGCTCCAGGCACTATGACCTCCAGGAACAAACCCCTTTGGCATTTTAAGTCTTGCAGTCTGTCTACAAACAGCCCTTCTAGGTGCTCAATGCTTCTGGCAGCCAGGCCAATCTGTTGAGCTTTCCCGCAGGGTGTACCTGCAGACAGGTTGTCTCCCATCCCTGGAATGGTCAATCTCCTTTATTTCTACCTTCCTGACCTAAATGTGTTAGACCAGACAGTAGTGAGGCCCTGCCCCTCTAACAGAAATCTTGGGATTCTATGAGTTGTAACCCTGCCCCATCATGTACTCACCCAGTCTGGGGCATGGACCTGTGCCTCATCTGGCTCTTGGCCAGCCAGAGTCAGAGTCTGAATTCTGCCTATTGCACCTGCTCATTAGGAGCATAACCATGAGCAGGCCATCTCATGTCTATAAGCCTCAATTACTCTTCTAAAAAATGGGCACAATAATACCCGTAACTGAAGCCATCTCAGAGAACTCGGGCTGATGGAGTTTGTGCATGCAGGTCAAATGCTTTGTGAAGCAAGCAGACATCCTCACAGTTCTGGAATCTGGAGGATATAGGTCTGGCTTGCACCTCTGCTATCTGGCCAACTCAGGCTTCCTAACACTCTTCTCAGCCACCCTAGGAAATAGATCACCCTCCATCTACAAAGAGGGGAAGTGGGAAACCTGTAGGCCCCAAAGGACAGGACTGCCCCACAGGCATGACATCGGTCCCCAAGGCAGGGCTCACAAAGAGTCAGAGACCCAGAGAGTCCAAAGAGGCACAGACAGACCCAACCTCAAATTAACACAAAGCAGTTAAATGCAAGGGCAGTGAGTAGCAATCAGGGAAGGTTTCATGTAGGAGATGGTGCTTGAGCTGGGATGCCATGAGGCAGAGGGGAAGAGGGACAGCCTTTCAGCCAATGCAAAGACATGGGGATGGAAAGTGGGAAGCTGTGCGTTTGCAGAGATATAGGATGAGATGGGAATAGTGGGAACATAACAGGTGAATATCAGGGAAAATCCCTGAGTTAGGGAGGGAGGACCATGAGGAAGCTGTCTCAGGTCACTGAGACCTCCCCCACCCCCAGCCTTTACACATGAGGAAATAAGGCCCAGAAGTAAAGGGACTTTTCCAGGGCTGAACCTCATGCTCTAGACACAAGCAGATACTGCCTTGGCCATACATTGTTGGTAAAGCTGAGAAAGCATCTGGGCATAGGATACAAGGCCTGTCCCTGCCAAGCTGGAGACACTCCTGTGGGGTACATGTGCTAAGGAGCTCAAGGATGGCAGGGAGACCACAGCCTCTGAACCAGCCCAGGGCCCTAATGCCACCCTAGGAGGGGCTTCCTAAAGTTTGCCCAAGTTGTGGAGACCTGCCACGCCTCTGGCCCAGCCCCAGCTCAACTGCTTTCTGTGGCGGGTCAGCCGTCAGTCTGGGCCCAGACCGTGTGCCTGTGCTCGCCACCCTACTCTCTTGTCTCAGTGTCCTCAGCCTTGGGAGGCCCCTCTGAAGTCTCTCCATCAGCAGGACTGCCCCTTTTCAGACCCACAAACTTTTGGTCACTCACTATGTTCTCTTCACCTGGCTTACAAGGCGCTATATAACACAGGACTAGGAGGTGTCAGCCCCTAACCTCACACCTGCAAGCTTTTACTCAGACTGGCCCATCACCTGTGGTGCCCTCTCTTGACTTTCAGGCCAGAGAGCACCTGTGTACCCCCAAAAGGGATCCATCATGTCACACTGTTTGAACTCCTTGGACGCGGGCATGGGGCTCTGCAGTCAATACACAGAGCGCCATGCCTGGAGTCAGGAAAAGCTGGGTTCAAATTCTGCCTCTGACACTTGTCTCCACCACTCCTGGTCTCAGGTTTCCCACGAGTAACATGGAGATAAGAATGGCACCTCCCTTCCTAGACTGTACAGCACTGAGCAAACCTCCCAGTTCTAGAGAGCTGTGAGCTAGGACCGACTCCATGCTCAGACCGCCTAGCCACAGGCTCTCCGGGCTGACGCCAGGGGCACACGGACCCCTCTCCTTGGCCCAGAGGAGAGGAACAGGGCAGGGACGGTCAACAGGTATAGGGGAGAATGCAGGGTCACCCAGCAAGGCCCATGATCTGAGCACCAAAGCCAGGTCAGACCTGCTCCAACCTTCATTACCTGTCGCTGGGCTGATGTCCCCAGGTGTACTTGACAGAACTTGACCGCCTGCTCTAGAGCAGTCCCCTCATCCACCTGAACAAAGGGAAGAAGGAAGTGTGAGAGACATCAGGCAATGGCCAAAGTCAGAGTCCCCCCTGAGGACAGAATGTGGCATGAGGGTTCCCCAGGAGCCTGCCAGGACTAAACCCCAGACAGAGGGCCCTGGCTGACACCCGGCATCACGGGGCCCCAAGGGAGCTTTGGCCTGGGACCCTTATACCCCAGTCCTGACTCTGGCTCCACTCCCCACCACCAGGGGCTTCAGCCCCCAGTCCCAGCTCTGCATGGGGGCCTCTGACCAAACACAGCAGCATGAGCTGTGCCATCCTAAATGCCTGGTGGAGCCTTCTGACTAACCACTGGTGTGAGCCTCATGACCTGCCCCCCTCCCCTCCATGTGTCTCCGGTTCCCAATCCCAACTTCTTACAGAGCCCATAGCCAGCTCTGGAACCTCAATTACCTGCTTGATCAGCATGTAGGTCTCAGACATAATCTTCTCAATCTTGCCCAGGTCATAGGCCATGACCTTCTGGCCATGTTGCCACACTCGGTAAGCGTCCAGGAGAAGGCTCTTCCCAGACTCGGGGTCGTCCAGTAACTTCCTTTTGCGGCTGGGCCTCTGCCCAGTCTCCTCGAGAGCTGACTGGCCCGAGCCTTTGGTCAGTAGTGGGTGAGGTGGCGGCTGTGGCAGCAACTGTTGCTGCCGAGAGCTGATGCTCAGGTCCTCCAGGGACAGCTCAGTGGGGCGGCCATCTGGCCCTCGGTCTTTGGGTGTGCGAGCGGGAGGAGGCCCCTCTGCCTCAGGGCGCCGGATGGCCGCATCAGCCCTTTCTTGCTCCACTTCCATAGGCTCCGTGGAGCTCGCCTGGGGAAGCTCCTTGAGAGCACTGGGGTCGGCTGCGTCCACAGTTGAGGGGCTGTAGTTGGGCGCTGCCCCCTTGCTCCCGCCTCCACCGTCAGACAGAGTAGGCTTCTTGGGAAGGACCTCATTCCCGTCCTCAGCACTCAGCTTGTTAGAAACGTCTGTCGTCATCCTGTGGCCTTCTGACCCCTGGGAAAGAGCAGAGGATGTTCACAGCCCAGACGGTCACAGCCTGCCCAGCAGAGGGCTCTCCTGGTGAGCAAAGAACTTCCTCAAGCCAAGCCTCTTGCCCAATGTGAGCTCATTCCTGGGGACTCAGTGGGCCTTGCATGAGCAGCAGCCCCTGTCTCCAGGAGCTCCAGGGCAACCACTCCAGGCATAGGGCTTAGCAAGCACAAAGGCTTGGAGAGGGGAGACGAGACTGAGGAGGGCACAACTGGCACCTTCAGATTCCTGGGGGAGTTCTTTGAAGGCTGCAGACCAGAAAGGTGGCCAAGTGAGGAAGGGTTGGCACAAGAAAGCCTCAGGAGACAATAAGCTCCCTGTCCTTGGGGATCGTTCTGCTAAGACCCTTCCAACTCCCAAATTCTGACTCATCTTGGGCCCCTGCACCCACAGGTCAGGCCAACAAAGACAGCAGACTTCACTCAGGAGGCCCAAGGCCCCATCCACCCACTCTCACCTCCGTCAGCTCACTCAGAGTCTCCTCCAGCACCTTCACAGTAAGGACGAAGGCCCGCTGCGCCAGGACCTGGCGGTCTGCATCCCGCAAGTATTTCCTATGGCATGGTGATACCAGACATCAAGCCACCTGGCTGGGGGTCAAGCTTCCACACCCAGACTAACACGGGGCCAAGTACCCAGTAAAACCCAGCATAGCCAGGAACGCCAGCACTGCAGACAGGCTAGCTCCCTCCCTCTCTCCCACCTTCCCCAAACTCCAAGTGGGCTTGGAGTGAGGGGAGGGGAGATCTGACTTTTTCCCAAACCCACCCAATTCTTAGGAAACAGATGGCGGGGAGGCCATCTCGTGCTGCTGGCATCCAGGTGTGGACAGCTCTGGACCTTCCCCCTCAGCCACAGGACCCCAGAGGTCAGCCCCAGCCTCGCTCCACTCATCCTCTCCCAGGTCCCTCACTGCATTTCACACTGTGGATGGCGCTCCCTGCACTCTTCCACATGGTCTGGGGGAAATGGGAATAGTCCCCGGCCTCCAACCCCCATGGCCCCAGAACACAACCAGCTCCTGGGAGTGCTTTGCAACCAGATGGACCCAGAGTCAGAGAAACAAGCCCCTGCCCCCTCGCTTGCTCCCTCTCTCCCTACAGGTGGCCAGGAGCCTGCGTGCCCCCCACTTCCCCCACAGGCCACGCCTGTCTCCAGGAGGGTGCCCACTTACTTTCCCTGGTCGGGTGTCCTCTGCAGCATGGAGGACACCCTCAGCAGCGTGCCATAGTCCTTGAGCTGGGAAAGCACCTGCAGCAGTAGGACAATGGAGCGGTTCATGTGAGAAGCAAAGCTTCCAGGCCGGTCAATCTCATCCACGGGGATGCGCCAGATGCCCTAGAAGAAACCGAGGCAGGAGCAATGAAGGGGAAGCACCCAGAGCAGCCGTGCGCCAAAGGCTGTGAGGAGCTTCTGCAAGCCACCACTCCTGGGGCCCCAGAGACCTTCTGGCCCTCAGCCGCCTCAGCTTCCTTCTGGCTCCCGCGTGCCAAACACCCAGAACACGGCATGAGTTCCCGAGATGCACCCCAGTGCAGAATCTGACAGAGGGCAGGAATCCTGAGGGGTAACCCTTCCAGAACAGAGAGCCAGCAGCTTACAGGCAGCCGTGCCTCCTTCCTGCTACACCTGCCTGGTCTGGAGGGTCTGGTAGACACATGCTTTTATGTTTTGTTTAATATTTGACTAGAGAGGTAAGAAGGGATGGAAATGGGTGAAGGCAGCAACAGCATGGTGTAAATGCCTAAGCTGGGGCCAGCTCTGAGCAGTGGGTTCTCTGGCAGAAGAGAGCCCCTGTGAACCTTGTGACTCTTGGCTGACTGATGACTCCTCTGTCCAGCTGTTCATAAGATTCCAGAATCTTAGGACTTAAGTACAAAGTGCCTAGTGTGTGCTACATGGATGCAGGGGCTGCCCTTTGACTGGGGGAGATAGCAAGGGACCGCGAAGTCAGCAGATCTCAGGGGTCACCAGGCTGGGCACCATCTTAGGCTGCTCTGGGGCACACACCATAATAGGGTGACGACCTGGAGAAGGCAATTTGACAGAGCAGCTGCCTCCTAGAGGGCCGAGCTGTGCCCTCCCTTCCCTGGACCACTTGTTGCTGTTGGAAGACTCACACCAAGAGCCTGTATTCCAGTCTAGCACCTGTGAGACCTTGGGCAAGGCACATCCTCCCACAAGGAGAGGGTGGAACCTTGCCCAGGGTCACTAAGAGAGCTGGCTAAGGAAGCCCACTGGCACCAACTTCAGGGGATTCTCAGAGGCAAGAGAAGCCACACCCATTGAGGTTGGCCAGAGCTGGCACTGACTTGCCCAAAGGACACAGAGTCAGGAAGATCTGAGTTCAAATCTAGCCTCAATCATAAAATGGGGATAATAACATAGCTCTGCTTACCTGTCTCCCAGGGCTGTTGTAAGGATCCAATGAAATACCTATAAAGCACTTAGCACAGGGCCCAGTACCCAGTGGGTGCTTGATAAATACTTCATCTGCCCTCCCCCCACCTGCCTCCTCCTTCCAAGCAGTTCAAGCATTCGCAGAATTCAGCTGAATGGTGCATCTGCAAGGAGGGCAGAGGTAAAAGGTAAAATAATTCAATGGAAAAAGCAACAGGGCCAACAAGGCCAGGGAGGGAGGGAGCCCCACACTGCTGAGGGCTGGGGCCCATGGCCCCCCACAAACTGGGACCCAGAGCCAGGGAAGGGGTGTGGCCTGGGGCTCCTCGGATGGGCAGAGGGTGTCAAGCTGGAAGAAAGCCCAGGAATCTGCCCTTGGCAGCACAGAGATGGGCAGGGAACTACTGGAGCTGCAAAGAGGGACTCCCTTCTGGGGGTGACCTGGGAATCAATCTAGACAGCTGGACAGGCAGACAGACAGATGGACCAGCACATGGACAGAAAGGAAGATGGGCAGACAGAAAGGGATGGCTGGGCCCACTCTACAAGGTGTTTCTGCTTCTGACAGGCTCAGACCACATGGCCTCCCCTCCCTTTAGCATCAAGGTGTTCGGCCAACTGAGGGAAAGTAGAAACCAATGGTGTGATCACAGATGTTTCAGGAATGGGGGCCAGGTGGCTAAGCAAATACACTATTCCAGGCCCTTAGCAGACTGTGAGAGGGGCTGGCAGAGAGGCAGCAGTGACAAGAGACCTGGGCTCTTCCCCACCCACAGCAGTGGGCCTTCTTCAGCCCATCTCCTTCACGAGCTGCAGCTGGCAAGAGACTCCAAGTGGGACACAGAAACCCAGGTTTGGGTGGCAGTGAGTCCCCTTCCTCCTGAATGAGGTCATTCAGTCCTCAGCATTTCTTCTTGTCTACCTGCCTAAGAGGGGAGTGGGCACTGCCCTCTGAGGGCAGAGCCTCCCTGGGAAAGGGAGGTCCCTGCTCCTCTGCCATTTGTGAGACCCGCCCAGTTCTTGACTTCCCCTCCGAAAAATCAGAAATAATAATAATAAACAGCCAATCTTTCCACAAAACCCTAGGGTTTGTAGGTGCTCTTTTGATCCTCAACAACACAATCTATTATCTTCACTTAAAAGAGATATCAGATGATTTGCCCAAGGCCAGCCAACTAAGTGTCTGAGACAAGATTTGCACTCAGGTCTTCTTGCCTCCTAGGCCAGTGCTCTAGTCCCATGCCTTCATGATACTGGTCCATAAAACGAAAGAAGGCAGACTAAATGGACTCTTCTGCTCCCCACCCTGGGAAGAACTTGGGCAGTGTGCCATGAAGTGACAATGCCCAGGCCTCTGGGCACTGCTTTCCCATCTGGGTCAATATAGAATCCCAGTGTTGACCTCTCCTACCTTCCCTGTCACTGTCAAAGGCATTTCCATCTTCCCAGTCCCTCCCGGGCTCCCAACGTAGGAGTCATTTGTGGCTCCTTACTGTCTCTTACTGCCCACCCTCCACCTTTATCCAAGCTGTTGCCAAGGCCTGTCCACTGCACCTCTGCAGCATCTCTGGTCCATTTCACCTCTGCCTCATCTCTGGTTGATTTTACTGCTCCAGAATCTCTCCAATGTGCATCTTCCTTTTCTCTGACATTATACCCATCCTAGTGAAGGCCCTCAGCACCTCACAAGTGGTCTACTGAAATAGCTGCTAGTGGGTCTGCCTGTCTCAAGTTACTCCCTATTCCAGTCCATCCTCCAATCAGTCACTAAACTGATTTTCTAAAAGCCCAGATATGACTGTGCCACCTTCACATTTAACAAACTCCAGGGGCTCCTTATTGCCTCCAAGATCAAATAAAAAAAATTCTCTGCTTGGCACTCAAAGCCCTTCATAACCCAGCCCCTTTGATCCCTCCAGTCTTGTCACTCTTCACTCTCCCCATATCTTCCTCAATTCCATTAAAAGACCCTCCATCTCTAGACTGTGTGCTTTTCAACTGCCTATACCTTCCTGTATAGAATGCACCACCTCCTCCCTTTCACCCCAGGGATTACTTTAAGACACAGGGGAAGCAGTACCTTCTTCTGCAAGAAGATTTTACTCTCACTCAGCTGCTAGGGTCCTCTCTCCCCAAACTACCTAGTAGTAATTTAAAAAATATTTGGTGCATTTCTATATACAGGAGTTCCGGCAGTCTTCCATCCCATGAGCGCACACAGTCTGACTTTTGTGTGGTCAGTATGGTGCCTAGGACGGGTTTCATGATTTTTGACTGATTATCCAAAGAATCAATTGGGATAAAGGTGAAGTATTATACTTGGTTTTGGAAGATCATTTTCACAAGTATAAGATGGAGATTGGGAGTAGGGGAAGGACATGGTTAGACTGAAAAAGATTCAAAAGTTTCAGTGAACCCCAAGCTCAAGAGCAACCATCAGAGTGGAGTATGTGGCAGCCTGACACCCTGGCCCTGGGATCTGTGGGGAGGGTCCCCAGTCCCTCCATTCTGTCCTCTACAGACTTCCCCAGCAACACAATGGCTACTGCCTTCAGGGAGGTCAAGTTCTCCAGTCCTTCAGGACTGGATGCATACTGAGTCCCAGCAGGTACCACAAGGAGCAAAGGGTGTGCCTGAGCTCTCGTGGACGCCTGCCACATGAGTCTCCCCAGTACTCCTTCTATTCACAACCAGCTGAGTCTTCTCTTCAAGTCCTGCTGGTTATAGAGGTAGGTGGAGAAGACCAGGAAAGGTTTCCTGGAGGCTGCACCTGCTCTGAGCCTTAAAGGACGAGGACCTGAGCAGGGGAAGGCATGGGAGAGGCCCTTCCTGCAGACACCCATGGAATGAGGAGGGGGCAGCTAGGGGGCCAGACAAAATGCACTTTTCTGATACCAGAAGATCCCAGCTCTACCACCAGCTGCTATGTGACCTGGCACAAGGCACCTAGTCTCTCTGAGGCCTGGTTTCCTTGTCTGAACCACCTGGTCTCCACTGTCCCAGGGCTTTGGATGGGAAGGCCTGAAGGCCAGTAGGAGAAAAGAAAAATGAAGAAAGGGAGGCCAACAGTTCACACACGCATGCATGTGCATGCGCGCGCACGCACACATACATACACACGCCCCATGGGTGGCTTTGCTCAGTTTGCTGGGGATGCTGTTTGTGTCATTTCCTATGACTACGCGTCAAGAGAAGACTTTTAAAAGAATTGCTGAAGGAGAACAGGCTGGGGTTGGCCAGCAGACAAGCTGAGAGTGTGCCCGAATCAGGCAAGCGAGGGAGGCCAAGGCAGGAGAACAGGTCAGGGAACTGGAGCAGAAAAGAGTCAGAGAGCCCCCTTCAAGCATCTCGACGACACTCATGTGAGATCAGACAGGGAAGAACCAGGAGCCTTGGGAAGGGGTGGACCCTGCCTTTGACCAGTCATGCAGTGGGGGGGGGGGGCCCTATTGCAGCCAAAGGAGGGCTCCTGAGAGCCCACTGGGTGGCCTCCTGTCCTCAGGGAGCAGCAGCCACAGGAGAAAGCCAGAGAAGGAGACAAGAGGCCAAGGCCAGGGCTACCTCCAGAGCCCTCCTCAACTTCTCTGGATAACAGGGCCTGGATAATGCACCTCCACGCTTCTGCCTGGACCCCCTGCTTCCAGACCCTCCCCCTCTCCAATCTGTGCCCTGGACCACAAGGCTCCCTGGGCTCCAGCTCCTCCTCTTCACTCTCTCTGCCCATTACCACAGGTGTCTGCCAGCCACCCAACCCCGATCTGGATGGTATGATTTCCCTTTCACCTCCCAGGGCGCAAACATGGGTGAGCTGCCTCTAGGCCAGCCTCTCCCTCGGGATCCATCTGGTACCAATAGCTCTTCTCAGCCTCCCATAGATCATCCTTCATTATGTACCCACTATGTAAATGCTAAAACTAAGGCCACAAAGAAAGCCAAGAGACACCCCTTCCCCAGACTAAGAAGGGGAAGGGGCCTGATGCCCGAGGGGGAGCTAAGGAAGGAGAGGGCCTGCACCTGGCACAGAGAAAATGCCTGTCTCTCCAAGACCCTTCAAAGGCTTGAGAAGGGGAGCGGGCAGCCCCTCCCCATGGTCCCGGCCTCTTCCCTTTTCTCACAGAGGCCATGTCCACTAGGATGAGCCGCCCCCTCGGCCTGAACATGAAACAATGCATGTGCCCATCTCATCCTTAAACCCTCCTTGTACCTATGGAGGCAGCCAGGAGGCCCAGAGGATTGTGCACCTGGCCTGGAGTCAGGAAGACCTGAGTTCAAATGCAGCATCAGAGTCACTCCCTGGGTGACTCTGGGCAAGTCACTGCCCTCACCTGCCTTGGTTCCTCCATCTGTGAAATGGGGGAGAGGGGGGTTGTATCAGACGAGGTCGGTAAAGCCCTTTGCGACCCTATGTAAAGCCTGCCATCATCACAATTATTTCTGAACACTGCGTCCTGGCTTTTCAGCAAGGTGTCTGCCTGCTCCAACAAACCAGAAAGGTCCCTGTGCCCCTGGCCCTCCCAAGAGGCTCACTGCCTGCCCTCCCCGGCGCCCCTAGCTGTGCGCCCAGGAACATGTGGGACCTGTGTCGGGTGGGCACTGACCAGGGAAGTGCATCAGCTGCGTGCCAGGCCCTGGGCTACATGCTTTATAACAGAGAATCTCCCCTGGGAATGAGGTGCTGTTACAATCTCTACTTTACACTTAAGGAAACAGGCCCACTAGGCTCCTAGAGATAGGAAGGGTCTGAGGCTAGACTTGCCCAGCGTGCTGCCCCCACAGTAAATGATGAGAGTCCCCTACAAGTGCCAGGTCCTGGGCTAAGCACTGGGGATACAAAGGGAAGAAGAGCCCCGGCTCTGGAGCAGCTCCTGGCCCATCACAACACACCAACCAACTACTGCCAGGGTCGGCTGCTGCCGGGGTCAGCTGCCATCAGGGTCAGCTAGCAGTAATCACGGGAGGGAAGGCGTGAGCATTGAGGGCAGTAGGAAGCCCACACGGAAATACCAGGAAACACCAGTCAGAGCCTCCAGTGTCACAGACGGCCAGGGGGGGTCCATCCCCCCAGGGCAGGCCGGGCACCTCTCTCCAGCTCAAAGCACAGCTTGGCTGCTCTGGGCCCAGCACTCTCCCTCTGGTCTGGACTGATCAGGGTAAGAATTCACCAAATGCCTGGCCCATGAAAAAAGGCTTGAGGCGGTCCCCACAAACCAAGCCAAGCAGGCTGGGGTCCAGCTCAGGGGCCTCCCACAAGGCCAGTCCTTGGGCCACACACTGCATGCCAGCAGTCAAGCTGTGCCCCTCCCTTGGGCTCCTTCTCCCCAGCCCTGCTCCACCCAAGATCCCCAGCCAGGCCACCTGCCCCACCTACCCCTGGGGCCAAGGCCTGGGAGCAGCAGCCCCAGGGAAAAGCAGAGACCTGTCTCCCAAGTTAGAGCTGTCCAAGTGCCAGGAACTCACCATCCCAGGAGGCGACTCCTTCCCCCTGTCCTAGGGCCCCAGAGCTCAGGGGCCAAGCTCCTGAGATGCCCCTGGAGTCAGTGGCGAGGGCTAGGAGAGGCCGGCCCCAAGGGGCCTGGCCGGGGCAGTACCAAGGGCAGGGCCGCCTCTTCCATTGCTCTCTCCCACCCTGTCCACAGGAGGAGGGGTGCTGGGCTTCCCCCTTCCCTCCCAGCCCCGGCTGGGAGCCTGCACCCCAGAGTCCCGAGCTTCAAGCCTGCCAGGGAGCCCCTCTTCCTCTTTCTTCTCTGCCCTCCTCTCCTCTCCCTCTGGCTTCTTTTCTTTCAGGCCGCCCAGGGACCAGCAGCGGCCAATCAGGAGGGGGGAGACATCCACCCGCCCACGGGCCGCCCCAGCAGCAGATTGGGGAACCCAGGAGGGAGGGGGACGGAGCAGCGAAGGAGGAGGAGGACAAGGAAGGAGGGGGGAAGAGGGAGGGGAGAAGGAAGCGGGGAAAGAGGGGAAGAGGGAGGCGCCCCAGCACAGGGCTGAGGGGTGCAGCAGGAGGGAGGGAACTGAAGGAGCAGTCCCCACCCACCATCTGGCAGGATCCTCCCCTCCCTTCCCCTTCTCTGCCGTCTGTATCCCTCTCTGCCTCTCCAACACACTCACACTCTCTCTCCCTCCATCTGTTTCTTCTCTCCCTTTCCCTGTTTCTCTTCCTCTCTCTCTCCCCTCTCCCTCTCTCTTTCCTCTCTGTCTCTCCCTCCTTCCCTCTCTCCTTCCTCTCCCTCCTTCTCTCTCTCTTCTCTCTCCCTCTGTTTCTCTTCTCTCCCTTCTCCTTTCCCTGTTTCATTCAATGCAATTCAACACCACAAGCACCAGTGGATGGTCCACTCTATCAAGTCCCCTCCCCTGTAACACTGCATGATTCCCACCAACTCAGCATCCCATCTCCAGCCACCAGGCCTTTGCTGGAATGACACCTCTCCTCTTGCCTGCAGGGATTATCAGAGCACCAGCCAGGCTGTCAAAAGACAGGATAGAGAATGAATTAGGAGTAGAATGCCTAACTAACAAGGATTCAGTGCCCACAGGGCTTGGAGGCAGACCACCTGCAAGTTCCAAGTCTTACTAGCTGTGTGACCCTTGCCAAGTCCCTTCTCCGCTCAGGGCCTCTGCTTTCCCCGGAGTGTCCTGGTTGCTGGGGCTGGGCACAGCAGAGTAGGCGGCCCTCCCTCTTTCCCTTTCGGGTTCTGAGTGTGAATTCTCGCCAGCAGCGGATGAGCCCCACCCTCCCCAACCACCTCCCAGTGACTCAGGTGCCCTGACTGCACCCATGGATGTGCCTCACTGTCTGGCCCTTTGAGGGCAGCTCGGTGCACAGGAGGTGCCAATGGGGTAAGGCACTCTACAGCCAGCAGCTTCCAAGCTCGAGCAGGTCAGCTACAGGATGGAGGTACCTCTGGACGGCGACACCCCATAGAGATGAGGATGGAATCCCCAGGAGCCGAGGAGGTCACCAAGAAGAGCAGAGGGCTCTGGGATTTGTGGGAGAGACACAGGTCATGGGCCGACAAAGGAACAAAGATCTGGGGGTCTCAGCAGACCCACCAGGAGTCAGCAATGTGTGGCGGCAGCAGGGGAAGGCTGCAGAGTGTCCAGTATGGGGCTTGTGGGGGTCCACTGGAAGAACTGGGTGTATTTAGCTTGAAGAAACCTCGGGAACAAGAGGCCACATCAGAGGTCTCTGGGCCCCCCTGGTGTGGTGGTTCTGTGAGATGACTAGTCAGAGATGGAGGAGGAGAACCAGAAGCAGGGGAGGAGAGGGGGCATCCAGGAGCGGGGCGTGGTCCCCATTAAGTCAAGAGAAGACCACAGGGTCTGACCACTGAAAGACCACCAGTGACCTGGGAGAGAGCTACCTCAGTGAGGGAAGCCAGGCTGTAGGGAGTTAAGAAGAAGGGGCAGGGAGCAGAGGGGATGGGATGAGGTGGGGGAGGAGAAGATGGGGTGCAAGAGCCGGCTCCTCAAGATCAGGGAAGCCAAGAACCCAAGTGAGGGTGTGGCCCTTTCCTGGCTCCCTCTCCCCACCTTCTGATCCCTGCCATCTCTGCTCCTTCCGCAGGCATTCCTTCCCCTTGACCCTGATTCCCTTCCTCTCACACTTGCTGTCCCTTGGGGATCACAAATATGGCTTATCTAGGAGATCTGACCACTGAGATCTGACCCAGATTGGGGCAGAGCCCTTGATGACGTCCTCCTGCTACTTTCACAGGAGAAGGAGGACAGGTGGATGATGAGGGTGGGAGCCTTGGCCTCTTGTCCTGCATCCCAGACTCCCTTCCCCATCGCTGCACCGTTCTCTGGATGGAGGAGGTTGTCGGAGGGCAGCCAGACCACCACAGCCCAAGCTCCCTGGGTGGGCCGACTGACCCCAGGCCTTGCGTCCTTCTCCATTGCTGGGGCCATCAAAGAAACAGCAGCTGAGCCTCTGGGAAGAAAAGGGGATGGCGAGGAGCCTGTCTGGGGTCGTCAAGGGCAGCACCTACCAAGCCGGCCTCACTTCCTTTCTGATTCTGTCTTACCAGATGGGTAGCTCCACAAGCATTGAGGAAGGGCCTGCTGCAGCCAGACTTGAAGGGTGGCCAGAGCCCGGGCAGCGGGTCTCCGGTGGGGCACCCAGGGGAGCAACACTCAGCCTGAGGCCGTGGACCATGGACACAACCCTCGGGGACATCGCTATCACGTTGGAAGCCACCAGATGCCAGTCTGGCTCCAAACAGATTGAGCCAGAGGGCCAGCAGTAGCTGCTGAGAGGCGGGGACCTGTCTCAGTCTCTCCCCACTGCAGTCCACCCTCTATCCAGCCACCAGAGTGATTGATTCTCCTAAAGCACACGTCAACTCCTCTCCCCAGACTCAAGAACCTCCCAGGGCTCCCACCTGCTCAGCTCATCCCAGCTTCCAGCCCCCATTCCTAGAGGACCTTCTCATCCACACTGGCTCCACAATCAGAATGAACTCATGGAAAGCAAGGCCTGTCTCTGGGTACCCTCAGCACTTGGCCCAGCCCCTTAGGGGCTTGTGTCTGCCCCTGGCTTCCAGATGGGCCTGGGGGGACACCCACATCTCCATCCATAGCTGTTCTCTTTAAATGGCAAAAACTCCCCAAGCAGAAGGTGATGACACATGACTAGGAGGCTGATCCCGTGAAAATCCCCTAATCTGGGGGTCAGAGCAGGCCACAAGCTCCAAGAGGTTCAAAGGAAAGGCCAACGAGCTGAGGGCAGTGGCTCTAGCAGGTCCGGCCACTGTGAGAAGCCTGGGAAGATGCAGAGCGGATGGACTCAGGGAAAGAAGTGCACCTGGATGGCCGGGGCTGCCCTGGACAGGGGAGGTGGGAGCACAGGGGTGTGGAATACAACAAGCGCTGTCAGACACATTTCTTCTAGAAAGCTTCTGGCTCAGGTGCCGCATGGCTCAGCCAGACTGCGGGTGGGCATCCCAGCCAGCCTCCCGTCAAAGTCACGGATCACCACCGCCGTGGCTGAGAGCCATTACCGGTTGGCTGGCGATCTTCCCAAGGCAGAGTTGACCACGTCACTCCCCGACTCTGGAAGGTCGCCTGCCTCCCCACAGCCTTGCGAAGCACACAGATGCTCCCCTGGGCCTGTAAAAGCCTTTTGTGGTTCGTGCATCCACCTGCACACCTCTGCAGCCCTCCCTCTCCTGTCTCTAGGCCTATGCCCCTTCCCCGGCACCTCTCAGGGGCCCCAGGCCGTTCAGAGCCTTCCTCTCCCCAGGCCTGGCTCAGCCTCCACACTGAGCAGGGGGTACTTGGGTGGGGCTCAAACCCTCCAACCCCTGGTGACTGAGCTCCACCTCCTTGCCCCTGGAGCTGGGGTGGGCAAGCAGGGAAGGGGGGATGGCCAGCTGCTTGGCAGGCACTGAGGAAGGTCCTGAGAAAGTGCAGAAGGGGAAAGCTGAGCAGGCCGACCGGCGGCAGCCCCTTGGCCCCATGATGCTCAGTGAGGGCTGTGTCCCGCCAGGACCAGGAGCCCCCGAGAACCTGGCAGGCGGCCATTCCATGACCCACAGCAACTCCATGGAGGCCGGATGCATCACTGTGCCAGATTTCCCAAAGAAAAAATTCCAATCCCTCAAACACCGGAAGCTATTCTCAGAAAGGAGGCCCAGGCTTTTAAGTCAGAAGGAGGAGGAAGAACCAGGGACCCTCTGGGCCCGGCCATGGGAAGCCCTGAGAGGGGCCTCCAAGTGCACAAGACCCTCCCTGGTCTTCTCAGAACCCTCCAAAACACTCTCTGCCCTCAGCCCAGACTCTCCCCACTATGACAGCGTCTCATCAGGCACGGTGTCCGGGAGGAGGGGGATGGACAGCGTCAGGGCCCGGGAGAGACAAAGGAGAAGGGAACGAGCATTACCTGACAGCTATGGGGCGCCACAGCGCGCACATTCACATCCTGCCTCTGTGTGACCCTGGGCAGGTCTGCCTCGGTTACCTTACCTGCCATATGGGGACAGTAACAGCCCCAGCATTGCAGGACAGTGAAGGAAACACACAGTGGGGGGCAAGAGGTGGAAGCCTTTGGGATGGCCAGGCTCCCTTCCCTCTGAATCCTCCTGCCTCACTGAGGAGCTGGTGAGCTCGTGGAGGGCAGGGCAACCAGGAGCTGATGGCCAGTCTCACCGACCACCCTCCTGCCCTCTCCAGCCCCCCTCCAGCCCATTGCCAATGTTACCAACCCTACTGCATTTTTGTTTTTTCTTTTTGGAAAGCAAGTGGGGTTAAGTGACTTGCTCAAAGTCACACAGCTAGTAAATGTGTCAAGTGTTTGAGGCCGGATTTGAACTCAGGTCCTCCTGACTCCAGGGCTGGTGCCACCTAGCCGCCCCCCAACCCTACTTTGAATCTGGAAGTGAAGACAACCCTCCATCTGAAGCCTGCTCAGGGCAGAGACCAGGGGAACGGACTCATACCTTACTGACCCTCAAAGCAGGGCCCCTCCCCACTGCTGTCTCTTCTCAAGCTTGGAGTCCACTCAGCCCCCCTGATCTTTTTCTGAATACCTACTGCATATCCCTGCCTCCGCCATCCTGTACTGGTACTGCTGATTTTGGTGCCCAGCACCAGGCTCTCCATTCCCCCACCTGAGTTTCATCTCAGTAGGTTCAGGGACAGGCTCTAGCCTCTGGAGACCCTTTCCAGCTTTCACTCCCTTTGACCCCTGGCTGAGCGTCCACCTCAGCTTCTCTCCAAGGCCCTGACCAGGCACACGTCTATTGTCTCCACAAGACTAGAAGACACCTGAGTGGAATCTTTGTTAAAATCTAGGAAAACTGCCATTCCCCAATTGAGAAATGGTCAAAGGATATGAACAGGCAGTTCTCAGAGGGATAAGCACATGGAAAAATGCTCTAAATCACTATTGATTAGAGAAATGCAAATCAAAGCAACTCTGAGGTACCGCATCTCACCGGTCAGACTGGCTAAGATGACAAAACAGGAAAGTGACAAGTGCTGGAGAGGATGTGGAAAAATTGGAACTCTAATGCATTGTTGGTGAAGCTGTGAACTGATACGACCATTCTGGAAGGCAATCTGGAACTATGCCCAAAGGGCTATAAATAAGTGCATACCTTGTGACCCCATAACACCACTTCTGGGGGTGTATCCCAAAGAGATCACAGAAGTGGGAAAAGGACCCATATGCACAAAAATATTTACTGCAGCTCTTTTTCTGGTGGCAAAGAACTGGAAATTAAGGGGATGCCCATCCATTGGGGAATGGCTGAACAAGCTGTGGTATATGAATGTAATGGAACACTATTGTGCTATGAGAAATGGGGAAGAGACGGACTTCATCACAACCTGCAGAGACTCATAGAAACTGATGCTGAGCGAGAAGAGCGGCGCCAGGAGAACTTTGTACACAATCACAGCACAGCGTACGCATGACGACCGACTGTGACACACTGGGCTCCTCTCAGCAACGCGGGGTCACAGGACAACCCCCAAAGGCGTCCACATCAGAGGAGACGCGGGGTCTGAGAGCAGACTGAACAAACCACTCGCTCTCCTTTTTCCTGTTTTGTTTCCTCTTTCCCACGGATCCTTCCATCAGTTACAACCTGACTAATGATTAACGGGAAGACATTTGCAGGTCCTGAATCTGCGTGCACGCCGCCATGATGGGGGGGGAGGGAGGAGGAGAAAATCTGAAACTCAAGTGACTATAGAACTGAATGTTGTGAACTAAAAGTAAATAAACCAAAATTAATTAAAAAAAAAATAAAACCTAGGAAAACCGTGCCAACAGTGTGCTGCTCCTAAGTTGCCCGGATCATTCTGTCAGAAAAGGGCACGGGGTCCGTCTGGCAGGACCTGTGCTTGCAGAAGCCAGCTAGGCTGGCCCATGGCATCCTTCTGTCCTGACTGAGGTGCATCGGCCATCTCTCCAAGAGATGCTCTAGAGAGGGGCTGGGGAACCTGCAGTTTCGAGGCCACATGTGGCCCTCTCAGTCCTCAGATGCATACAGGTTTTACAGAACAGATCCTCTGATGAAGGGGACTCGTTCTGTGAAGTTTGGATTCAGCTCAATGGTGTCACTCGAGGACCTAGAGGGTCACATGTGGCTTGAAGGCCACAGGTTCCCCACCCCTGCTCAAGAGCTTTCCCAAGAATCAAAGGCAAGTGCCCGGCCATTCCCAACTGTCCCATCCACACCAAGCAAAGGTCCCACTGGAGTCAGGCTTCTTGTGGAAGAGGGAGACATGGGGGAAGACTCGGGGCAGCAATGATCTAGCCCTGTGCAGAAATGGAGGAAGAGGAAGAAGGTTCCACAGTCAGGAACAAGAAAGCGGAGGCCAGCTCCCAGGGGACAATGCAGTGAAGGCCGAGGAGAGCCCCTAGGAGGCCTCAGCAAGGCTCGAGGTGCACAAAGGTCACAAGTCGGTAGCAGTTCAAAGTCACCGAGGCTCTTGGCGCTGCAGCCAAGGAGGAAGATGGCATGAGTGGTCCACGGTCAGAGGTGGCTGCGGCCAGGATGGAGAAGATATCCTTGGAAGGCCAGAGGCCAGGCAAAGATGAGGGTCTCCAGAGTCCATCCAAGCCAGTGGAACCCTCCTCAGAGCAGCCCAGCCACTCTCCCATCATGGTGTGGCCAGTCTGGGTCTGTCCAAGGACAGCGACCCAGGGAAGGGGGGAAGCATGGAGTCCCTTCAGCTAGTGGCAATAAGGACAATAATGGTCGTGCTTCTCTGAAGGTTGGCAAAGCGCTTTACAAACATCCCCCTTGGGCCTCACAAGGATGCCCACCCTACTGGTCACAAGGTGCCATTGGGGCTGAGGAGGCCAGCAAGCTCTCTAAGCACCCAGGGGCTCCTGGACCCAGCTGGCCAGGGCGGGCTCCCAGCATTTGGGAGCGGCTCATTCTGTGAGCTAAATGTTCTTGTGTCCATTGCCATCAGCAATAACTGGGTGACACCAAGCGGTGGGTAAGTAACCAAGCCACCTCCTCCAGGTCAAAGAGTCTTCAATTGGCTCAAACACCACATTCCAAACAGAAAAGAAAAACAAACAGGACCAAGGCTGTGGCCCATCTCCCATGGTTCTGGCAAAATGACAAAGACATTTCAAAACACCAGAGCCCGATGAAGCAAACAGAAATCTCACGTGTAGGAAGGAAACGTTCAGCCAGGGGCACAGACTGGGAGAGCCAGGCGGGGGCCGGGGCCAGGGCACAGACTGGGAGGGAGAGCCAGGCCGGGGCCAAGGCCAGGGCATGGACTGGGAGGGAGAGCCGGGCCAGGGCCGAGACTGGGGCTGGGGCACGGACTGGGAGGGAGAGCCGGGCCAGGCCGCCTGCCTGCTTCCTCACCGGTCCATGGGGGCTCCCCGCAGAGCCCCTCCTCCTTGGGAGTGTCCATATCGAGTACTCGGGGCTGGGCCGGAGTTAGGGAGACCGGATCTCTGGGCTGGGTGAGCCTGGGCAAGGCACTTGCGCTTCTGTCTGCCTCTGAGGGCTGTGATCATATTCACAAAGAGCACACAGCAAGGGCTTAATAAAGGCTTGCTCTTTGCTGTCCTGGGGCACATCCTGGGACAGTAGGGAGCTCTGGCCCCACCCCCTCTCCCTTCCCCAGGGACCTCCACACTGCTGCCCATCTGACCTGGTCAGCCCCAAGGGCCCTCTGTGGCCTCTGGGATCAAATACCAACTTCTCTGCTAGGCTCTCAGGGCACAACTCCCCGTCCAGTACTCCTTGCGACCTCTGCGTCGCTGGCACGGCCATGCCCAGGCTTGTGCTGCCCTCCCTCCTCACCACTGCATCCTCCAGGGCACCGCAGCCCCTCCTGATGTTGGCCCCTGCTTACCCTCCGCTCTGCCTTCCCACGTGTGTGCACATACACGCTTATGGTGCAGTCACTTGGTCCCGTGACTTTCCGTCTCCCGTGGACCAGAGCACACCAGGCCCCTCTGGCCTCCACATGGACAGCAGCGTGTCCCGTAGATAACACACGCTGTTGGCAGAGTCTGGGTGCAGCAGGATGTCTTGTGAGGGCGGAGAGGCCTATGGCCAGTCATGCATGCCCACAGAGTGAGGGGCCCAGATCTGATGCTCCATCAGTGCGGAAGGAGCTGAGCTACACAGGTGGGAGGACTGTCCTCACCTGGGAGTTCCCTGTACCCTAGCCGATGCAACCGCTTCCTGTCTGTTCCCAGCCGTGGACAGAAGAGCTGAGGCGAGAGTATGGGCAGGGGAAGCAGGAGTCCCCAGAGCTCTGTGGGGGTCAGGTCTGGCACCCAGGAAGCCACCCAAAATCAGAACATGCAAACACTGGGGCCATGAATCCGAGCACAGGGTCAAGCCACACAACCCCTCAGGGACCCAGCAAGTGCTGGGCTTCGGGTTACCAGCTCATCTGATGGTCACAGGACCCTGGAAAGGGGGAGCTAGCATGATACCCACGGTGCAGCTGGACAAACTGAGGCAGGCAGCAGTGAGATGGCTTGTTCAGGGCTGGATCTGAATGCAGGTCTTCCTGCCTCCAAACCCTCCCCCTACATGGTGGCACTCCCTTTCAGAAGACAAAACCAAAATGGCCCCTGCCCTCAAGGGGCCTGCATTGGATGCTGAGGGGACCCATCAGTCGACACCAGCTCCAAGCTGGGTCGGGGGCTCATGAGCCCCTATTGGCGTGTCTGCTGTGAGGCCAAAACCTCAGAGGAGGAGCTGTCATCAGCACCGGTGAAGAGACCACAGTTCCGCTGGAGTCACTGGGTGCCTGGCTGTGAGCTGTCCTAAGAGATGAAGGAGGGCAGGGAGTGCATTCCAGGCCCAGGGCACAGGCCAGGGCAAAGGCTGGGAGAGCAGAGGTGGCAGACAGACTGCCAGTCATGCGGGGAAAAGCCTGGAGGTGACAACCAACAGTGATAGGGCCCTGGGATAAGTGGGCACGAGAGCCCCCAGAAGACCCAGTAGGAGCAGTCTGTGAAGGGCTGTGGGGGGCTGCGTATCAGGAAGAACTTCTTGACTAGAGAGGGACGGGCTGCTCCCCTTCCTTGGAGGGGTGGGGGCTGCACCAGAGGCCGGGGCAGAGGACGGACCCCCTCAGAGGACAGATGCCTCCCTCTGCATTCCTGTGGCCCAGGCCTGGATACTGGTCCAGCAGGCCCATCCCACTGTCAGAAGAGAGGGCCAGCTTCCTGAGAACCGGCCTGGAAAACAAGGTCCTGGCCGAGCTCCCAGGGAAGGCAGCGCCATCTCCTCCACTGGCTGGCCCTTGAGAGCCAGCCAAGCCAGTCAGGGAACGGCGTGTGAAGCCAGCTCCAAAGTGGGAGCGTCTGACCCACGAGGGGAGGCCCAAGGGCCCGGAGTGAACAGAGGAGGGCCCCCCCACCTTCCCTGGCCCCCTCTGGCAGCAGCACATGTTGCAGAGGCTACTGGGCACTGGCCCAGGGACCCCGCTGCCCCTCCACCCACTGCTGCTTCTTTTCTGGGCCAACACTGACTCCAGAAGGTGGGAAGGGGAGAGAGCAGATGGCTCTGGCCCAGCCCAGGGATTGTGGGAGCAAACAGTGCTGGGGGCCTGGGAAGGAGGGCCCCTGGCAGCCCCCTTCTAGCTCAGGGTTCTGGAAGATGCTGGCTGGGGAAAGTTCATCCTCCCAGCACCCCACGCACTCCTCTCTGTCACCATCACTGCCACCATTGAGGAGGCGCCTCCAGCCTCTCCAACCCTGGCAGGTATTAAGGGCCTACTACGTGCCAGCTAAGTGCACACAGTAGGTACTGAACCACAGAAGATGAACTTGTCAGGGTGCCCTAGTCTTCCAAGGAGGCATCAGTCGCCACGTGGGTGGCTCAATGGAGAGAGTGCTGGACCTAGAGTCAGGGAGACCCGAGTTCAAATCCAGCCTCAGACATGGACCAGCTGGGTGCCCCTGGGCAAGGCCCTCCACCCTCCTGACCTCAGTTTCCTCCTCTGTAAAATGAGCTAGAGAAGCAAATGCAAATAATTCTGGTATCTCTGCCAAGAAAACCCCAAACAGAACACGCTGAAAGGACTGACCAACAAAGATCCTGGAGTCACGTGGCGACAAGAGTCACCTTACTGGGAAACGCCCCGAGTCCATCAGGCCTGCGGAGGCACCTGGCGAGAGAGCGCAGCCCACAGGGACTGCCCTGAGGGAGCTTCCCAGGAGCTGGACCTCGTTCTCCAGGACCAGCCACTAATCCACGTGTTGGGAGGGATGAGCAGAGTGTGGAGCCGTTAGGCTCAGCCTCAGTCCTGATCTTGGGGACTGGGGACAAATGGAGAAGTATGAGGGCACAGGGGACGGGTGGAAGAGCCCCAGGGCCCCACGGTCTCTCCTTCCTTGGCTCCTTTACTGCTCAGGAAACAGCTGTAATGCCTTTTTCTATGTCACAGCAACTTTACTGAGCCTGCAACAGGCAAGGCCCCAGAATGACAAGGAGCAGAGGAGAGGCCTTCCTGGCCGACCCTGAGCTGAGCCTGCAGGGAGGGAGCAGTCTGGGCAGGCCACTGAGGCTGGTGCCTGGCTGGCTGCCCGTCCTCCGCTCAGGTGCCAAACACAGTGTCACGTCCTCCCCCCATCCAGCCACAAGCTCTGGTCAGAGCCCCCTCCCACCTTTCCAGTCTTCTCACACCTCTCTCCCTACCACATACTCTGACCCACTGACACAGCCTCCAGGCCACTCCATGAAGGCTCCTCTCCCTCTCTAGGTTATGACCATCCTCACCAGATGCCCCCCATGCCCAGAATGCTTTGTCTCCACCCCCTCAGCCCTCGTCCTTCAAGTCCTGGCTACAAATCTACCTCCTCCAGGAAGCCTCCCCAACCCCTTCTAATGCCAAGGCCTTCCCTCTGCTCACAACTGCCTATTGGCCCTGTCTAGAGCTCACTTTGTGTCTAGCTTGTCTGTCTGTGGTCTCCTCGTGAGACCAAGAGCTCCTCAGGGGCAGGGGCTGTCTTTTGCCTTTCTTTGTATACCCAGGGCTTAGCACAGTGCCTGGAATACAGTAGGTGTGTGATAAATGCTCCCCGCCTAGCAGACCTGAAAACATCGGAAGGCGACACACACAACCCTCACAGAAAGGAATAGCTACAAACACCCCTGGTTTGATGATGGGAACAATCCTGGCCTATGTGGGAAAGGGGACCAACCTGCAAAAGGTGGGGGCCGGCCACGGGCCGCCTGCACTGTCCCCAGGTGAGGACCCTGCACAAAGAGCCTGGACACCACAGCCCTGAAGAAAAGCTGGTCCCCTCCCTGAGCCTTCATCCTAAGATCAGCTTTGGGGGACGGGGCCTCAGAGTCCCATTCTCAGGCAGGGGCCACCCCCGCTGCCCCCAGACTCCCCAATTCAGGAGAGCCAGGCCATTAGTTTGTAAGTACTTGTATAAGAATAGTTTCCTTGGCAATCCCATGTATTTTACCTCCAAACACTACTCTGAAGAAGGGTCTGTGGGACTCACGAGACTAAGGCAGAGAAGGCCATCTACAGTGGTTCCAGACCCAAGATCCCACCTGCTCATCACCAGCTCCCCCTCTTTCCCAAAGCCCTCCAGCATCTCCCCTCTCCTTCAATCTGATAATGAGAAGGCCCATCTCCTTGCCAAAGCTCAGCTCGGTGCCACAGTGGATAAAGCTCCCGAGTGAAGTCCTGCCTCAGATATCAACTAGGACAAGCCCCTCAACTTCCCCTCACTTGTGAAACGAGGGAGGGGAGCTCAGCGTCCCCCTCTGGCAGAGGGCGGCCTCCTGGGGTCCCTCACTCTTCGCCAGCATCCTCACCCTTTTCTCCAAAGTGCCCGATAATCCCTTGACTGCCAAACCCAGGGCCTGCTCTCCACCTATGATGCTCCTGGGTACCTGCTTCTCTCTCCTGGTTCTCCTCCTCAATCAATGAGCCACTAAGAATGTCCGCAGCAGACACCTTGCTGAGCCACCTGCCCTCTAATGTGGCGTCCCCAGGGCTCTGCCCCTAGCTGCTCTCTCCTGGGGACGTCAGCTCCGCAGACGGCTGGCAGCTCCCGGGTCACTCGCTTTATGCTGTTCTTCCTGTACAAGTTCCCCATAAGTAACAGACTGAGGTCTGCTCACTCCCTTGGAATCCCAGGGTCACCCATCTGGAGCTGGAAGAGGCTGCCCAGGGCCCTTTGCTTTTCCCTAGGCCACGCTGAGGGACAAACATGTAGCAGCCCCCAATGGGCATCGTTCCCTGATCTCCAGGCACTTGTGCTTCAGTGAAAGTGTCACCAGCTGTGACTGCACAGAGCTGACGAAGCATGCGGGCCATTCACCCTGTGAGCTACTGGCTTTGGTACTTGCCCATTCAACATGGATTTAATTAGAATTTTTAGCTCCTAGAACCCAGCCCAGCTCCATCCTGGGGCAACAGCGACTCCTTGGCAGTCTCAGCCACCTGCCCGTGGGACAACTCCATGAGTCAAGCCTTCATCCCCATCAGAGATCACAGTGCTGAACACATCTGGACACGTGGCTGCCTTTCCGGCCCACCGCTCACCACACGAGGCCAACCTCCAAAGCCCCAGCTGCCAGGCAGCTCAAAGCAGAGCATCCTGGGGCCAACCCGAGCCATGGTCATGAGGGAGAGCTCCCCACACCCCCCTCCAGTTCCGTCCCTCCCAGCACTGGCCTGCCCACCCCACGCACTCCAACTCATGTAGGAGAGAGCAGAGAACTCTCCTATGACACCATCAGTTTGCTTCTGTCTTCATCTCTCCCTCCACCTCCACTCTTCTGCAAGCCACCCCTCCTAACAACAAGGAGAAACAACCACACCCCAGCTGATGTGTATGAGCCGGTCTAGCCCCACAAGCCTCCACCTTCCCTGCTGTCACTGCTGCTCCCAGTCTCGATCTCCATTTTTGATTCTTTCCACTGAAGTCATGGTCACTGTTGTCATGTATATTTTCAGCTATTTTTTCCTGACTTCATATAAGTGATTAAAGTCAACGTGGAAACAATTCCCGCTAAATCCTGGAGTAAAGTGAGGTGTCCCCTTACCCCACAATTCTCAAAGCTCAACCCACAGCAATGGTGCCAGAGAAAGATCTCAAAGGCTTTAAAAAAGATCAGCAAAGAGGAGACAAAGCTGTCCCTATTTGCTGCTGCTGATTTTACTTAGAAAACCTGGAAAATCAGCAAAGACACTAAGACAAATCAAAGCTTAAGAAAACAGAAGAACCATCTGAAATAGTCTTTCTATGCAGCAAGAATAAAATCCAGGAGGAACTGAATAAAGACACGGCAGAAAAAACACTCCTCAAAGAGACCACGAGTAAAGACGATGCTAAGTCAGCCACACAGTTGGGGCTTTCCCATCAAACCACCACGGGTGTTTTATACAAAGACAAAAATGTCAAGGAACAAAAGGCCCCCAATCTCAAGGAAGGAATGTCTTGAGGAAGAAAGGAGGAAGCAACAGGCAGGAGCACTCTCCTCTCTGAAACACCGGACGAATGTGGGACAACCGGCCCTTGGGACCCACCACAGACCCCCAGCGGCTGGCCCTGCACGAGGGCTGCAAGCCCGGCACCCTCTGTGGCCACGCTAACAACAATCAGCACTGATTCATACCTGCCACCAACCAAGCACTGCGCAGCACCTCACTGCTCTCTGCAGCAACTGAGAATGTCCTGGGAGGTGAATGGGCCCCATTTTACAGATGAGAAAACAGAGGCAAGTAGAGGTGAAGTGACTTGTCTAAGGTCACCTGGCCAGTGTCCGAGACTGGATTTGAACAGCCCAGCTCTCTGTGCACCATGGCGCCCCCTACTGGTCCGACAAGAAATGATCCTTTTTTGACTCCAGGGCCAGCGCTCTGTGCACTGTAATACTAGTGGGGTTTAAGCTCTTCCCCATCCATTAGCAGGTCTCAGGCAGAGCCCATTAAGGGCAGCTTGCTTAGGGGAGGCTGGTTTGCATAAAGTCTTTCACACCTTTTCTTACTGTCTAATTAGGCACTGAATAGTCATGAGGGTGGTGCCTTTGGGCTCTAAAAAATGTCTATATACGCTGAGGTTAGGCTTGTGCTTTGGGGCTCACTCACTGGAAGAGTATTCTTGGGATTCAGCCAGGTGAGACTCTGCTCGTTAAGGAGCCCCACCCCCAGCTTTGAGAAACCCAGACGTTGGTGCTTCTCTCTCTGGTAACTATGTATCTATGGCCTCGCTCAGACAGTCGGATCTCTCTGTGTGTATCTTTGCTGAAGTTCAGGGCTGTTGGTGCTTCTCTTTCTGGTAACTATGTTTCCACGGCCTTCCTCAGACACTTGTATGTGTGTGTATCTTTGCTGAAGTTCAGGACACTGATTTCCCCCCTGAACCAGTGAACGGGATTAAAAAAGACAAACAACTATCTTTCCCAGTGAAGCTGATCTGAGAACATTAGGAGCCGTCCTGGGGATGCCAGTGTGGTTGCCACTACATCCCCTAGTGGTTTCCTGAGGAATTAGCCCTCCTGACTCTCACGCACTCTGGCGCCCCCTAGGAGTCTCCTAAGTACTCCTTTTTGACTCTAGGCCCTGCACTGAGTATATCGTGGCGCTCTCTGGTGGCCTCCTGAGGAATTAGCCCTCCTGACTTTAGGCCCAGCTCTCTGTTCACTGTGGCGCCCCCTGGTGGCCTCTGTGATTACAGCTGGGGAAATGTCAACCAAATACTATGACTCCTGTTGTGAATGGGCAGGCTTTCCTAGGCAGGACACTCTGGCACAGGGCGAGGACGCGTCGGTCGCTTCCACACTAGTGGGCCCGAGCTGCAGCTTCACGCGTGCGGCATGGGGCAGCCCCTCCTTCTGCACGCAGGCTCCCTTCCAGTCTTTTTGGCCAATGCCCTGAGACCCCTTGCAGAGATGCTGTCCCAAGGATCCCTGCAGCCAAATGTACTGAGAAGCAAGTCCACCCAAGGCTTTCCCAAGCTGTGATGTAGATGTGGGGTGGAGGCCGCCTGTCATGGCCCCCACCGTGCCTGCTCCCCCGGGGAGCCTTCCTGACAGTCCTACGGGTGGGGGGAAAAGCACTTTACTCAAATCCCATTTCTGCTTCTAAAACGTGACAAGCTTCTTTTCAAAGTCATTGCTTTGCGGAGAAACGCCTCTGCTCTTCTGAGCAGACCATGGCGACGGGCCCGCCAGCGTGCCCACCTCTGCCCTCCCCAGAGCTCACTACCCCTGTTCGTGCTCCCTGTATCCATTTATCGAAGGAAGGGGAGACTACCCTGGTTATAAAAAGCAAGGTAGGATGTCTCCCTGAGGCTTCCAAGGGCAGGAGGCAGGGCCCAGACACCCCTCACTGCACAGGCTGAGAGAGATTGGATTGACTAAACCCAGGCCACAAGAGCATCATGTGCACACCCTGCCTTCAGAAGTGAGAAAACCAAGGCCCAGGCAGAAACACTCCAGCGCACACTGCATCCAGCCCTGGGCATGAGAAGACGGGAAGCTGTCTAAGGACAGGCTAGGGCTGCTTTTGCTTGCTCACTGCATCCCAGCACTCGGCACAGAGCAGGCATTTAATGCTTGTTGGCTGGCCAGTTCAATGCCCTGACTCGTTCACAGACGCATCTGGGAGGCTCCGACACAGGCTGGCCCCAGCTTCCCTCTAGGCAGATCACGGCTGCCAGCCCCCAGACCCCATCCCAAGCCCTGAGCATGGGCTCAGACGCACCCACGGAAGCACTCTACTTACATTGAAGAAATTTGTCTTGTTCCTCTCACAGAAGAGGCCCTGGGCGGGCATGTGCGGCAGCTGCTGCCACGGGATGCTGCTGCCTAGCAACACATCTCGGGCCCACTGGAGGTTCTTTGGGGGAGGAGGAGGCAGCGGTTAGGTGAGTCACAGCCCCCACCCAGCGCCCTCCCCCACCAGGGGTCCTGCTGTCCCATTTGGGACGGCCACAGGGAGCTCCTGGTTCTCAGGTAAAAGTGGGGCTGCTGAAAGCCACACGTTCACATTATCTGTGCTCATTCTTATCGGTTCTGGTCAGCATTCCCTAAGATGCTGGGGACTCTGGCTGTGGAGCACTGCCCACTGTGTAGAGGCGCTGTGCCAAGCGCTTTACCAGAATGATCTCATGTAAGCCTCTCAGCAACCCTGTGAGGGAGGTGCCACAGTCCCTATTTCACAGACGAGGGAACCAAGATGGGCAGCTGCAAAGGGCCTTAGCTAGGGTTGGTCAGTCAGTATCTGAAGCCAGATCTGAACTCAGGTCTCCCTGACTCCAGGCTTTGCGCTGCCCTGCTATCTGCCCAGCCTTCCAGCCTTCCAGTTCATTGTGACCTAAACCCCAAAGGGCCACCCACAACCTGTGGACCGCTCTCACCTTATGGGTCTTGTTGTGTGCGTAGAGGAAAGCCAGGCGGTACAGACTCTTATAGTGCTGAGGGAAGCGGCTCAGGCAGAGGTGGAAGGAGGCCACGCATTGCTCGGTCAGAAACTTGCGCTGGCCCTCGGCATCAGCTGGCAGCCGCTGGCATAGCTCCGCCCGCTCACCGAGGGGCTCTCCTTTCTTCCTGCTGTCCCAAAAGGACGGTGTAAGGGCAGAGGCTGCGGGCTTGGCTGTGACATCAACCACAGCTCTCAGGAGCCCAGGCTCCCCTGGAGTCCGCAAAGATTCTATGCTTTCCAAAAGCTCCTCACTCTTCCCTGAAAGAGAGAAGCGACATCTCAGCCCAGCTCTGAGACCCCTGATGCTGGCCAGACCCTAATTTCCTGTTTCTCATGGAAGGGAGGGCAGAGGGGAGGGGAACAGAGACAGAGAGACTAGAGGAGAAAGCTGGCCCTGGGAAGCGCCCCCAGGGCATGGGGTCCAGTGCCTTCTCTGGCCTACTAGTTCTCCCACAGGAGGCAGGCCCAGACCAGCCACCACGGTAAGCACTTTCTCCCCAGGGAAGGTCCTCCCTATCCTGTATCCACAGTGAGACTCAGCGGCTAACCCTGCTTTGGCTGCACCCGCAGCCCCACAGCCGTGGCTGAGCAAAAGGGGTATACTTCCGCTTCTCCCTTTCTTAGGCTGGTCCATCACTTTTGTCATCAGAGCAGAATGCGAATGCAAAGTACTTTGGGTTAGGAGATCACCAGCAAACAGAGAATGTTTTCTTTTTTTTTTTTTTTTTGTACAGTGAGGATGACTGAGGAAGCACTGGACCGTCCACAGATTCTTTATTACACATTTTATCAGTCATCAGAGATAAAATCCTATGTCCAGGCAGAGGCAGGTGCGTTGTTCTCTGGGAGCAGACTGGTTCTCTTAGCTTCAGAGCCAGAATGGGGTAGGGCAGTAGATGCGGGCTTGGTTCCACTGTCCCCGGGCAGGCTCCTGGCAGAGCTGAAAGAATAGGGAGTTGAGGAGGCCAAGTTCAGGCATCAGTGAGCTCCATGTTCTGCAGCCGACCTTCCAGGGCTGCATCTCCTGAGGTCATTTTCTTTTCTCCACCCTGGTGCTGTTTCTTTTGTTTCTTGGATGGCTCCTGGTCAATCGGGGCAGGTTTCACAAAGGGGATCAACTCTTGAAGACCCGGTGGCATGAATTCCTTTAACTTCTCAGGCACAACGATGCCCTTTTCTGCCTGGTAGTTTTCTAGGATGGTGCAGATGGTCCAGGTAGTGGCACACGTGGCATCGAGCACATGGAAAAATTCCACCTTATCCATCATCTTCTTAGTTTGTTCATAGCGGATGAGGAGCCGACGGGCCTGATAGTCCAAATGAGAACATTTTCAAGAATGAAGTGGCTGACCCTGACCTGAGCCTTGAAGGAACTAGAACTCTGAGAAGTGGAGGAGAGAAGGGAGTGCATGCTGGGCACAGCAGCATGCCCACGCGAAGGCCCACAAGCTGGAGATGGAGAAGCAGCGCAGTGCTCCCGGGTCAGTGGGCTGCAGTCAGCAGGCATGGAGGGTCACTTAGCCCTCCTCCAGACTCAGACAAAGCCTTAGAATAAGCAACAACAGAGCCTTTAGGGCAGAGCTGAAGCAATTCCTGGGCTGAGACACAGCATTAGCAACTTGGGGGGAAGCCAGGAATCAGGAAGGTGGCAGAGGTGAGCAGGGAGGGCGTCTCAGGAGACAGGGCTATAGAAGGCATAGAGAGGGGCAGATAGGGGCTCAAACTGATCCAAAAGGTTTCAGAGAGGAAGAAGCTAAAAAAAGGCTGCCCGAATCTCAACTTTGGGAGGGGATGCCTGTGATCTTGATGACCCTGGCAGGGGGCTGTTCTGTCGTGTCTTGGCAGATGGACAGACAGATGAGGGGCCCACAAGGGAGGAAGGCCTGGTGCTTGGGCCATTCACTACACAGGAGACCCTGCAGCTCACCTAGAGGGTAAGCATGGCCACATGCTGGCATGTGATTCCAAAGAGCAGGCGAGTCCTCTAAGACCACAAGGGGCAGGAGCTCCTTGTGGGGAGCCTCCTTGGTGCAAAATCCCACCATTGACGCACATACCCCTTTCCAGGACTGGACCTGGCAGCACAGCTGAGGTGCAGGGCCCGAGGGGCCGTTTCTCCAGGGAAGGTTTCCGGGAGTTCTCCTGGGAGCTGGTGGGCTCACTGAACACATCCTGAGTTGAGCTGGAATCAGAAAGGGCCACTGCTGTGCTATCCTGACTCCTCTCTAGAAAAAGGAGAAAGAGGAGCTCGTGAATGTACCACTCCCCAGCAGCATGCCCAAAGAGCCAGGCCACAGTCAGCCCAAGTGGGACCCCATCCCAGGCCCTTCACAGAGCTGCAAGTCCCCCTGAGGGCAGTGTGCCCACAACACTGTCCGGGGCCCCCAGCCAGCTCGAAGCATTCAACATCCACAACCAACACATTCTGTCACCAAGGCCCTGACCTAGTAGCCTTTGTCTGAGACTAGTACCAGCATGGACAACCGGAAGACGACATCCTGGGACATTAACAGACACCAGAGCAGCCTCCTGAGACTGCGCCTTTCTCCCCTTGTGCCCCCTGGACTTCACTATGTTACTAATCCAGCACTGAAGGAGTTTCCTGGGAGTCAGGTACCCTGATAGGCACTGGGGACACAAAGACAGCCTTGCTCTCAAGGAATTCACACTCTGGAAACCAAGACAAAGACTGAGGAAGGTGATGGTGTCCCTGGATAGGATGGCCCCAAACTGGGGAAGAACCCACAAGAAAGAGATTCGAGGTCTGGAGGGGCTGGCTGGGCCCCTTGGCAGGCACTGGGGGCTCTCCCCACAGCCCTCAGCCTAGATGCCCTCGACCTAGGACCCACTGCTCTCAAAGAAGCATCCACCAGCTGGGCACCAGACTGGCTGAACCAACTGTGCTGGACAAAGAGGGCAGGAGCTGGAGTGTATGGACCAGGAATGGTGCAAGACTGGGCACCACGACAGAACCAGAAGGGCAGAGATGGTGCAGCACCGGGAATGCAGAAAGGGCTTCATGAGGCAAGCTCTGGCAGCAGGAAGTAGGTAGCGGCTTCATCATGGACACCTGAGGATGGCAGGCCCAGAAGCCGAGTGCAGCTCCCTAAGAGCCGCAGAGCAGACCAGGCCTGGCCGGGAGCTCCGACTCTTCCCACCTCCCTCGGGCTCCGCCCCTAGTGAGTCTGTGTAGACCAGTGGACAGCGGTCCTTCCCCAAACTAACTGACCAAAACTCATCTGAAGTCAGTTCTCTGACACTGCCTCCTGTTCTCCAGTCTCAGGAGAAAGCCTAGTGGCTGCCCGGCCAGGGGGCATTCTGAAGTCTGACACCCCAGAGCTGCGCAAGGCAACTTCAAGAACTCATCTCCCTGGGAGGGAAGGAGGCCAGAGGTGGAGAGCCTGTGGCTTAGGAAGGAAGCACTGGCACGCAGACTGTTCCCTGCACTTGGGGCCACATAGTATGGGTGCAGGCCACAGAGTCACAGAGATGGGCCTGGGGCTGTCCCTGCCCTCCACCCTGCCAGGTACCACTGTCTTCTGGCAATGAGCACCAATGTCTCTTCACCCAACAGCTGGCTGAAGCCAATGCTCTGAGGGGAAAAACCCGCGATGCCCAGACAAATGAGGGGTCCTCCAGCCACGTTGGAGTTCCTAGAAGCATCTCAGGCAGGGGAGCCATAGGAGGGAGCCATGGGGGGCAGAGTAGAGCTAGGGAGGGGCACAGCAGTGCAGGCGATCTGACCATAACTTGTCTCAAGGCCATGGAGCTGGGGGAGCTGGCGCACGCATGAAGGACAGGCAGACAGAAAGCGCAGGGCTGTCCATGATGACTGAATGAGGGTGTGCCAGCACAGAGGGCCAGGGACGTGATGTGCTTCCTGGGCAGGCCATGCAGACACCTCCTCGGAGGCCTGGGGCACCAGGAGGGCCCACAGCCCAGATGCCCAGAACCACAGTCTGCCTCCATCTGCAGTGAGGCTCCCACCTCCTCTTGGGGTGCTCAGACACGGGGCCCACAGACCCAGGCTTTGTGGAGGCCCACATATCATCCTTCTGAGGAGCCCAGAACTACAGACTCAGGAGACAGCAGCCCCTGGGCCTGGATGGGCCTAGGCACTCCCACCCGAGTCAGCACATGCCTACTCCCTCTGAGGCCTTGGGAGGTTCCGCTGGGGAGGCAGGACAGCCTGCTCAGGAGCATTATTCAGAAACTCTGGCATGGCATAGTCTGGTCTGTGCCATGGATCCTTCTCATGCATTCAGGTGGAGAGGGCCAGGCTGGCAAGGGGTCACCATCCCCTCTCTTGAAAAGCAGGATGGTTGGGATATCAAGTGGTCAAACCCTGTACTGGTTGCTGAAGGCCAGGGTCAATGGCAAAGGCCCTAACCCTAGGCAGGCCAGGAGAAGTGCACCAAGGAGGCCCTGGCAGCATCTCCAACAAGAGGTGCCTCAAGGATCGCTACCTGCACTGGAGAGGTGCTCCCCCCAATTCCATCTCTCTACACATGAAGACCCTACGGGGAGCAGGCCTACTCCAAACCCACCACTTCAAATCATCAGTCCTGTTCCAGGTGTGCCAGTTCTCTCTGCAGGGCCTCAGGGAGCCCAGGGACTTCTGGCCACATTGGACCATCCCTGGAGAGAGCATATGAGGTTGGAGCCAGCCAAGTGAGCTGGAGCAGGGCTCTGGGAAGCCGCCCGAGGCATGGGCCAGCGAAGAGCACACAGGAGGCCCAGAGACCATGGGCGCTGCTCCTCTGCAACTTCAGCAGGGGTGGGGAACAGGCTGAGTCTGAACCCTGAGTGTGATGGGGACAGTGGGAGTCAGGAAGGCCTGAGCTCAAATCCAGCTGCGCTCACTAGCAGAATGACCCTGGGAAGGTCACTTTATCCCACCCACCTCAGTTTTCTCCTCAGTAACTTGGGAATCCTAATAGCACCTGCCTCCTCCCAGAGCCATGAAGGGCTCGGCCCAGGGCCGGGCACACAGCCCCTGTCGGAGCTTTGCAGAGGGGAGCCCCTCTGATCCCCCCAAGCAGCTGAGGAGGAGGCAGGTGCCACTATAGTCTCCATGCTGCAGCAGGGATACTGAGGCAGCCAAAGTGACAGGCCCAAACTCATCTGGTGAAACCGGACTGAAACTCAAGTCCTCCCAACCCCAACCCATGTTCCAGACCCATGCTCCAGACCCATGCTCCAGGCACTGTGGTATGCCTGGTGGCCTTGGTCAGAGAGATGAGAAAGTGGCTTCTCTCCGCGGCCTGGAGCTGCCAGGACCTGGGGCCAGCAGTGCCAGCCAGCCCGGAGTGGCAGGCCTGGACCCTGAGCCACGCAGCCTACCCTGAGAACGCCTCCATCCCCTAGAGCATCCCCCAGAGCACCCCCCCCAGGACTCCCTGCCTCAAGAGCAGTCCCCAACCAAGGGAGCACCCCCTCACTCCCTCCCACCTCCTCTGAGAACAGCCCCCATGGACCAGAGGACAGGTGAGGGTCTGCGAGGCTTCCCCAGGATCTGATGCTCCTCTAAGCCTCGTTACCCTGGGGGGTTTTCTCAATACAAAGAGTCCTGCTGGAGGATGCCTCTGTGAGTGGTCTAGCACCTGGGCGGCCCAGGAGGCCCCAGGGCCCTGCTCTGCCTGGGGAGGGGTCACAAGGGCCCTGCCCACAGTGTCCCTGGGCGCCTGCTGGCTGAACACTCACTTCTGAAGTGAGGAGGCTGTCAGCTCTCAGGAGGTAGATGTGAAAGACTGGCAGACGGGCTTAGCGCATTCTACAAGCATCTCCCACTCTCCTCGGCCCCATCCTCGGCCCCATCCCCGCCTGGCGTGATCGGAGAAGAGGGGATTTGTGGAAAGCCCAGCGCCAGTGGCAGCCCCGCACTGACTGAGTCCCAGCCTGGCCCAGCAGCCGTGCTGACTGGCTGACAGCATCCATCCTGGCCCCAAGAGGACTGGGGCTTCTCAGACGGCCCAGCCTGCCACAGCACCAGTACCTGCCACGTATGAGTCAAATGGAAAGCTCCACGTGCCGCCAGCCCACCGGTCTGAGAAGGCTGGGCTGAATCGCTCCACTGCAGGCCTGAGGGCCGAGGCTCCCAGCACGGGCCCAGCTCATGCTTCCCAGCACCTCAAGCTTTCACTGGCTCGATCCCTGGGATGACTCCCCTCATCCTGAGTGAGGCCCCTGAAGTCCCCCCGCCAGCAGACAAGTGCCAATGGCAGGGGCACATTTAGGGTTGGGGCTGGGGCATCGCCCAGGGCCCCCGCCCATGGAAGAACACTTCCTAGCGCACCTAATGGCACGGGGAAGCGGGAACAGATCAAGGCTCAGGCAGGGGTGACGGGGTGCTCATACCCTGCCACTTCAGGGACAACTCGGGCCTGCTCTGGGCCACCAGTGAGAGGCACGGCTACAGGGCCCTGAAGGCCAGGCCAGGCCAGGTCAGGCCACTCTCTCCCTCCCCTCACCTATGGTTTCAATGCTCTTCTTAGTAAATTGCTTCCCAGAATGAGCCTGAGCCAACGGATGCCGGACCCCTTCTGGGTCCCAGCCTGAGCAGGGGCCGGGGCCTCCTAAGGAACGTCTCTAAGCTACCCCCAACGTTCCCCCAGAAAGAAACCAAACCCAAGGGCTTTGTCCCAGAGTGAGTGCACTCAGCCTCCTCCCACATGGGCGGACCCACCATGGGGCTGAGGTCCAGGCCTTCAGCCAAAGTTCCCCCACAGGGCTGGAGATCTCTGAGGTCTGGGTCTCAAGCCCCACCAGCCCCCCACGCGCCCCTCCCTGAGGGGGCAGGACTGAGAACAGGGACTGTACCGTCTGGCATTGCCTGCTGGCGGGGGGTTTTACATTTGATGTAGTCGTGGTCGATCGGAGTGGCTGTGTAAGGTGGGGAGGTCAGACCTGGGCCCGAAGATGGAGGTAGGGAGGTCCCAGGCCCTGGAAGCGTACCCACAGAGGAGCGCGAGTCTTCATCAACAATACAGGTCTTCTCTCTGTAAGAGTCGGTGGGGAGCACATGATGCAAAAGTTGCCAGACTGATCCCCAGAGCAGGGGGGCCCCCATGTTCCAACCCCAACCAGTCCTCAGACTCTCCCCAAGGGACAAGGCCTTTCCTAGCCCTGGGGCCCCCAAGACAAGTGAACCAGATTCTGCTGCCTAAGAGTGGGGAGCTGACCTTCAACCATAGCCTGAGAGGACGGTAGCCAAAAGGACCACCCCCCTTTGCTCCCAACATAAGCACGGAGGGGGACAATGGCCCAGAGCCCCCTTGGGAGCTGGCAGGACCAAGGAAAACAGCTGCCGCTGGGGTCAAGTATGCAATGATAGGCCTGGCGGACGGATCCCCAAATCTAACTCAGCACTGAAGAGATCCATGTACTGGCAGCAACTGCTCTGACTCTCTCTGACTCTCCTTCCCCATGTTGACCCCCCAGCAGAAGGGAAGACCCCAAGATCACAGCAGAGGGCCCTTGATGAATGAAGGCTGAGAGGAGACATGCTCACCCAAGTGCCTAGGGCGATGAGGTGATCTGTGGGGAAATGAGGGGCTCCCGGCGGGGTTGCCCCGGGCCTCCCCTGATGGTGCACACCATGTACGCCCACAGCGGGACACATGGAGCACAGCGCAGGCGCTGGGAGTCACTTACTCAATGTCTGTTGCCTGACTCAGCAGGAGCCTCAGCCAGGACCCCGCAAGAAGGCCTCCCGCCCCTCTCCTGCACCCCTCCACATGCCTCTCCATGAGGCCAGGGCGGCAACCCAAGTGTGTGGGATGAGGGGGCAGGTTACTTGAGACCCCCATCGTTAAGTGCCCACTGGGGTGCAAAAACTCTGTGCCCCACTTTGGGAGACCTGCTGCTCACTTCTCAGCAACTTTGGGGGTGTTCTTCTCCTCGCCCCTGGCAAAGGGCCCCTCAGCGGCCTCCTTCATGAAGGCGAGCAGACTCTCGGCATCGACCCCAGCACTGGCCTTACCCACGAGCTTCAAGATGGAAGCGTGCAGGCGAAAGTAGACCTGACAAGACAAAGGCCAGACTGTCAGGCCCCTGGGGCTCCACACCAGCCTCTCTTCTCTCTGTGTGAGCGCCCGGCCCCACCAGGCCTGCCTCACCTCCAGCGCCTCCATGGCCAGCTCGGGCGGGTTGTGGTAGTGGATCTTCTTGGGGTAGCGGGCAGCCTCCTCGTGCAGGTAGTGAGCGGCACGCTGGTAGTGTTGAAGGTACACAGCCGGCGGCTGCTTCTGCTTCTCAGCCACCTTGCCCAGCATGTAGTGCAGAAGCCACTCCTCCTCATCGCCGTCGCCTTCGCAGCGTGCCGCCGAGGTGAAGCACAGCTTGGCTGTCTCCAGCATGCTGTCGCGGCGCTCCTCCATCTGGGGGGAGGCGCACACACTGAGCTGAGGCCCCTCGCTGTCAGGCCTCAGCCTCTGGTGCCAGCCACGCTCCCCCATCCTGCTACAGCTGCTCCCAGGCGGTTGCTGTCCCCCCCTCGACCTCTCCTCTGAACATAACGAAGTACCAAGGTGGGGGGGGGGGGTTCTTCAGGATTCCAGGAGCAAGAGAGAGGAGCTAGAAAGAGGGCAACAAAGGCAAGAAATGCAGGGAAAAACAAACAACCTCAATGTGCCCCTTTCAGACATAGACACATCTAATAAAACGCTCAACGAGAAGTTCAGGACTTAAACAGAACTTTAGAAAAATTAGAAATGACAGAGAGAGAGATCCCTGGTAATCGCTGAATGGCAAGAAAAGGGAGTTTACATATTTCTCAGCTATATTTGGCACTTTTACAAAAACTATAAAGTAGGGCACAAAAAACTCACCCCAAAATGTATAAAAGTAGAAATAATAAATATATCCTTTACTGACCATGAAGCAATAGCAATTACATCTGGCAAAGGGACTTGGAGCAAAGAATTAAAACCTAATTAGATAATAAGGGCTCATTAATTCAAAAAATGAAATATAATTCTAAAAATGTAAGTAGAGTCTTCATCCAAAATAATGGGTGAGTTAAGGAACAAATCAGAAATAATGATACACTTCAGGTAATAAGATGCCAATGATGAACAAACACATCAAACTTATGGGATGCAAACAAAGTCGTCAGCAGTAGGGATCTGAACAGTTTCACAAACAAAAGCTGCTGCAGAAATTGGAAGGAATTTGGCAGAATTAGGTGGAAACCAATGTCTCAGACCACACACCAAACCAGGATGAAAATGGATACGTGACATAAATAGTTTAAACAGATTAGACAAAAAAAGACATTTATTACAGTTATAAACTGGGGAGAACTCTTAACTAAAAAAGATCACTAACGGTGAAATTGCAATTTTACTCCATAGAACCAAAAAGCTTTAGCAACAAAATCACTTAGAATTAGAAGGAAAACAAATGGGGGGAGTGTCTCTGAGCAAGGTTATCAGAGTTAGAGAGAAATAATACAGAGACAGAGCAATCTCAAAATCTTAGTGCTTTTCAAAGACATTAAAGCTTAAAATAGATTCAAGGCCAAGAGGCAGAGACCAGACGGAGGAAGAAGAGAAGGAAATCACCTGAAATCGCCCAAAGTCCCCTCCAAACAATGCTAAAATGATGCTTCTAATTGAATCCTGGAGCAACAGAGTCCTCAAAAGGCCAGCTGAAATCATTTCCCAGTCCAAGACCACCCAGGAGGTGAACAGGAAAGGCCTGTCTCCCTGGTGCAGTGGCTAAGCCTGCAGCACAGCCAGCGCAGGTGCTGAGGAAGCGCACAAAACACCTTGGAAGCTGCAGCAGTGTCTCGGGAGCTCTTAGCCAACAAGCGCTAAGGGAGTCAGATGGAGATTATACAGGACTCTAATGCATGGCCCATATGCAGTTCCAGGTCACAGTCTCAGGGGGAAGAGGAACATTAGTTCCCTGGAGGCCACAGTGGAGCTGGGGCCACGGTTGTAATTCCAGGGTGGAGGAAAGTGTTTGCGTTCAGGAGAACAGAGATCATACCTCCCTTCATATCATGCCACCTGAAATGTGCCAAAAACGTACAGACCCCCAGAATTAGATCTCAAAATAGCATCATGAAGAACCTAAAACTTGGAATGGCACCTCCCCCACTCCTAGAGGAAAACCTGACTTTAACGTAGAGTTAGAAGTCAAGACACAGGATAGAAAAATGAGTAAACAGCAAAAGAAGAACCAGACCATAGAGTTACTTTGGTGACAGGAAAGATCAAGACATAAACTCAGGAAGAGACAACAAAGTCAAAATAGCTACAAACAAAGCTTCAAGGAAAACTGTGAATTGGACACAAGTCCAAAAAGAATTCCTAGAAGAGGCCCCAATAAATAAATCAGAAAATACTGAAGACTTAAGAAACAGAATTCACCAAAAGGTGAAAGAGGTACAAAAACCTCCTGAAGAAAAGAAACATTAAAAAGCAGAACTGGCTAAATGAAAAAAGGCACAAAAACTCACTGAAGAAAATAATTCCTTAAAAATTAGAATTGGGCAAGCAGAAGCTAATGACTCTGAGACATCAAGAAACAAGAAAAGAATGAAAAAGTAGAACATGTGAAATATCTCACTGGAAAAACAACTGACCTGGAAAACAGACTGAGGAGAACTATCGGGCAACCTGAAGCTCGCCTAGTCGTATTTCAAGAAGCTATCAAGGAAAAAGCTCTGATGTCCTAGAGCCCAGAGGATGAAATAAATAGTAAAAGACTCCACTAATCACTGCCTGGAATAGATGCCAAAAATGAAAACTCCCAGGAGTATTAACATTACAGCCAAATGCCCGAGCTGACAAGTCAAAGAGAAAACATTCTAAGTAGTCAGAAAGAAAGAACCACCCAAATCCCACGCAGCCACAGTCAGGATCAAACAATGCTCAGGAGTCATCAGAGTAAAGGACATTCTACAAGTCAAAAGAGTTAGGCTGAGAGGCACAATGAACAGAGCATGGGACCTGGAATCAGGAGGACCTGAGTTCAAATCCAGCCTCAGCCACTTCCTAGCTGTGTGACCCTGGGCAAGTCACTTAACCTCTCTTTGCTTTAATCTACTAGAGAAGGAAATGGTAAACCACCAGTAATGAGGTCATGAAAAGTGTGAAATGACTGAACTGCAACAAAAAGTCTATTCAATATCAGGTAAACCATCAGCAGAACAGATCACATCAATAACAAAAACAACAAAAATCACTTTATAATCTCAATAAGATGCAGAAAAAGCTTTTGACAAAACACAACACCTATTCCTATTAATAACACTGGAAAGCACAGGAACTTAAAAGGTAAGTGCTCTACGTATCTCAGACTCCCAGCGAGCACTGTCTGTCATGGGGATAAGTTAGAAGTCTTCCCAATAAGATCTGAGGTAAAGCAAGAGTGCCCATGATCACCACCATTATTCAGAATTGTCCTAGAGAAGCCGGATGAAGCAGCAAGAGAAGAAAAAGACATGGAAAGAATGAGAAGAGGCAGAGAGGAAACAAAGTTGTTACTCTTTGCTGCTGATACGATGCGATACAAGAATCCTTGAGAACCAACTAAAAACTAGTTGGAATAATGAACAACTGCAGCGAAGTTGCAGGATATAAAATAAACCTCATAAATTGGCATTGCTATACATTGCCAAGAAAGGCTGGCAGAAAGAGACAGAAAGAGAAATTCAAGTTAAAATAACCACAGACTTCATAAAACACTTGGGAGTCTACCAACCAGGAAAACTAAGAACACAAGTACAAAATACTTCTGAGTCAGATCGAAACAACTAGAGAAATATTAACTGCTCATGAGTGGGTTAAGCCAATGTAATTAAACTGACAACTCAACCTAAATTAATTTACTTATTCAGTGCCTGATCAAACTATCAAAGGACCATTTTACCTTTGGGGGGGAAGGGCAACTGGGGTTAAGTGACTTGCCCAAGGTCATACGACTAGTTTTTGTGTAAAGTGTGTGAGGCTAGATTTGAACTCAGGTCCTCCTGACTCGAGGGCCAGCGCTCCACTCACTGCGCCACCCAGCTGCCCCAAAGGACCATTTTAAAGAGCTAGAAAAAGAGAACTAAAAAGTTCATGTGGAAGAACAAAACGGAATATCAATGAAAAACAAAGTGTGAAGGAAGGTGGCCCGGCAGTAGCCGATCCCAAAGTATATCATCAAGTGGCAATCATCAAAACCATGTACCGGCTAAGAAAGAGGAGGCGGGTCAGCAGAACAGCTCGCTACACAGGAGAGCATGTGGTCACTCATAGCTTGACAAAGCCAAAGAACCAGGTCTTCGGGACAAAACGGCTGCAAAGCCAAAACACAGTGTGGCAGACACTGGGCACAGACCAACATCTCACATCACACCCCAAGAAAGGGTCAAGGCGGCACATGATTCACACACACAGAGCACTATCAGAAACAAGGGAGGGAAGGGAAGAGTGAGGACCAAACCAGAGAGAGCATCATAAAATGGAAAATGGATCATTTTGATTACAATAAAAAAGGATTTTTGCAACAAAAAACAATGCAGTCAAGATGAGGAGGAAAGCAGAAAAACAGGAAAGACATTTCATAGCAAGCGTCTTTTGTGAGTCTAATTTCTCAAGCAGAGAGAACAGAACCCGAGTCATTCCCCAACTGATAAAATAACTCCAAGGTACCGCCTCACACCTATGAGATTGGCTAATATGGTAGAAAAGGAAAAGGACAAACGGAAAAGTTGGGATACTCATGCACTGTCTGGAGAACAATCTGAAACTGCCCAAAAGGCTATGAAAACCATGTGTGACACCACTCACTACCTGCATCTGACAGGTTCAGTCCTGGGCCAAATTTAACGTGCTAGAACACAGTGGAGATGAGGGTGCAGTCTAGTCCTGGGGCACAAGAAACCAGCTTCAGGACAAGCATGGGGAAACAGGAACTACTCTGAAAAAAACCATCTGGGGGTCTGAGTGGCTCAGTATCAGTCCTCAGAGTGAGACTACGCTGGAAAGCTCACGCGATCCTGGCCAACATTTGCAGGAGCAGCTTGTGGGGAGGCTGGAGAAGGAGGCCATGTGGTAGCAACGATGAGGAGGAAGGCTGTACACAGAGCCTTAACCACTGGATCCCCTTGACCCCACCCCACAACAGGTCCCCACTCCCCGGATGAGCACGCTGAGGCAGCCCGCCCTGCCCACTGCCCCCCTGAAAAGGGGCTCCCACCTGCTGGACCACCTCGGCAGGCAGCTCTGCCCTCCACTGCTTGAGCTGGCGAGAGGCAAAGGAATGCAGCGCGTAGGACATGGTGCCATACTCGATCCACAGAGACAGGTTGGAGGCGTCAATCTCCAGGGCGCGCCGGAAGCAGTTGAGCACGGGCGCCGAGTGCCGCCAGATGGGACCGTCGCTCTTCAGCTCATTTGAGTTCAGCTTGTCCTGGATGCGGCTGGCCCTGGCCAGAGCCATGCCGGCCCACGAGTCAAACCTGCGAAAGGGCAGGGGACACACGGGGCTCAGGAGAGGGCGCGTCCCTGGGGACAGAATAGGGCAAGGGCAGCCAGGGTGGACACAGACCTGGTGGGGCAGATGCAGATGTCGTGCATGTAGAACTTAATGGCCTTGGACTGCTCCTTGTTCTTGAAGTGGTAGTCCGCCAGGAGGTAGTAGAGTTCGTTCACGGCCGGCGGCGAGTGGTCGGCGCCCTCTGGGAGCGACGGCACCTGAGGGCCAGGGCATGAGGTCGGCCTCAGCGCCAGCACTGAGCTCCTGCCGTGGCGAGGACGAGGACAGAAAGAGCTGGGCAGTGCCCCGCCCGGCCACCACAGCAGGGAAGTGGAGGTGGGGTCTTCACCACCACCACCACCTCCCCCCCCCGCCACGGGAAGGAAAAGGCCCTAAGAGCACCCCCCTAGCACCCCAGGGCACCTTGCTCACGGTCCCCTCGATGTAGCCCGACACATCCTCCAGGCTGAGCGCTGGCTTCTCTGTCCGTGGGACAATGGTGGCCACCTTCTTCAGAAGGTTGGCAAGGTCTGCGGACACCGTGCTGGTCTTGTAGCTGTCAAACTCGGGGAGGGTCTTGGGTTTGAAGTAGTCGAACATGAAGAGAGCGTCTTCCCACACGAGCTCCACCTGGAGTGGACAGAGAGGCCATGGTGGGGCAGGGGTGCTGGGCGGGGGCACTGGGCGGGGCACCAGGCAGGGCAG
>CM053594.1:974863-995587 GCA_028646575.1 Pseudocheirus occidentalis | reverse complement strand
AGGGCATTGGGTGGGGCAGGGGCACTAGGCGGGGCACCAGGCAGGGGAGGGGTGCTATAGGGGGGTGGGGGGCAGGGCGCTGGGTGCCCAGGGCCAGCCCCCACCTGCTGCACCGAGTGCTCCTCCAGGTAGCGAGCCTTGCTCTTCTTGCTGGGGAAGCTGTAGAGGCAGTAAAAGCACTGCTCCAGGGCCGTCTCCAGCTCCTCCTTGTAGGGGTGTGTGTCCTCTGAGGCGGAGGCCGCTAGCTCCTTCTGCAGCACTCGCACCTGGGACCGGTGCTAAGGGTCAGGGGGAGCCCCTGGAGGCAGCACTCGCTGCCCAAGCATGGGCTCCCACACCCTACCACCTCCACAAGTACTGCAATGCAGACCCTCAGGCATGCACTCATATGGATACACGTGCACTCACATGCAGTCACACAGTCACACACACATACACACACTCACAAGCACACCCTGATTTATTCACACAGGCACTCGAGCACTCATTCACTCACTTATACACACACTCAGTCACATTAGCATGCACGCACACACAAACCCCTATGAGCACACTTGCACACACACACTCACACAAGCAGTCACACACGTACTCATTCAGTCACATGTACATTCGTGAGTATATACACTCAACAGTCATACTCATGCACACATAGACTCTCACATATACACACTCATACCCGCACATATTCAACAGTCACACATGCTCAGACAAGACACACCTGCAAACATACACTCATACATAAACTTGCATTCACACACATGTGCACACTCATACACATGCATAGTCACTTGCACACACACAGGTGCACACAGACATGCACACTCACATGCATACACAGAAATTCATATTCATGTGCAGTCACACTCGCACACACATGCACACAGACACACACTCACACTTGCACACATTCAACAATCACACATGCTCAGACAAGATACACTTGCACACACTCACACATATGCTTGTCCTCACATGTGCACACACACTACACTCACACACGTACACACTCTTGCACACACTCTCAGGCACACACATAGACATGCACATACTTGCACGCATACACAGGAACACATATTCATGTGCAGTCACTCGCACACACACTTGCCACACATGCACATTCATAAACTCACATACACACAGTCACAATCACACACATAAACCAGCACACACAACCATGCACACACTTGTGCACACGTGGGCACACACTAGTAAATATACACTCACATGTACACATGTAGAGATGCACGCAGTCACCCTCACGCCCACACTTGCACTCACACGTGTGCACTTGCACGCGCTCACACTCAGTTGCACACGCAGAGGGCTGGACAACACCGCGTCCCCACACTCACATAGAAGCGCAGCAGCGCCCCATTGGAGTTGCAGCACCATGACCGCCTTCCCAGGTACTCGTGGGCGGTGTTGAGTAACATTAGTGAAGAGGGGAGCAGGGGAGTGTCTGGCCTCCCTGAAAGGAGGAAAGGATTCAGGTGGGAAAGGAGCATGAGGCCCCACTGACCGCCTCAAATCAACAAAATACACTCGTGAAAATGAAGAAAACAGCAGTGGCCAGAGAAGGAAAAGGAATTGACCCAAGCCCTGGCCCCACCAGCCCTGACCCCAACACATCCCCCCAAGTCAGCCGGCCAGTCAGGCCATATCTATGAAGCACCCACCGTGCTCCAGGCCCCACCCTCAAGGAGTCCCAGGGGACAGCTGGGTTCAGAGAAACATCAGACAAACACAACCAGCACCATGACAAATGCAGGTGGGCAGGCTCAGCCAGACGCCAGCAGGACGTGGGCGGGGGGGATCTGCCCAAGCTGTTCCTCATCAGAGGCACATTCCACCATACAGGGGACATGCTGGGAAAGCCTCAGTGGAGCCACTCGTGTGGGCCCGGCCCTGGGGCACCCCCTCTAGGCTTTCCCTGCCTCCACAGGGGAAAAGCCCTGAGCTGTGCCTGGGAGAGCCTGACCTTCACTGTCCTCAGGGCTCTGCAGCGGCTGCTGACAGCGGCTCTGGAAGCCCTCCTCCTCATGCTGGATGACCCGGTGCAGGATGACCCATGGCAGCACAGAAGCCACATACGGCTCCTTGGGCTCCTCCTGGACAGACATGCTGCAGTCGATAACCTGCCGGGGCAGACACCCAGGGGCCGTGAGGGACGGCACAGAGGAGACCCACACCGGCCTCCCACTGCTCCCTCCTGACCCCGTGAGTGACGGCGGGAGGGCATGGGGGACACCGCCGTGGCTCGGACTAAGTTCCCCCAGACATCAGAACAAGGAGGAACCCCGGTGGCCGAGGCCCGACCCTCTGGGACCAACAAGGAGCCACCAACCAAAGAACCAACATTTCTTAAGTGCCAGACACCGGGCTGAGGGCTGGACTGCACCCACTGCCTCCCCAAAGGCAGCCACAACCCTCCAAAGACGTGGCCCCTCTGAGGCCTGAGGTCAGGGAGACTTTCAGCTCACTCTGGACCAAGAGTCACATCCTCCAGGGACTCCTGAAGAGTGGGCAGTCCACTAAGACCCTCAGTTGACTTGTTCTGTTTCTTCCGTCTCCAAAATATCCCCAGAATCTCTTTCCCCTCTCCACAGAGCTATCCATGTGACAAATCATGGTTTCTAAGAGAAGAACCACCCGAATGGTGAGGACGCCGTTCATCTGCTGTTCTACATCTTGGACAGCAGAGCTTTATGGGAGAGATCTGACATCAAGGTCTACCCCTCTGATCCTCGGGGTCAGGCTGGCAGCGCCCGCTGGGATTCCCGGAGCTGCTCAAGGCCCATTTCTGAGGCAATCTTCCACAGGAAGATCATGGAGCCGTTGAGACCGCAGAGAAGCCTGTGGCCCAAGGGCTGACTCTCACTTCTTCCCCAGCAGCTTTTAAGGACACGGCATTTTCCCCGAGGGTGGTTCATGTTTCCCACCTCACCCCACATGGTTAACTCAGTGCTACTGTTTCTGAATCTCCCTGCTCTAGCCTGGGCCACGGGCCTCTCTAACGGTGACAGCTGCGCTACGAGCCTCACTCCCAGCCCTGACTCTCACAGGAGATGTGGCCCTGAAGTAACCAAACATCTCTCATCCGGTACCCACCACGGGCAAAACCCGGGGTGGTCGGGGTCCCCAGACAGACAGAGGTCTGACAGAGCAGCCTCCTCTGTATGAGCCCAGCGGGCTGAGCAGCGCCCTCACTCCTACCTGGATCAGGTTGTTGCAAAGCCGGATGAGGCTGGGGGTGCGCAGGGTCTCATCCAGGATGCTGCTGTCTGCAGACAGGGCCTGCTCAATGCCCAGGAGGAGCTGAGTGACTGTGGCCACCCACTCTTCCTTGGCAGAGGCATCCATCAGGTTCACCATTTGCTGGATGGCCTCATGCAGAGCGACTTCGGAACACTCAAAGCAGCGCGTGTAATCCTTGAGTTTGAGGAGGGCGTCCTGGAGGGAGGGGGCGCAGGATGCAGTTAGTGGGGCACAGCGGGGACCCGCCAGCAGTGTCTGTCCACAGGGAGGCTGCCAGGCTCTGGGCAGGAAACAGCAGGGGCTGGGGAAGGGGAGGGCCACCTCCTGACCTGTTTGCCAATTACCTGTCCTGGTGGAGTTAAGCTACTTGAGGGAAATGACCCTGCATTCTGTTTGGGTGGGAGGGGGTGCCCCCATACACCCTTCTCAGTTCTCTCTAGGCTCCTCCTCTGTGACTTCTGCATGGGAGGCCCCCCAGGCTCTCCTTCTGTATGTATACACACACACACGTACACACATGCACACACAGGGACTTTGTCAAGCAGGTCAAGGGGTCTCACAAGGACTGAGCATCTGAGGTAGGATGTCAGACAGGGCTTGGCCCTGAGTATGCAGGTGGCCTTGGGCCTCACCTGCAGCAGGAGCAGCTGGGCAGGACGCTCCGGGATGGAGGTGACAAACTCCAGGTGCTTGGCGCGGTCATAGCCACTGAGGCACAAGGTGGGCCGCAGCAGGTGGGCCACGGCCTGGTAGTCGCCTGCCTCATATAGCCGCTGCAGCTCCTCCAAGGACTGGCACCGCTCGAGGGACTTCAGGTTCTTATCGATCTGAAAAGTCCACAAGCCAAGGGCGGGGTCAGGAGGTGGCCCTGGCCCAGAGAGCCAGAGGCCGCAGCTGCCAGGAACTCTGAATGAAAAGCAGGACAGTGCCATCCGCAGAAGGGACAATCCACTGAGCAGAAGCGGGGAGCTTGGCAAGTGGAAGGCAAACAGGAGCACTCTGAGATGATGAGGAGGGGTATGCAGGGAACTCTGACCCACCCGCCCACAAGGGCCCAGGTGAGGGGAGTGATGAGGGGAGAGTAAAGCCCGGTAGGGCATGCCCCTGAAATGAGAAGGGGCTAGCGTGACCCTGAGCTGGTTCTCCTAGAAGAAAGGAGAGGAGTGGGAAGAAAAGTGAAGGTGAAAAACAGGGTCTGGGGGGAAGGACAATGGCGGGCATTTGAGAGCTCAGGATCCTAGAGGTCTGTGGGTGCTGCCTAGATCAAGGGGACAACCATTTCTCTGTATGGCTGGGTGGGGGGGGGGCGCGGTGAGCTGAGGAACTGTGAGACGAGTATGTTGGAAGGGTGTCCACTCGGGGACTGAAATGCCCTAGCACGAGGGCAGGGGAAGGGGAGGGTTCTGGGGGGGGCTCTGGAACTCAGCACTAGTTCAGGTGGGTCCTGTGACTCTCATGGTGGCTGAGGGAGGGTGGGATGGGGGCCTGGGAGGGGCAGCCAAAGTGTAGCTGGTGTGTGTGGAGGGTGATGGCTGGGGTAGAGCTCACACTGCCTGAGACCCAGGAGAGGCCAGGAGAGGGCCAGACTGTTGGCGGGTCTGCCCCTCAGGGCTAGGGGCAAGCCCAGTGTGGCGGGGTCCAGCCACTGGGCTGTGGCCAGAGACACGCCCCCATGCCCTGCTCACCTCCTCGAGGGAAACCACAGAATCCAGGTGAAGGTTGGGCAGGCGGATGAGGATGGTCCTTGGCTCACGGCCACTGCCAGCCTGGACAGCGCCTGCGTTCTGGAGGAGCTCCGTACAGATATCATAGTTCTCCAGGGCCTGGTCCATGTCTCCCTGACAAGGGGGAGCCATCAGCACCCCTGCCCCACCCTTTGCCCTGTTCCCGAGACAAGCTGTGCTCAGAGCCGCCCAGTCCAGTGTGCCCCTTCCCTTCCTCTGAGCCCAGCTTCTCAGCCCTGGACCACTGCAGTTGCCACCGAGGGGAGGGTGGGGCCCGCCTGCCTCAGTTTCTCCCCCCTGCAGTCCATGCTCCATTCAGCCTCCAAGATGCAGGCTTGACCAAGCTACCCTTCCCCCAGCACTCTCCTCCAGGGAGACCCCCAGCATTCTCTGCGTGAGCACACAGAAGGTGCCTTGGCAGTGCTGCTCACTGGCTTCTCCCACACTGACCCCTGAGAGCACCCTGTGTCTTCCCCCATCACTGTCCCCTTTCTGCCTGAATCCTGCTTCACAATCGCTTGCTAACTGACCATGTGGGAGGCAGGTCTGGGGCGAGCTGCTGTCAGGGCAGAGCTCAGTGCACTCGGTGAATACTGGAGGTGGGGAGGAGGGACTCCCATTCCCACCCTCTGCCAGTGGAGAGCCCAGGACAGATAGGTCTCAGGGGGCCCCTCCACACTCCCAGGCCAGGGAGCTCACCTGTAGGGCCAGAAAGCGTGCCTTCAGCCAGTACACCCTGACAATGAACTCCAGCCAGCCGTCCTCAAAGAGGTCGCGCTGGGACGAGGCGAAGGACAGCTGCAGAAGATCCCCCAGGAAGTGAGGCCCAGGGAAGTCGGGCCCGAAGCGGCCGCTCACCAAGCCGGCCGGGCAGTGCCGGGGAGACACTGAAGTGAAGCGATGAAGAAATATGGCTTGAGTGCCTACTGTGCCCCGGGCCCCTGCCCTTGGGGAGACCATGGGCCCACCCCGCCCCCCATACAGTCAGGACCAGAGAGAAAATCACCAAAGGGAAGGCCCTGCTGCGAGGAGGGCTCCAGGAAAGCTTTCTGGAGGAGGGGGTGTGGCCAGAGGTGGCACCTGCTCCTGGAGGCCACAGGGAGCACCCAGAGCTCACTGAGCGGGGGACACCATAGACCCTGAGCTTCAGGGAGAGCCCTTTGGGGGCTGGATGGAGGGTGGGACCAGGTAAGAGTCTCTGGGGGAAGGGGAGGCCTGGTCATGCTTGTAGGCCCCAGGGAGGGAGCCAGGAGAGATCAGAGCTGAAAACCTGCCTTGCTGGGACCCCATATGCCTCGGGTTCCCCATCTTTCAAGAGAATGAAGGGTTGCCCCCTCCTCTTTCAAGAGAAATGGGGAGGTGGCCACTCTGCTGGAGGAGATGGGACAGAAAGAGATCAGAGGAGGGGACGCTTTGGTCAGGAGTGAGGCCCCCTCCTCATGGGAGGAAATACTGGCACCTGAAGAGCCCCCATTTTTCTGTAAAATCAGGGGCAGTGTCTCAGCTGAGGGGAAGCAATGGGAGGCTTGAGGGGGGCTGAGGAGGTGTGGCAGATTGAAAGGGAGCCAACGCAGGAGGCAGAGCAGAAGGGTCCCCCAGTGGGGCAGCAGGAGGGCCCAGCGGAGAGCAGATGGGGAAGGAAGCCCCAGCACAAATACTGGGCCAGGAAGAGTAGGGGAAGGGACAAGGAAGGGCCCTGGCCCATGCCCCGGGTCACTGTGGGCCTGGGTCACTAAGCACAGGCCAGAAGGAAGGCCCGCCCCATTTGTGTCTGGCCCCAGCACCTCAACCACATGCTGGCACACAGGCATGGCCTTGGGCCTCCATGCAAAGATGGGAATGGGAAGATTTCAGGCCATTCCCAGTTAGGGCGACACAGCTGTAATCAGGGAAGGGCCCCGCACAGGCACCCACAGCGTCGGCCATCCCGACATCTATGGGAGCTGGCGTGCTTGCCTTTGGACCCTGTGTCTGTGTCTCTCCCCTCCTTGCTGCTCAGAGCTCGCTGACTGGCCTGCATGAGCCTCATCCTTCCAAAGGGCCCCCAGGGCGCCATGATGTTCTGGACATGAGTCTCACCAAGAGGGAAGATCTGGTGCCTGGGCACAAACCCAGGGAACCCCAAAGAAAGGAACTTCTCCCTCCCAGGTCACAGATTTCTGTGGGTTCAGGAAGTTGGGGAGGGTTCCAAGGCCATACAGTGATTCGTGGGAGGTCAGCCCAGGAAGGAGATGTCGACAAGACCAAGAGAAGCAATTCCAACAGGGAAGAAAGGTGGCTGCACAGGGAACTCCCCAAACAACCTAGTTGTTGCTTTTATTAAGGCAAGGGGGAAACCAGCATTTATGGAGCAACCCTGCTGGGCCAGGCTACATAGGGGTCCCACCAAGCCAGGAGCTGCACCAGGCACCCCCCTGGGCTGGGTGGCACCAAGGTCCCTGCTGAGCTGGGCACTGTGCTAAGCACCCAACACATACTGCTCACTCAGAACTTACCACCATGCTGGGAGGAAGGGGTTTGCATGATCCTCATTTTACAGGTGAGGAATCTGGACACTCACTACATGTCACACGGGACGCCAAGCTCCCTTCCAATACCAAGGGCCAAAAGGCAGTTGTTCGATGGGAAATGGCAGACAGGCCTAAACAGCCAAAGAGCTGGCTGGGAGGCGACTCAGCCGCCCACACACTCCTTGCCGCAGCCACTCTGCTTCTGCTCACTTTCCCACGACAGCCCCGACTCCTTGTAGGTGCCATCTTCCCCCATGAGAACGTAAGTTTCTCTAGGGCAGGGCCGGGCCATGGGAGGCACTTAATCAGTGTCTGGGGCCTGCTCTGGCCTCCCCAGCTCGGAGGCTAGACATCTCTGAGGAATGTGACCAGATCCCGATCATGGTCACAGCAAACAGGAAAGAGCCTAGACAAGGGCATATGTGCTCATTTCAAACAACTTTAAAAGGAGGGAGAAGAAAAGAGTCTGCAAACGCAGGCCAGGGAGCTGGACCCAGAGCTCTGGGAAGGGTCTCAAGTGGCTCCTCTGAGAAAGGGCAACCATGATGGCAAAGGGAGAGCCTGCCTGGCTCAGCAAGGCCCAGTCAGGCCAGCCGCAGGAGGGGACGGCATGACCGGCAGTGACCCAGACCAGAGCAAAGCTTTGGACCGAGTATCTCTGGCCGTTCTTGTGGAGAAGACAGAGAGAAGTGGCCTAGGGGACCACACAATTCAGTGGCCCCTGAGGCTCTGGGCCAGCCAGGCTCCTGGAGGAGCTGCTGATGGGGAGAGTTCCAGGCATCCACAGCTGGCCCTGGGTTCCTAGACATTTTGGTCACTGGCTTAGCCACGGGCCCAGCAGGCACACCTGCCCCAATGGGAGGTACAGGTCCTGCCAGGCTTGAATCGAAGAAGAGGAAATCTAACGGCAAGAAGGCTGAATCCTACATGAGAAATCAACTTCATAGGAGCATGGGAGGAGAGGCCCACTGCCATGGGCCACTGTCACCCCTCTGCTGGAAGGGAGCGGGGTGCCAAGCGAGGCTGGATGGCCTGGAGAAGGGCCAGGAGCCCCAATGACAGAAGCCTCAGACCGGGGCTGCCACGTCCTGTTCTGTGTGGCCCTAAGGGGCAGACCTAGGAGCTGCAATGGAGCCATCCCAGTGCAGGCCAGGCCACCCCCAGAGGCCTTCAAGCATGTGTCAGGACATTACTGCAGGGGTCTCTACTGTGTATGGTGAGAGCAGAGGACACCAAGGCCCCCAGTCCACACCCTCCTGCTCGGCCCCAAGCCTTGACCAGCTGAGACACAGAGGCAGCCTCGGCAGGCTCTGCTGCACAGAGGCCATGATTTCCCAAGAAGGCCATGGCCCCAGGACATGAGAAACGCCCTAAAAGTGGCAAGGCAGTAGTCAGTGTGGGCAGGCCTGAAACTGCCTGAATAGCTCACCACATTAGCAGTTATTGCCATCCTCTGGTGGGCACAAAGCTCAAGGACAGCCCCCCAGAGGAGGAGAAGGGGGAGAGAAGGAGGGTCCAAGGGGGAGGGGCACCCACCTGCACAGCTTTTGCCTTTGGCCAGCAGCCACTGGTCCAGCTGGAGCTCCATGCATGACAGGCCCATGAGCATCATATCCTGGGGAAAAAAGCAGTGATGCCTGGTAAGCAGCACACAGAGCAGGGACACGGCTGGCCCCTGGGCAGAGGAGGAGGCCACAGATGGTAGATGGATAGACAGATAGATGGATGAACGGAGGAAGGGAGAGATGGAGGAATGGGAGAATGGGGGATGGTGGGATAGACAGAGAGAAGGAAGGATGGAGGGACATAAGAATGGGGAGATAGGGGATGGAGGAATGGGGGATGGATAGATAGATGGATAGGAGGAAAAGAGAGAAGGATGGAGGGAGAGGAAAGATGGAGAAATGGAAGAATGGGGGGATGGCGACATTGACAGATGGATGGATGGAGGGACAGACAGAAGGATGGACAGAGAGGGACCGATAGAAATGGAGGAATGGAGGGTAGGGGATGGACAGATGGATGGACAGAGAAAGGGAAGGATGGACAGATGGACAGAGAAGACAGATGGAGGAATGAAGGAATGTAGGATGGGGGTAGACAGATGGATGGAGGGAGGAAGAGATAGACAGAAGGATGGACAAAGAGGGACTGATAGAGAAATGGAGGAATGGGGGTTTGAGGATGAACAGATGGATGGAGGGAGGGAAGGATGGAGGGATGGAGAGAGAGGGCAGATGAAGGAATGCGGGATGAGAGGATGGTCAGATGGATGGACAGAGAAAGGGAAGGATGGAAGGATGGTCAGAGAAGACAGATGGAGGAATGAAGGAATGTAGGATGGGGATGGACAGATGGATGGACAGAGAGAGGGAAGGATGGAGGGATGGAGAGAACAGATGGAGGAACGGAGGGATGGGGAATGGACAGATGGAGGGAGGCACAGAGGGAACGGATGGGCAGATGGACACAGATGGATGAACGCACGCACACAACAGCTGCTGAACTTCCTCACCCTGTGGATGGCCCCTCCACCCTCCCTTGACCCAGGCAGCCCCCCAGGGTCCCTCGTTCTTTTGTCCAACTTGTGTGGTTGTTCTCTTTTCATTTCTGAACATGTCCCCTCCCAACCAAGCAGCCAAGCTCTCCCAGTGCCTGACAGTGCGTGCCATGGCCTAGGCCCTTCATGGAGCCCTGACTCAATGCCCAATCACACACTTTCATGTCTCTGCTTGCCTCGGTCCCATGTGGGATCTGAACAAGTTCTTGCTCACCCACCCCCTGTGCCTCACTACTGCTTTCCTCCACATGACTGCCCCTCCTGACCCACCAGCCGGTTCCGTGCTCTTCACACACACTCACACACACACACACAATCACTCCCAGAGACCCACATTCACACACAGACACAATACAATCACAGTTATACTCAGACACACACCCGCAGAGAATTACACACTCACCCACTCACATATTTATGCTCAGACATATACGTTTGCACACACATACAAACACACAACACTCTGGCTCCCATCTCTGTCCCTTGCACTGACTGCCCCACAATCCAGGCGCACCACCTTTCTGCCCCCCAGAATCCCCCTCTCCCTGTAAGTCACAACAGCTCAGGCTCTAGCCTCCCACCCTGCAGCCCACTCCCACAACCTGAATGCCTCTCCTTATGTCAGAGCACTGTCTCTCTATTAGTGCCTTCTGAGGAGGGAAGATTTCAGTCTCTATACTTGTATCCCAGTGCCTAGAACAGGAAGGTGCTTAAATGCTGGTTGACTGATCCTTTTCTGTTCAAATCCTCCTCTCCCGTTAAGATGCAGCGCCTGAGGGAGGAAGCAAGAGCCGGGAGGCAGGAAACAACCCTGTTCCAGAGGAGCAGGAAGCTAGCAAAGGGAGAGGGGGGCCGGCATTACAGGGGAGCTAAAAGGAGGGCTCAGAAGCCATTGGAAAGGGCATTCAAGGAGTCTGGGAGATGCAGTAGACCCGGAAAAAGGTGATGGGGCAGGTGAGAGGGAAAGGGACCACCCAACAATTGACCAGAAGTTTAGAGTTAACAAAAATGTTCACAGAACTCATCTGGAAGAACAAAGGGGCTCAAAACAGTCCAGGAGGGCCAAGAAACAGAGGGCTGGGTCAGCGGGACAGAGGGTGTGCATAAGACACAGTGGCGACAACCGTGCTTTAACATCTAGCATCTGAGAAATCCCAAGGCCCGAGCTGTTGGGCTGAGAAATCGCCGTCTGACAAAAACTGCTGGAAAAACTGGAAACAACTTGGCAGAAATGAGGCGTAGATGAACATCCGACACCACAAAATGGGTGCACGGTTCAGACATGAACGGCGGTGCCGTAGGCAAAGGGGAGGAAGAGGAAAGAAATCACCAGTCACAGCAATGAGCAGGAGAGAGCATGACCAAACGGGAGACAGAAAGGACCACCGGAGGTAAAGTGGACAACTTAAATTAAATGTAACTAAATTAAAATATGCTGCACAAACAAAGTCATTGCAGCTCAAAACAGGAAAAGCAGAACTCTAAGGCAGAAGTCCTGGCATGAACTTCTCTGGAAAAGGCCTCATTTGTCAAATGTATCAGGAACAGAGTCAGATTTACAAGAATAAAAGCCATTTCCCAACTAATAAATAGTCAAACTAGGAAGAGAAAGTTTTCAGGGAATGAAATCCAAGCAATTAATAGCCAAATTTTAAAATGCTCTAAATCACAACTGACTAGGAAAAAATAAGTCAAAACAACTCCAAGGCACCATCAGATTAAATAACATGGGAGAAGGAGAATAACAAACGCTGCAGGGGATGTGGGGAAAGACAGGGCACTGACCTGCCACGGTGGAGTTGTGAACTGATCCAACCACTCTGCCCAAAGGGCCACAAAGCCGCGCAGACCCCTCAATCCTGCAACACCCCTGCTGGGGCTGTGTCCCAAAGAGACGGAAACAAAAGGAAAACAACCTTTGTGGGGCAAAGCATTAGAAATGGAGGGGGGGATGGCTGAGCGAGTGGCCCCTTGTTGACACAGAATTCTATCATGCCATAAGATAGGATGAGCACAAGGCTAATAGGAAGCCTCGGGAGCCTTATCTGAGCTGATGCGGAGCCGAACCAAGCACTGTAGGATGATCAGCTGTGAACAAACGGTCAAGACAATGACCTGTGATGATTCCAAAGACCTCAGGATGGACAATGCGCTCCGCCTCCTGAGAGGGGGTCGAGGAGATCTGAGTGCAGACCGCAGCAGATTTTCCTCTATTTTCTTATTTTACCTGCCTTTTTTGAGAAACACGGATAATGCAGAAATTTGTTTTGCATGACTACGTGTATTTGTGATGAGCTTTGGTTTTTTAGCCTTCTTAATAGCTGGGGGAGGGAAAGTGAGAGGATTAGGAACTAAAAATAAAATAAAATTCATATTCTTTTTAAAGGATAAAATCATTTCCAAAGAGCAACTGATTCAAAATTATGAGAGAGCTAATCTCCAACTAATAACTGGGTCAACAGACAGTTCTCAAAAAGAAGAAACCCAGGCTATCTATAACAACATGAAAAAAAAATACTCCATATCACTAATCATTGAAGACATTCAAATTAATTCTGAGTTTGTCCCTCATATCCATCAGAATGGCAGAGGACAAAAAAAGGGAAAGGCTAACAGTTAGGGGAGTTATGAATAATCAAGCAATAAATTCCCCCAAAATAAGAGCGGACCAAACAAGAGCCAATGACTCTGTGAGACAAGAAGAAACACAGAAACAAAGTTGAAACTGAGAAAACAGAGGAAAAGGTGGGGTATCTCCTAGCAAAGACAACTGCCCTAGAAACAAGACCCAAGGGAGAATTCGCATTTCCCTGGATAATCTGGATGCTACAGCCAAAAAAAAAAGAGCCCAGGCATCATATGTCAAAAAATCTTAAGACAAAATTGCCCAGAGCAAGAGGAAATATAATCTACTGGATACCTCCTGAAAGAAACCCCAAAATAAAAAACCACCCAAAAACATTCCAGTCTTTCAGACCCAGAGCTTCCAGGTCAGAGAGAAAGGAGCCACAGACAGCCAAGAGACACAAAGGAAGATCTGAATCCCAAGGAGCCACAGTCGGGTTCCTACAGCCTGGCAGCCACCACTGTGAAGAAACAGAGCTTGGAATACAACCTTCCAAAAGGCAAAGCCTACGAGTTTATGACCAAAGATGACCTACCCGGAAAAACTGAGTATAACCCTACAGGGGGAAAATGGATTCCAAGCATCCCTATTGATAAGACCAAGGCTTATCTCAACACCTGTGCTAGACCTTCAAATGTCCTAAAGAGGTGTCAAGAAAAACACAAAACAGTAAAACTTCAAAGAGCAGTTATAAGAGATCTGAACAGGGATAAACTGTCTATATTCACATACGGAGCAACGATCCACAAGTTCCTTCAGAGCCCTGTCATCATCGTGGTGCGCAGAGGAAGCTCTCAACCACCAAGAGAAAGCCAGGGAGTGACTCTGCTACGTCCTGAGAGCCCTAAACAAAGAATGGAAGTGAAGGAGAAGAGGAGGAAGACCTCTGGGGAAGGGGAGAAGGGGAGGGGAAATTCTCATGCCTAAATGGGGTACACAAGTAGACATTCACACAAACAATGAGGAAAAGTGGCAAGGGAGCGGCGAACCCCACAACCTTCTCTCATCTCACTCACACTGAGGGAAGACCATCTCAGTCAACAGAGCAGAGAGAGGGCAAAAGGGAGAATTCGGGTTAAGGGTGGGATAAGTCCTGAGCAAGCAAACTCTACCTCAGGATGCGTAGAAATAGTGAGGGCCTCGTGTGCAGCAGCCAAGAAGGAAAAGCTGAGCGGCCCCCCTCGGGGGGAGTCTGAGCAAGGGAGGGTGGGTAAGGGATCAGTTTTCCTTCTCAGTTGGGGGGGAGGGGCAGAAGGGTGAGAAGGCTGATTTCTGTTGATTGAAAACATTAAATTAAGAAGAATGCAATGAGCAGACCCACTGAGGGGAAGACTGTCCCATCAAGGCCAACAAGGGGAAGCTGAAGACATCCAGTGAGCACAACAGCCCCTAGAGGGCCAGGCCTGACAGAGTCAAACTCTCCCCTCCACCCCACCACAAGACAGGGGTGACTGCAGGGGCAGACTTGTGTTCTGTGTGACTACGCATCTGCTTCACTTTATTTTAGTCTTAATTACCAACGGAGTGGGAGATAGGAAGTAGAAAAACATTATTTGTTATATAAAATTTTTTATTTTAAAAGAGGAGGAAATTTAAAAAAAAGGAAATTGTAAAGGATGAGATAAAAATGGAGGAAGACAAGCTGCAGGAACAGGAGGCAGCAGGTGTAAAGAGCAGGGAGGCCGTGACATCTGGGAGTGGAGGCGGGCTGGTGGCCTGGCAGAGCCAGCAGGGTTAAGGCTAAGCTGCTTTTGGAAGAGGCTTGAGTCTGCCTCCAGTTGTCACAAAAATAGATGGAGAAAGAGAGGCCAAGAGGGAGAAAGGGAGCAAAAGGAGGTCAGGGAGGGTCAGAGAAGAGACAGACAGGCCTCGAGCTCCCAGAGGGGAGGACAAGACAGGAAAGGATCAGAGCATCCGAGGGGAGACAGAAACAGGCCCGAGGCCAGAACGTCCCAGCCCTCTCCAACAAGGAGGTCGGGCCCTGGCAGAGTGGCTGGCTGCCGGGCCATGCCCATACCTTGATGTGCCGGTTACCGCAGTCGCGGAGCAGAGGGTTCGGCAGGCCGCTGCTGTGCTTTCGCCAGCTGCTGTAGATGCTAAGAACCACCTGGCCCAAGCCCGGGGGCCACTTCACCAGGAATTGCAAACTCATCACCTTCAGGTACCTCATCATCAGCTCCAGGAGGCCACCGTTGTTCATGTTATCCAAAAGAAACTTATGCACATCCTGCTGCTCTAAAGAAAAAGTCATTCCCCTCCAATGTGAGAGGAATCTCCTAACTGGAGTCTCCCCAAGTCCAACCAAGTTACAGCCTGAGGCCACGGCCCAGAAGACAGCAGCTCTGCCAGCTGGGGCCCGGCCTCCCTCTCAAGGGCAGGCTGGCCTGGTCTGGCCATGGTCTGAGGCCCAGGGCTCAGAAGAGAAAAGCTTTCTCCGCCAGGGTCTCCGAGGGGCTATCTTGGCCTTGGCCTGAGGCCTAGAGTCCATAAGACAGTGGCTCTTCCTGCCCACCCATAGGTCAGCTTAGCAGCAAACCCCAAAGCCAACTGCTGTGCAGTGAGGGAAGGGCCCCCAGGTAGGGTCAGAAGGACCCAAAACTACTTTGTGACAAAGGGACATGGAAACCAAGAAGGGATAAGACAAAAAAGAAAAGCAGGGCTGAGCAGGCAGCCGGACTCCTACCTGATTCCACAAATGTGGTGGAGTCAAAGGACAGTCTGTGTGTGCCCGCACTGGGGAAATTCTCCTGCTTAATCTCTGACTGGACCTCATAGTTACTGAAGGGGTCATCCTCCTCCTCAGGGTCTAGTTTTCTTAGCCTGTACCAACACAGTCCAGAAGGCCAAGTCAAGGAGACGGTCCAATGCCCCAAACTCACCCCAGGCATCACCACTCTCTGACGTACACATTTCCAAGGGAAAAGGCACGGAGGTCAGGAGCACTCTCAGAGAAAAAAGGGGCATCACCAAGCCCCTAAGCCCACCACTCCTGACTGGGCTGTAAGCCCTGCTACTGACCTTAGGCCATTTTCTGACCCCACCCCAGAGGAAATTTTCAGTCTGTCGCCCTTGAAACACGTCGTCTTCTAAGTCTTTTTTGGATCCCTGTGCTCCAGAAGCCTAGCTCCCTTCTGAAGGGAGGCCCAGCACAACTAGCAGTCACCCCAAGGCAGACTGCTCTCCCACAAAGCCCACTGCAGGCTGGACTCAGCCGCCCTGAGGGTGTCTGCAGGCAGCCCCACCACACAGGGCCAAAGGGGAACTCATCACTATGCTCCCCCAGAGCCACAGCACTGCCAAAAGGCTACTGAGCCCCCTCCGAGGGAAAGTGCTGACCTAAAAACAAGAGGCATCCACAACAACACATTTCAAAAGAAGACATGAAATCTCACAGACTTTTCTCCCTTTTCATTAGTTTATGTCTCTTTCCAGTGGGTCTCTGGACAAGCTTTCTATTGAATCTGCACCGTTTAACAATGAGCCACCAGGGGATACTATCCCAACATCAGGGAGGCCTGAGTTCAAATCCAACCAGAGGCACTTACTAGCGGAGTGACCATGAGCAAGTGACTTACCTTTTGCCTGCCTATGAAATGGTTATGAAGACAAAATGATCAAGCCTAAAACTGTCCTACTGATGCCAGCTGTTATTAAGCTGAGACTGACCGGGTGTAACATTGTACCGGATAAGAAGTGCTACAGCCCTACATTCCCACCACAAAAGGGGCACAGAAAGAGAACAGAACACTGGCCACAAGTCTGGCACTCACTGTATGTGGCCCCGCTCCACACCACAGAGAAACCGGACCATCCATTCCGGCAGCGGGCTAGCCCCCCTCAGACAGACCCCACATCCTCGGCTGGGTCCCCGCCTCCCAGGGCCCCCACTGTCAGAAAGGCTAGGCTGCCCTGGTGCTGACCAATGAGCTGAGGCTTCTCAGGCTGACCAGTCTTAGTCAAGTAGAAGGAAAATATCTATTTTCTTCTTTTTAAAAAAGTATTTGTTTTTAGTTCCAAATTCTCTCTCTCATCCACTGAGAAATACAATACCCACGATTCATACAAAATCTTGGTAAAACATTTTCACCTTGGCCACCCTGAGGGATGAAAAGAAAGGAACACGTCTGCTGCAACCTGCCGCCGGAGTCCGTGAGCTCCCTGGAGGGGCAGCATTTTCACGGCGGCTCCGTCAGAGCTGACGCGGATCACTGCGCCGCTGGGAGGGGCTGAGCTCCTCAGCTCCTCAGCGTGCACTGTGGGTAACCTTCTCCTGGTTCTGCTCCCCTCGCTTTGCGTCAGTTCACATAAGCCTTTCCAGGTTGTCTCTGAAATGACCTGCGTGTCATTTCTTACAGCACAATAGTATTGCATTACATTCATATACCACTACTTCTTCAATGCCCAATTCACTGGCACCACAAAGACAGCTGCTATAAATAAAAATGTAGGTGGCCCTGCTGGGTCAGAGGGTATGTGGCACAACACTGGAGCCTTGGGACACGGCTCCAAAGGCTCCTCAGAATGGCTGGACCAGCTCACAACTCCACCAACTTGCGTGAGTGCCCCAATTTCCCACACTTCTGTCATATTAGCCACTCTGAGAGCTGTAAGGTAGCAGCTCAGAGATGTTTTAATTTGTATTTCTCTCATTAATAGTGATTTAGAGCACTTTTTTCATACAACTATAGATGGCTCTGATCAGAATATCTGCTTTCAAAGGGTCTGGTAACATTCATGACAGAGACAGAAGTTTTATTATGGTTCAAGGTTAATAAGTCTGGTCTTAAGGCTTCTCTCTTAGTCTTGAAGCTGTTGAATTGACCCAGATCTCCCTTTTTTCTGGCACTGTGACAGGCTGAACAAGTGTGTACCAGCTCCATTCCATGTCAGAGGATGTGGGGGAGTATTTTGTTTGATGGCCACCACTGAGAACAAAGCTGGTCTCGCAGCTACACAGAGGCTCTGTGAATGAATTGTCCATCCCAGCTTCTGCTTCATATCCTCTCCCCTCCATCAAGGACCCCAATTGACACCCTACCCCCCGAAGATTTGGCAGACGGGAGCTGAGAGGTTCCCTGCGGCCAGGGCCTCCACCTCCCTATTCTGTAGAGCCACCTGGATAACTGGCGAGGCCTTCCAACAGAGGGTTATGTCTGACCTTGCTCCTCACTGTGCCCCTAAGATTGGGTCAAAGGGGAAGGAGTAGCCACAGCTTGGTGTCCCTTTAATTGGCCTGTCTAGGAGGGCACTCTCAGGGAGCAGAGACACAGGCTAGGACAAGGGCATCATCTGCATCTTCCTTCCGCTACAGAGCCAATCGGGGATTCTCCCACGAGGTTCCAAGTCTGTCCTTCACTGTCCCTTCTGACCAAGCCGCCATGCCCTGCAGGACACCTGGAGCCCCTCCCTTTGCTGAGGAGCACCTGGGCCACCGTCTCCACTCTCCCAATCCCTATCCCCTTCCACCAACCACCCCGGATTCTCACTCCTAAACCCTTGCAGAGAGCATCCTGATGCCAGGACCTGGAAGAATCTGAGCTGTCATGCTGGCTGCCTCCTCCTTCCCACTGGCTCAGCCCCAGCAGCCTTCTGCATCTCCCCCACTGCCAGCGACAGTGGCATTCAATGCTTCTTCCTACATTCCTAGTCTCTCTTTCTCAATTATGTGCTGTCTATGGACTTGTCTGACCTATCAGTGCTTCAGCCTTGCTGTCCAAGATCTTGGAGGTCAGACGCCCAGCACAGTCTGAGCACACAGGGAGCAGCTGCTGGGCCCTCCAAAGAGCAGCACGCATCCCTGTGTCTGTATTCTAGCTTGACAAAGCCTTGTGCCAAGGAGGGATGCCATGTCTCATGCCTCCATCACACAAGGGCTTCCACTGGCCGGGAGGGGGGGAAGGGGGGTGCTGCTTTCTCACTCACACAGGCTAGACCTTCTACCTTCTAGACTGACTGACCCCCCGAGCCAGCAAGGGCCTGTCTGGTGCCATCCTGGCCTCTCCCCAGGACAGCAGGCCTCACTGACCATGCCTCCATCACAGCCCATCCCTTCTTCACATCACCTTGAAGCCCCTCCCTGCCCACATGGAGGCCCAATGGCCCAACTCAACAGTGATCCTTCCCCTAGCCCAGAATTGACTCCCCAGGCCTGGCCTGATGATTCACAAAGTACACTCAGAAAAAAGGGATGGCTGGCCTGGGGAGCGTGTAGCACACACAAAGGGCCTCCCCATTGAGGGTCAGCCCAGGAGAGATCCTTATGGCATCACTGTCTGAGGATGGCTCTAACTCCCATTCTACTGAAGACAACATGGAGACTCAGGAAAGAAGGGTCATACCCACGGGTCCCCACAAAGATGGTCCCCTCCTCCCTGTCTGTCTTCTCACCCCTCTGGGCTGCTGACAGGGGCCTCCTACCCCCACACCCACATGCAGGTTGCTGGTGCCAACCAAGCACTCCCTGGGAACAGGGGCTGCGAGCACATTCGCAGAGAGACACCCTGAGAATCAGGGTTGACCTCCCACCCTCTGGATGACCTCCACATGGCAGAAAAAGGACTGCCAGGGCCACCGAGGCCTCGCCACCCTGGTCCTACCCCATCCATCCATCCATCCATCTATCAGTCCATCCCCAATACCTGGGCGGCAGGAACTTGAGCAGCAGCTCCTGGAAGTCCACCTTCTCCTCCTTCTTACACTTGGTGTTGCGGACACGTGCGGACCGTCTCTTGGCCGTCTCCCCACTCTCCTCGGCCACCGGCCTCTTCCGCTTGACGCCCTTCTTGGATTTGTCTGCCCCGGAGGCGTCCCCTGCACAGCCAAGCCGGCAGTCACGGAGGGTCACAGGCTGGGCACTCATGGCTCTGCAGCAGCCAGGGCAAGGCTGAGAGCCCAGGGAGCACACACACGTACACACCATGTGCACACACCATCCAAACACAGGCCTACACCATATACACACGCACACACATGTCATGGGGACACTCACACATGCGTGCACTACACTTGCACACATCACGCACGTGAGTGTGTACACACACACACTCTGAGAGAAATGATTCAGAGCCTCCAATTCGGGAAGATTCGCCATTGCCCCCTTTCTCCAAAGCCCGATCGTAAAAGACTCAGCATCCTGAAAACACTGCTGGGAATGAGGCTGGATGAGCCTTCTTGCTCAGGCGCGCGGGCTCTGCTCCGGCTTGGGGCACAGCCCCAGGCGGGGGGGGGGGGGGGTGTCTGCATATGGGCAGATTCTCCATCCATGGGGTCCATGATGTCGCTCTCAGCCCCTCATTAGCTGTTATCCAATCAGGGTGGATTCTTGCCTTTGGAAACATGTTCAAAGCCATCTAGACAGTGACCCACTGCCAAGACGGTCTTTGGTCTGAGAGAGAAGGCCAGATGACCCTCCTTTGATTAATCAACATGATGGCCTTAGGGATAAAAGGACTAAATTATTGATCAGAGAAATGCAAATCAGAACCACTCTGAGGTACCACATCTCAGGGGTCAGATTGGTTAAGATGACAAAACAGGGAAATGAGAAATGCTGGAGAGGATGTGGAAAACTGGGACACTAATGCACTGTTTTTGTTTTGTTTTGTTTTTTGCATATTAAAACCATTTTATTTATTTATTTTTATTGACTTGTTTACTTTTAGGTTACAAGATTCAGTTCCAGAGTCGCCTGAGTTTCAGATTTTTCTCCCCTTCCTCCCCCCCACCCAGCCATGGTCGCATACAATCATGTATAGGATCTGCAAACTCCTTCACATTGTGCAATAGTCTGGTTGTACAGGTGTTATAGCCAATGGAGTGAACAATGAGAAAAGAGAAACAAAAGCCAAACATCGAAAAGAATGATAGCATGCATTGCTTCAGTCTCCTTTTAAACTCTGATCTTTCTGGATCTTTCTCTGAGTGTAGACATCTCCTTCCATCCTGAGACTTGTAGAGTTGTCTTATAACTGTGTGATGCTGAGAAGCGTCCAGTTTTTCAAAATTGGTCGTCACACATATGATGTATCTTTGACTGTGTACAAATTT
>CM053594.1:952200-974363 GCA_028646575.1 Pseudocheirus occidentalis | reverse complement strand
ATAATATTTCATCACATTCATATACCATAACTTGTTCAGCCATTCCCCAATGGATGGGCATCCCTTAAATTTCCAGTTTTTTGCCACCACAAAGAGAGCTGCAATAAATATTTTTGTACATATGGGACCCTTTCCCACTTCTGTGATCTCTTTGGGATACAATCCCAAAAGTGGTATTACTGGGTCAAAGGGTATGCAATTATTTATAGCCCTTTGGGCATAGTTCCAGATTGCCCTCCAGAACGGTTGTATCAGTTCACAGCTCCATCAACAGTGCATTAAAGTTCCGATTTTTCCACATCCTCTTCAGCACTTGTCATTTTCCTGTTTTGTCATCTTAGCCAATTTGACTGATGAGATGTGCACTAATGCATTGTCGGTGGAGCCGCGAACTGATACAACCATTCTGGAAAACAATGTGGAACAATGCCCAAAATGTGCATGCCCTTTGATCCAGTGACACCACCTCTAGGGCTGTATCCCAAAGAGACCATACAAGTAGGAGGAGGACCCACATGCACAAAAATATTTATAACAGCTCTTTTTGTGGTGGCAAAGAACTGGAAATCAGGAGGAAGCCCATCCATCGGGGAACGGCTGAACAAGCTGTGGTACATGAATGTAATGGAATACTATTGTGCTATAAGAAATGAGGAGCAGATGGACCTCGTAATAACCTGGAGAGACTTACATGATCTGATGGTGAGGGAGAAGAGCAGAACCAGGAGAAACCTGTACACAATCACAGACACATTGTATGTGTGACGACTAAGCTCAATAGACTGGGCTCCTCTCAGCAATACAAGGTCATAGGGCAACTCCAAAAGACTCAAGATGGAAGGAGATGCCCACATCCAGAGAAGGAACGACGGGTCACCACTTAAAAGAGATCCTATGAGGACAACTCAGAAATATCATAGCTGAATTCCAAAGCCCCCAGCTCAAAGGAAAACTATTAAAAGCATCAAGATTAAACCATTCAAATACGGCAGTGCCACAGTCAGGCTCACACAAGACCTGGCCCTGGGCACATTAAAGGACCGCAGGTCTTGGATCACGTTGTACAGAAGGGCAGAAGACCTGGGGCCACACACAAAAAGTTAAATATTATCCCTGGATGATAAAAGAGCATTTGACAAACTCTCAGGCTTTCAACACGTTGTTAAAGAAAATCCTGAACTTAATAGAAGATTCAACCTACAAGAACCAAGAGAAATACTGGGCGCATACCAGACTGATTGTAAGGCATCCATAAGGACAGACTGTTTCCCTTTTTTTGTGATTTTTTTTTTTGGAGGGCAACTGGGGTTAAGTGATTTGCCCAAGGTCACACGGCTAGGTTTTGGGTTAAGTGAGACTGTTTCCATTTTATATGTAAAATGGATATCTAAGATTCTTATCAATAGCTGGGTAGTTTATAAGAAAGATTGGGGAAAACCTGAGTGAGCTGAGCCTCGGAAACAGAGGTCAGGACTCAGAGATTCTAATGTTTCGCCCCCCCCCACCCCCACCCCAGGTGTCAGTGGCCTGAAAAGGCTGGCGCCCTGGGGAATACACTTTAAAAAGAATCTTGTCTGAGATTCTAACTCCAACCAGGCTTTTTGCCCCCCTACTTAAGATACTTAAAAAAGACAAGTCTCTCATTAGATGATCAGCCCCACTGATGGGGTGTTGGGGTGTTGACGTTTGTAACATCCAAGTTGCAACTTCGGTTGTAAAGTCACACTTCCCCCAGCCATAAAACCATTAACTCTGCTCTTCCCTGAGCAGCCTCTGTTGAGCTGCCATAAACCCCAAGCCATTCCTATGAATCCTTCACCCAACCCTCTATAAGCAATTAGACAACTGTAAAGCTCCCTTGTTCTATGAATCTTTCTATGCACTACCAGTAAGGTAATTCCTCTCCAATCAGGCCCCAGTTAGTCCAGCTTCCAACATTCATATTGTCCAAAGGGACACTGATGGGGAACAGACTGGGCACCTCTCAGTGAGAACTGACCACTAGTGGAGTTAGGTGAGGTTTCAAGGCAAAAACCACACCTCCTGGTAGCCCCCCACCTTGGGCTTTTTCCCAGTGAATTATGGGCAATACACCTGCGCAGTAGATGTTAAAAGTGCATGTCCCTTTAAGCACTGACCAGTCCTTGACTCCTCCCTAATCGCTCCTGTAGTCACCTAGTTAGCATAATTGATACATGATTTATGTTATTGTGGCTATATAATCTATAATTCTAATTCCTGCACTGTGGCAGGCTTCCTAAGCCCCCCTGCCTGCTGAATAGCGTAACCATAAACTTTTACAATCATTAAACAGAGTTCATGGTTCTTTCCTCAACTATCTTCTCACCCATGTCTCCGCACACACCTGAGGCTGGCCATTGGGTGGACCCGCAACATAAACCCCAGTATACAGAAGCAGCTTGGGAGAGCGTGTGCCTGTGCATGTGTGTCTACATGTACGTGTGTGTCTGTATCTGCAGCTATAGAGAAACACATCCCAACTTCATTGTGGCCTCCTGGGGGGCCAGGGCAGGGGCGGTGGAAAGGACAAGGTCAAGCAGCTATACCACCACCGAGGATGCCGAGAGCATCTGGGCCACTGTCCATGCGAGCAGCCTCCCCACGGGCTTCTCGGTAATGAAGACTGCCTGGTGCACACTGACCTACTCTTGGGCCCTGCTCTTGTGCCCTGCTCTGCCATGCCTTGCTCTTTTGCCCTGCTCCGCCGTGCCTCGCTCTTGTGCCCTGCTCCGCTGTGCCCCGCTCTTGTGCCCTGCTCTGCTGTGCCCCGCTCCGCTATGCCCCGCTCTTGTGCCCTGCTCTTGTGCCCTGCTCCACCGTGCCCCGCTCTTGTGCCCTGCTGTCATGCCCCGCTCTTGTGCCCTGCTGTCATGCCCTGCTCTTGTGCCCTGCTCCACCGTGCCCCGCTCTTGTGCCCTGCTCTGCACAACACAAGCTCCTGCTTCTTTCTAACTGCATATAAGCCCCAACATTCAAGTTTAGGGTACGTTTTTGTTTCTTTGCTCTAGTGTCCGTTCATGTTCTATACACTGAGTCTAAAATAAAATTTGGGGGAAAAAAAGAGACTCGCGGCATCTGCCAGAGATGGAGGCAGACCGCTTGTGGCCGTGCTTTTTTGGGCCTGGTTTCCTTCCCCATTTCTCCTTCGCTCCGTCGGTTACAACCTAACTGATGTTTAATGTGAAGGTGTTTGCAGATCCCGTGTCTGACTGCAGGCTGCCATGGCTGGGGGAAGGGGGCGCGAAAACTGGACTCAAGGGGTCGCGGAGCTGAATGGTGGGAGCTAAGAGTAAATTCATTTTTTTAAATGACTAAATTACCCAGGGACTGTTTCAATCCAACTTTCTCAATCACCGTGCACACACACACACACACACACACACACACACACACACACACCCTCACACTCCGCACACCCTCACACACACACGCTCACCCTCACACACACACTCACCCTCATATACACACAAACACATTCACAACATACACTCATGCACCACACACACATACTCCCCACACACACCCCTCACATACAAACACACTCATAACACACAAACCCTCACATGCTACACACACACTCACTGACACATCCTGACTGTGTGACCCTGGGCATGGCCCCTCACGTGACTGAGCCTCAGCTTCCCCAACAAGGTACCTCCCAAAGAGCTTTAGAAAGAGGTCAACGTCATTCTCCAGAAAGGAGAGAGATTTGTGCCCAGTATGGATTGAAGAACACCCCCAGCCTTGGGGGGCTCCCCCCAATCTCACCCAGTCCCCCTGCCCACCCTTTGTCACTAAACGCCCAGCCCCAACTCACCCAGAGGAGTGACGGCCTCTAATAAGCTCTGATTAGGGAGAGAAAAACTGGGCGCCATGGTAGCATAGGAAAATAGCGGCTCTGGCGCTGGGGCCACAGCAGGAGGGGGTGGGGGGACGCTGATGGTGGCAGAAGGTGGGGCAGGGACGGAGAACACAGCAGGGTCCTGGTACTCTGAGAGCTCGATTCTCCTGCCCAAGCTGGGCTGAGGTGGGTCGCAGGATGTAAAGTGGGCGTAGCTGGCCAGCAGGCTCTCCCCAAGGCACTTCCACCTGCAAAGCCAGAGGTAAAGGCAGAGAGCTGGGCCTCCAGGCACCCATCTGAGGCCCCCCCCCCCACAAGAAATGACCCAAGCCCTCCCCCTGCCCCAGGATTCTGAGCCCAGGGCACCCCGGGCTGCAGCCCTGTCCTCTTTCCCCTTGATGCTGGCTGGCAGCCTTTGGCCCTGCTCTGCCCAGCCCAGAGAGTGACAACAGGGAGGGACTGAGGAGCAGGTCAAACTTTGGGGCTCCTTGCCATCACAGCACCTTCAGGGAAGTGGCCGGTACTCACTGGCACCGTACCATGGATTGTCCCTCACAGGGAGGGACTGGTTCAGGGGTCAATGGGAGCAGAGGCAGGCACAGAGCCTTGTGCCCCTGCACTAGAGACCTCCTAACAAGGAAGTCAGCCAACAGTAACCCTCAGGGAAGAGAAACCCCAGGGGTCAGCAAGGGGCCCCCTTGGCACCTCGGGGGCCAGCTCCTCAGTGCCCATCTAGATTCTGTCATTCAGAGCCCCAAGGTCTTTCCCTCCAGGACTGCCAGGGCCACTGAGGCGCCTCACCCACTCCCTGTCCACCCCCGAAGGACCTACGTGAAGAAGGGAATGGGTTGAGCCAGATGCAGGTCTGCCTCCTTCTCACGCACCAGCAGCGCCTGCCGCTTCGCGCGCAGATCCAGCGCCTCATCGACAATGGCCTTCGTCTCCGCAGCACTCACAGTCACATCATGGATCGACATGTCACTAGGACCCAGGCAGAGACAGGAAAAGACCAGAAGGCTCTAACTGAAACTTCCCTGGACACAGGTCATCACAATGACCATCCAAGCCTTGTGGAGGGGTCCTAGGGCTAACACTGCCAACACCCCATGAAAGTGAGGCTGCCTCCCAGACTCCTGGGGGAGATGGGATCAACCAGCAGAACCCTGAGCACCCACTGCAGGCTGCCAGGCAGATCAGAGGTCTGGAGGAGGTGGCCAGAATGCAGGGCACAGGCGCAAGACAGCAGGAGCACTGAGTGGGAGAACCACTCTCAAGAAGCAGAGGGGTCTCCAGCTAGGCCTAGAACACCCGTCCACCTCCCCAGAGACTCCAAGAGGGCAACTGAGGCATGGGAAGAGCCACCGTCCCTAGAGGGATGTCAGGCCAGGCCAGGAAATTCTTGGGAAGGACAAAGTGAGGAAGCCTAGGCCAGCCTTGCTGAGTGCACAGCAAACCCTGCCCAATAGCCCTCAGCTCTCAGCAAGGGCAGAAGGGAGAGGGCGAGGAAGATGCAGGACAGAATCCGGGGACCCCGGACGCTTTGTGGGCTCCCACCCAGGTGCCTCAGAAGGGAGGAGGGCCACAAAAGCCTCAGAACCATCACCAGAGGAGGGGCCAAGAGGGCAGAGAAGCAGGAATACAGGTACTCCCTGCCCCAAAACCTCTGCCAAATGTGGTCAGAAAACAAGAAGACCCAAGCAAGTCACAGCGAGTCACTGGCCTGGCCCAACCAGGCACGTCCTCTAGCACCCAGGGCACGAGGAGGAGCCAGGCCCACCTCAGGGAACCTCTTTGGTGACAGGTGACAGGTCTAGGGAGGACCAAAAAGAGGAGGGTACCTGGCGCTCGTGAGCCAACAGTGACTGGGGACCTCTGAGCACATTCTGAAGGTTGCAGAGGAGGTGCCAGGGCAGGACTCCCAGGCCAAGGGGCAAAGGGCAACAACATCTCCTGCTGCTCGGGCCCAACCCCACCCAGGTCACGAACTGGCAAACACACCACTGCCCCCCCCCCAGCCTGCTCCAAGCCCTGACCTCACCTCACAGCAGAACAACCAGCTAAACCAGCCCTAAGCCCAAATCTACAGAATAGGCAAACCGAAAGGAACCTCCCCCCCCAAGGAGCCCTTGGGGCAGCTGGGAAGCTCAGGAAACGTACACAGAAAAACGTGGACTGCACACAAACACAACCAGACTTTCTGGAAGACACTGGACAAACAAGGAACCGAAGAGAAGTGAAATGAAAGGTCTGAGGAGAGACACGGACGAGAAGCAAGAAAGAGCTGGAAAAGGAACTCAGGGCTCAGGGAGGAGGTACAAAGCGGGTCCCAAAGGACCCCATGACAGCTGCTCCACTCTGGGAGAGCCAGAGCCAGCCCCAAGCATCAACCTGGCTCAAAAACGGGCCACAGAGGAAGAAGACAGTGAGTCCCACTCACTGTGAGCAGCATCCCTCAGAACCAAGCGGCCAGCACCACGCAGGAGCACGGAGCTGGGAACATGACAGAGAACCAGGCCTGCATGAAGCAGGGGGCTTCCAAGCCCACCCAAGGAAGAGAAGCTGAGGCCTGCAGATCCCCATTGGTATCAGGGTCACAGAGGGAGCCTGGGAGCGGCTGTCGCAGCACAGAGAGGTAAGAAGGGAAGATCCCCCCGGGCGGGTTCGGAAGCTTCACTCATCGGGGAGAGCGGGATAAGAGTGGAATCAGTCCTGAGCACACAAGCTCTGCTGTTTCAGGCGTGCCCGACTCCTCTGTCCCCATAAGAGGTCTTCTAGGCAAAGATACCAGAAGGGTTTGCCATGTCCTTCTCTAGCTTATATTACAGGTGAGGACGTGGAAGCAAACAGGATTAAGTGATTTGCCCAGGGTCACACAGCTAGGGGAGATCTGAACTTGGGAAAACAAGTCCTCCCAACTCCTGGCCTGACACTCTCCCCATGGTGCCCCTGGCTGCCTAAAAACAAACCCTGAGGGCAGACGAACATATCTGTGACAGCTCTTCCCATGCCATGTCGTGTCAGGGATGGTCTCAGAGGAGCTGGGAAGACGTGAGCGAGCAGAGTCACAAGAGCTGAGAGGAGGGGGGGCTGCGCCCATGACACGCCTGCACCGGAGGGCACGCGGTCTTTCTCAGATTGGGGGTGGGAGGGAAGAGAACAAAATTAGGAACAAAGTGGACTTTTGCAGACGGTTATTTTTCAGTCTCAAGAGAGGAGGGCGATGGGCAATAGCCAGCATGACAGACCCGGGGCTGGCTCCAGGAGCCAGACCAGGAGAAGGCCCGAGCCCACCGGGAGAGGGCACTGTGCCCACTCTGAGCAAGACAGGGACGATGGGAGTCACAGCGAAGGGGCGAGGCTGGGGTGCTCAGGCCGGAGGAGAGGGGACGATGGCAAGCAGGGCACGTGAGAGCGGTCAGCATGGCCGACAGGTCCGGAGGACAGATCGGGTGCAGGGCTGAGGGGGGACCATGTACAGCACGAGCAGGAAGGCCGAGTGGCCGAGGCAAGCCTGCATGGGCCCTCCGGTATAAGGGGACCAGGAGGAGTGAGGCTGGACCTCTAGCAGCCCTTCCTGCACTTCCACAATAAACATGCCACCAAAAGGACCTGTGACCAACGTTCTGTGCTAACTGGGCCCCCTCCTGCTCTGGCATCTGGGACGCAACATCAGCCTGGAGGTCTGAGCCAGGCTGGAGAGGGCCTAGGGAGGGACGAGTCGGATGAGGAAGAAGCAAGAGGGCTCACCCCACGGGGCCAAGGGAGAACACCCCGGGAGCAGTGAATGGTTGACAAAAATGAGCTCCCCAATGCCACAAGATATCCTGGCAAGGGTCCCCCGCCTGGCACTCTGCAAGCAGAGGCTGGACTGCCTCACGCCCGGTGATCAGTACCCCCAGGGAGCTCAGAGGACAACAACAAGAATGGGAGACTAGGGCATCCGGGGTCCCCGACCACGTCCAGGATTTGGGGGAGAGAAAAGAGGCCCCGTGAAGAGGAGTGCCAAGCAAAATGAAAGCAAGAACCCCCCTCAGCGTGAGCTGAGCTTCTAAGCAGAGGCCCCCCTGGCTGACGCAGCCTCCTGTCCTCCCCTCTCACCCTGCAGGGCAAAGCAGAGCCATGAGGCCAGGGTTAGCAGCACCTCTGGTGGATGAAACAGCACAATGCAGAGGGCATGTGGAGGGGAAGGGGCTCTAGTTGGGGGCCAGGGGACATGGAGGATGGGGCTCTAGCCAGGGACAGGGGGCTGTGGGGGGCAGGCACTGCAACCAGGGACAGGAGGGCACAGGGGGCAGGTGCTAAAGCCAGGGGTAGGAGGGCACAGGGGGCAGGCGCTGAAGCCAGGAACAGGAGGGCACAGGGGGTACCATTTGAGGAACATGCGCAGAGAGTCCCTGCGGAGACAGGGCTGTTCCTGGAAGATCTTCTCCTTCAGCACCAGCCCCTTGCTGTATCTACAATCCTTCTCTAGGGCTTTGCAGATGAAATACAGGCCTGCTGCAGAGAAGAGAAGAGAGGAGATGGTCAGGCCAGGAATGCAGCCCCATGACAGGTCGCTGCTTCCAATTTCAGCAAACATGCAAGCCGGGCCTTCTCCCCTTTCTGAACTGCCTTGGCCCACACCAGATCCCTCCAAGGCAGCCCAGCCTCCTCCCTTGCCTCTGTCCTGTCCATCCACCCCTCTGGCAGGGTCCCACGAAGGCGGGCTCTGCCCCACACACTGTGAGGCAGATCTGTACCCTTTTCACACCCCACACTGAATCCCCATGACTGGCACGCTTCACCCCCGGTGCTTCAGGCCTCCCTGTTGCACCCTGATGCCCCCAGCCAGATGCCCCCTTCCTGAGGGTCAGTCTTATCAAAAGTCAGGGGGAGAGCCAAGAGGTACAATTCCCTGAAATGGAAGAGGAGGTGCCCCACTGCCCTAAGCTCCTGTATGCAATCAAAGGAACACGATGATGTCTGATGACAGAGCAGACGGCTGCCAGAGAGGGACTGTGAGAGAGCAGGGGACCGGACCGGGCTCTGGTCAGCGGCGCTGAGGACCTGGCGATGGGCCTCTTATCTGCAGGCAGAGGGGGCCACTGACCAGCCACAAAGTGGGCATGACAGGGCACAGCTCAAACGACACAGCACGCTCCCCTCCCGACTCCCATGGCTGAAGAATGCTTTCCCAGAAAGACCTTGGGCTAGAGCTGTAACTGAACAGACGGAGTCCCCAGAGGGAGGGAGTGTGGCAACTCCAATGCCCAGCCAGGATGTGCCACACATGAGAGGCGCTGGCACCCAGCCGGTGCCACAGAAATGCTTCTCCCCTCTTCCCATCCGCATCCTCTATTCAATGGGATCAGGTGGACAAGGAATTACAGCCAAAAAACAAAGACTTGGGGGCTTTGGATGAGTCTGGGGATGAGGGGCTACAGGAAGCTGCTCCCCCACTGTCCCTCTGCCCAACTGGACCCTTCCCCAACTTCCCTCACTGGTCTAGGAGGACATCTCTGATCTGAGTCACGGGGGATGACGTAAGGTAATCAATTTAGCAGGTACTTGGTCCTTAGTAACTAAGGGCTAAGTACTTCCATGAAAGAGGTAGAGGGTGTGAACTGTCTCCTGTTGCTGACATGGCAGGAGGGGGTTGGCTGAGGAGACAGGAAACCAGTGTATGCGTATGTGCGTGTGTGTGCGTGTGCGTGTGCGTGTGTGTGTGTGTGAAGAAGAGCTCCAGGGACAGAGTCAGAATCAGGAATTGTCTTCCTGGTCCACTCCTGGTGGAAGAAGAATGGTGGAGACTGAAGCCAGCTGTGAGAGAGAGACAGAGAGACAGAGAGACAGAGACAGACAGAGACAGAGAGACAGAGACAGAGGAAAGCGAGAGAGACAAGGGAGAGAGAGAAAGAGGGAGAGGGAGAGGAAGAGAGGGAGAGAGAGACAGACAGAGAAAGAGAGACAGAGACAGACAGAGAAAGACAGAGAGAGAAAGTTAGTTTCTCTCCCAGCATCTGGAAGCTGACTGAGACCTGAGTTGGAGTTTTCCTGAGACCAGAATCTGGTGAAGGCCACCCAGAAAGTCGATATTCTTTCTGGGTCCTAGGGCCAGCCAAACTGCTGGAGAGCTGAAGAAGCATGACCAGGGTAAGACTTTGTTTGTTTGTGGCTTGGCTGATCCTCGAGTTCCTGGCAACAGAAGTTGTGAAGGGTTTGAGATGTGCTGGACCCTGTGAACTTCAGTGTGTGCTGGGGATTGCGCTGAGGACTGGACAGGGACCTGGGAGCTGCCTCTGAATCCAGGTGACTGGTGGATTCAGGAGGGAGCTGGGACCATGGAAGCGGATCCAGGGAATCTGAGAGACCACCCCGAGTTGAGATGAAGAAAAGGCCTCCCCTTGGATGCTGAACATGTGATGAAACTGAAGTGTACTAGACACCAAGGAGTAGAGGGTTTGTGTAATTTTCTAACGATTGTATTTAGTGAGTAATGATACTTAGTCATTGGGAATCTAGATAAGTGACTGATTAACTTATGGTCACCTCATATTGTGAAATGACTGAATGATTAAGTGAGGAAGGTTTCCCCCTTAAGGAAACCAGATCATTGTTCTTTTGCTCTCTGTTCTGAACATTGTGGCCACTATAGTGAAAACCGTGTGGCCACTCTAACATTAAGCTGTTGTGAACACTGTGTTGTGATTTTCTGTGATGAGATGTAATGTTGCGATGTATTGTGATGTGTTGTGAAGGTCTGCCTTGCTTTGTAATGGAATGAGTGGAGTGTTTGCTCTTCTGCATAATCAAAACCTTAAAAGCTGTTCACAGCAGTGTTCTTTTGGGAAGCTGCTTGTGCAGGGCATTACAGATGGGCTTTCTATTCACTTTTTATCATGCTTTCTAAACAAGTAAGAAGAGAAGATACCCAACCAAGAGCAAAGGAACGGCTTTCCCTCACTGGCTGGCCAGTCTCTTGCTGACCACTGAGCACAGCACACCAGAACTCCTCCCTACTGCTGCCAAAGGGCTCGTGAGGACCTTGGCCCAGAGCAGCCACCTGCAGCATCCTCACCGTCCCCCATGAAACTGGAAGCCCCTGGTGCGGGTACAGGCTGGACACACAGTCACAAGGCCTATATTTCAGGAAGGCCCTGCAGGCAGCTAGTAGAGGACAGAGCTGGGAGGGGCGGAGGCCAGGACAGGTAGAGGCGGCAGAAAGGTGGCCAGGGAGTCTGAGCAGTGAGCGGTGGGCAGCGGACGATGTGGGCCTGGAGCTCACGAGGGAACAGAAGTGAAGCTTGAGGTGGTGCCCACTGCACATTGAGCACCACTAGTGCTCATTTAGCCCTGACGACGGCCTGAGACCTCTTGGCCAAGGCTCCGTGGCCCCATTTGGAGTTTTCTTGACATGTACTGAGGGCCTCCCGCCACTCTCTCTCCCTTAACTTCCATCTTCCCTGACTCAAAGCATAGTCTGGGACAACCGCACCCTGCATCCCTTCCTCTAAGACTTGGCAAAATGCCTCCACAAACCCCCCATGCTGGGGCCTCCTCCAACCTGACCAGGAACATCTGGCCCTCACTTCCCTCGCTAATGAGTGAAAACCTGGCTCCTGGTGCCCTCTGCGGCTGATGTGTGAAGGATGGGGCTCTCACTCCCTCACCAGACATCCTCTGCTGTAGCCAAAAAGGGGTAGCCCTCAGAAAGCAGCCCACTAGGGCATCACAACCTCACAGGGCTGTGGGTCTTCCGACACACAAAAGTGCCCTCCACCCCCCTCTGCCCAGCTCCTCCCACACCCTCTGGCCCCCTTACTGTCTGTCCCTTCCAGAAAGAGCCTAGCTTGTCAGAGGGGACACTGAGGCCAAGTGTCGTCTGACTTGAGAGTCCGTGGGGGCCGAGGATGGCTGCCGACCTCGCCAGGGCATCCTTCTACCAGGGCAGCCCCAGAGGGCATTTGCCTTCTCAGCCAGAAGGGCCAAAAGGACAATCTGCGGCAGCCCATAGTCAGCAGGTAAGTATGCCAGTCCTGAACTAAGTGCTAGGGAAAATAAAGAAAGGTCCCCACCCCCAAAAAAAGTCCTGCTGGCCTTGAGAACCACATCTTGCTAGTCAGACGCAGCAGGTGGAAGAAAGGTGGGAGCCAGGGCAGCCAGCACAGGCGCCCCAGAGGCAGTGGAGGGAAGGAGAGCCTGCCGGGAGTGGGGCAGCTCTGGCACCCCCTCTTTGGGAGGGCACCAACAAGACAACAACAACAGGGAAAGGCCTCATGAGAAGAGAGGTGGACAGGTGAGCAACCTACAGAGGCTGCTCCCCAAGGGGCCCACTCCCTCAGGGGACAAGCTCCTGAAACCCCCACCAAGGAGCCCCCCAAGGGGCCAAACTCACTGGTGTAGTCGCCCAGTGTGTACAGGACCGTGATGAGGTTGTCCAAGCAGGGCCAGTGGTCGGGATTGCAGCGGAGCCCCTCCTCAAAGGCGTGGCGCGCCAGCGGGATGCACACCAGCTTCAGGGCCACACGGCCAATCTTGTACCAAAGGTTGACGTCTGTGGAGTCCAGCATCACGGCCTAGAAATGCGCAAACAGATGTGGCTGACGGCTCAGCCACAGCGTATACACAGGGACGGCTAGAAGGGGCCTGGGAACCTCGTGAGGACTACCACCATCCAACAGTACATGAGTCTACACAACATTCCCAACATCTCCCCCAAGGCCTAAAGATCCTGGGAAAAGGGCAGTCCACAGACAAGGGGGAAGATCTCTCAGATGAACTGTGTTATCGTCCCGGGGCACAGAGACCACCTACTCAGAGCTCCTGGAGCGACATTGCAGGTGAGGAAGGGACACCAGGGGCCTTTCCAATAAGACCAGGGGCAAAGCAAGGGTGTCCACAGGGCAAGAAAAGCCTTGAGCAGAACAAGGAGGAGTCAGGGAGGGAGGGAGAGAGGGAAGGGACCAAAAATGGAGGAAGGGAACATCAAGGAGAGCCTTACTCCATGCCAGGAGCTGTACTAAGTATCTGACAAACATCCCCTCCTTCAGTCTTCACAGCTACCCTGAGTGGGAGGTGCATCTGACAGTATGGGTGAGGAGACTGAGGTGGGATCACATTCGAGCTCAGGGCCTCTGGACTCAGACCCTGGGCTGCATGAGGAATATCAGGGAGGGAACGGGCCACAAAAAGGCCACACAGGTGGACTGGGGGTGCTTGGCTGTGAAAGACCAAAGAGAGCATTGGAGGCCACTGAGTAGAAGGTGAGGTCATCAAACCTGAGCTAAAGCACAATCAAAAACGCAGATCCCTTTGGAGGCTGAGTGAAGGATGGGCCAGAAGGGGGGGAGACCGAGGCAGGCAGCCCCTTCTCCCCTGCCAGAGGGGGGATAGCACCAGAGGGGGGGGGCTGCACCAGACAGACAACGCAGAGGGGATGTCAGTGGGTCATGGCACCATATTAGATCTGGGGGGTGAAAGAGGGAAGAGCCCAGTACGACCCCGAGGCTGGGAGCCTGAGGGCCCGGGAGGATGGGGGTGCCCTTGACGGTGACTGGGAAGGTAGCAGGTGTTCTGGACCCACTGAGTATTAAGACGTCCAATGGGAGACAGATGAAAGGCGGCTGGAGGTCAGGAGAGAGATTTGAGAGTCGTCAGCAAGTCATTAAATGCATGGCAGGTGATCAGATGACCCAGAAAAGCAGGGCAGAGGGAGGAGAGCAGAGGGCCCAGGGAAGGGCCCAAGAGATACCTAAGGTTAGATGGCCTGGTCTGGAGAAGGCTGGAGACAGAGAGGGAAACAAGAGAGGCCAAGGAAGGTGAGGATGAAGAAAAGAGAGAAAGAGGGAGAGGAGAGAGGGGGGAGGGGGAGAAGGAGGGATAGGGGGACGGAGGGAGAGAGGAGAAGAGGAGAGAAGGGAGAGAGAGGGGAGAGAGAGGGAGAGGGAAAGAGAGAGAGAGGGGGAAGGGGAGAGAAGGGGGGAGAGAGACAGACAGATAGAATAAGACAGAAGGAGTGGCCAGAGAGGGAAACAAGAGAGGCTGAGGAGGGTGAGGAGGGAGAAAAAGCCACTGGGCTGGACATCCGAGAAGTCACTGGTGACCTCGGAGAGGGCAGTTTTGGTGGACTGAGGTCAGAAATCAGACCGCAGGGAGCACTGAGATGAAGGGAAGCCCCAGGTGTAGATGCCTTTTTCCTGCAGCTTAGCTACAAAGAGCAGAAGAGGAGCAGGACAGTCAGAGGCCACAGGGAGGACAGTCGGGGAGGTCTCAGGAAGGACAGTCGGGGAGCTTCGGGGAGAACACTCAGGCGGCCTCAGGGAGGACAGCTGGGGGACCTCAGGGAGGACAGACAGGAGCTGCAGGGAGGACAGTCCGGGGCTGTACAGGGCACAGTCAGGGGCCTCAGGAAGGACAGTTGGGGGGCCTCAGGGAGGACAGTCAGAGGCCTCAGGGAAGACAGTTGGGGGTCTCAGGGAGGACAGTCGGGGGGCCTCAAGGACAGTCAGGGCCTCAGGAAGGACAGTCGGGGGGCCTCAGGAAGGACAGTTGGGGGGCCTTGGGGAAGACTGTCAGGGACTGCATGGGGGACAGTTAGGGGCCTCAGGGCGAAGAGCAGGGATCCCAGGAGGGTGTTTGGAGCATGGGGGAGTACATTTGTAGACAGGAGGGAGCCAGAAGAGAGAGAGAGAGGGGTCGATCTACTGGAGGAGACAAGACAGAAGGGGATCAGCTGAGCAGGAGGAGGCCCCCTCCTCATGGGAGGAGATACTGGCCCTGAGTGATAGGGGATGAGAAGCGCTGGGGCAGCATGTGGGTGGGTCTGTCTGCCCTCATCTCCCCCCCCCAAAGGCCAAAGCCTGGGGAGTTTGTGCAGGTGATCAGGGGGAAATGAGGAGAGAGCTGAAAAGATGGGAGAGAAATGAAAGAAATGTGGGAGCCCAAAGTCAGGACTGACTGATCAAGGTGGGGAGGGGGCCGAGGCGGGAAGGGGAATGTGGGGACCGGAGGGAGAGAGGAGGGGAGACCGGAGGGGCCAAGGGCTGGGGCCAGGAGGCTGAGCAAGGCTGTCACTAGGTCAGAACAGATCTTAGCACCCCAGCCCTGCAACTTTCTGCCCAGCCTATCCCAACCCCACCCCTGCTCCAAGATAAGGCCCCACCCAGGCTCTCTGTCGGGGGAAGAAGGTGCCCAAAGGAGACAGGGACCAGAGAGGGCACCAGAGGCAGAGGAGGGCAGCTCCCTGACCCTCGTTAGGATGCAACACCGCCATTTCTGCCTCGGCCACACCCGTCACCTGTGATGGGAGAGCTGGGGAGGCCTGAGAGAGTCTCTGAGAATACAGATGGTGGAGACGCGGTTTTCTAAGCCAACCTGAGACAGGCTTCAGTGACAAACACCCCGGCCACCACCAGCAGCCCCCGAGCGGCTGGCACTCAGCCGCCTACCTCCAAGTAGAGCTCCATGGCCGTTTCTAGGTCACCTCGCTGGGCCGCCAACTGGGCCAGGTTCTTGTACGTGGAGTATTTGAGCATCAGCCCGGGATGCTTCAAGCCCTCCTTCTCGTCACCAGCCAAAACCGCCTGAAAAACAACCGAATACAGACAGAAACCAAGAATGGCCACGGAGCGGACGGACCAAGGAGCTGCAGGACTGAATGTCCCAACCTGCTGGCCTCGGGCTTCTGGTCTGGAGCCCTGGCCCCCTGAGGTCCCACAGACCAAGGGCAAGAGCAAGACGGGCTCGGAGCCAGCCTCCAGGGTCACAGGGACTCCAGCCAGCCGTCTCTCCTCCTCCCCCCTGGCCAGGCCGGCCAGGGTCTCACCTCGCGCAGCAGGCGGATCTCCAACAGCTCCTGGTAGGCTCTCTCTGACTCCTCACAGCGATCATGCTTCTGCAGGTCCAAGGCTTTGTGATAGAGGGAGAAAGCTTCGGCCTCCTGGCAAACCACACAGGGAAAGGCTGCAGTCAGTGCCCGCCGGCGCAGGCGCCAGACTGGGCCAGGAAGGGGCCGCGCATCCACCGCTCTTCACCTGAGCTTCCTTGGTCTGCGTTTTGTGGCTCTTGAACGTCCCTTCGTGGTCGTCCTCCACCGTGGAGCTGGCATTCAAGGCTGCAATACGGATCTGGAGAGAGCCCCCACAGAGATGGAGCCGTGGGATGGGGCAGGAGCCAGGAGCTGCTGCTGTCCCGTTGGAGGGAGCTCCCCGTGAGCTAGAGGACCCCCACCCCAACCACACCCTGCTGATCAGTAACTCCCCCCCCCAAGCAGCCTAGAGGCAGGAGGAGGGAGGCACTCACCATCTTCTCTGGGGGGCAGAGCTGGACCAACCTCTGGATCCTCCCCTGCCTCAGCACAGCAGGAGGTAACACCTGAGAGCACAGGGAAAGGGGCCTACGATGGAGCCAGGCTGGGGGGCAGGGGTATCCTGCCCAGCTGGCCCGGGGAAGCTCTCAGCATCAGGCCCCTGCCCCTGCAGGCTGGACAAGCAGCCCTGAGGGAAGGGGAAAGGCTGACAGGACCCCCGCAGGGAAGGGAGCAAGGTGCGGTCGGCCCTGGCTATGTGCACGCCGGCACACACATGCACATGCACATACGCTTGCACACTCATACATACACACTCACCTGCACACAAGCCACACACTTGCACACACCCGCACGTTCATTCACTCACTCTTGCACACGCCCTCGCCCTCACACACACAAGACCGTTCCCGTGCATACACACTCACACTTACACCTGCACGCTCATTTACACGCACCCGCACTTACTCTCACTCCTGCACAACACTCATCCACACGCACACGTGCACACTCACACTCATTCACACACTTCTTCACGCACACTCACTCACACACGCGCACCCGCACAGGCCAGAGGGCCCCAGGGCTGGGTGACCCAGGGCTGGGCCCCGCAGGCCTCTCGCCAGACGCCCGGATGGCTCCGTCCTCTCCCCTTCTCTGGTCCCCGAACGTCCGCCGGGGCTGAGACCCTCCCGCTAAGGGACTAACTCAGGGGGAAACACCTGTAACCGGCCCCACCCACACCTCACCCACCGGGCTGTCCTGACAACCGTCTCCGCCGCTCTGGAGCTCGCGCAGGCGCAGAAGAGAGAGCAAAAGCCGGCGCGGGGAGCCGGACAACAACGGGCGCGCCGATTGGCCGCCATTACGGAAGACTTGGGCCAATCGAAGGAGAAAGGGTGGGGCCTGGTGGTGACGTCATCCAGCCCTAGCCCGGGCGGGAGGGGCCGTGCTTTGCGGGGCGAGGGGGAGGAGGCCCGAGCCAGAAGTGAACTCCCTTCCAGCCTCCCCTCGGAAGGGAAGAAGGCATAAGGCGGTGCTTGCCCTGCGAGGGAGGAGCCGATCGGGAAGCAGGCGGGCTCACGACAGGAAGTGACCTCAGGGGGCGGGCCCAGAGAGAAGGGGAAGAGGAGGAAGCACCGCCCTAGCCCCCCATGGGCTGTCTCTTTTGGGAGGAGGAGGGCGCCCATGGAGGGAGGTAAGGGGGAGCGTCCAGAAAGGCTGTGCCTAGAGAGGGGTCGTCCAGAGAGGCCAGGGGCGCCCTGGGAAGCCATGAAGGGAGGAACGGCCAGGGGCGCCCTGGGAAGCTGTGGGGGGTCCAGAGAGGCTAGGGGCATCCAAGGCACCACTCCTCTCACTTGACCCTCCCCACAGCTCTGTGAGCCTGATGCTGGTGGGGTGCCCATCTCACAGCTGCCCACTGCAGGCGGAGCAGGGCGGCCCCCCCAGCTACTAAGTGTTTTGAGGCTGGATTTGAACTCGGGCCTCGGTGGCTCCAGACCCAGCCCGGGGAGCATCGCCTGGAGTCCCAAGGTGTGGGCTCCCTGTGCCCAGGAGGCTCCATCTGCCTCTGGCGCCGCTGGCACCCTCTCCCAGCCTTCACTTGGCTTGGCTCTCATTCTGAGGACCTTCCCCAACTCAGCACTTCTGCCTTCCACAGATGTCACACTTCGGAGGCTTCTTGGACGGGGGTCTTGGGGACTAAGCCCTGCACCAGCTGGTTCTTCTCTAATTAGTACAATAAGCCTCAATTGCCTTAAAAGAAGAGTCATTGCGTCGGCTGGCCTCAGAGGTGGCTCCTTTTACATGGTGAAACCAGCCCCCCAACTCTCGCCTCCACTCTTTGCAGGGTCACCTGTGTTAGAACTAGCACTTTGTCTCATGTGACATATAAACTGGGTCGTTGTGGATAGAGCCCTGGGCCGAGTCACTTCCTAGCTGGGTGAGCCTGGGCAAGTCACTTAGCCCTGTCTGCCTCCCTTCCTCATCTGTTAAATGAGCTGGAAGTGGCAAAGTGCTCCAGTACCTCTGTCAGGAGCCCCAACGGACCACGGCCAGTCAGAGGAGACTGCGTGACAAACTTGTCAATACCACCCACCCAACTGTGCGTGACACATCCCTCGTGGCCCATGGCTGGTGGGGCTCACCACACTTGGCCACGCTCCTTGGTAAAACCTCATCTCCTGCCTCCGGTACCCTTCATTGGCCTGAGCTATGTAAGAAAATGAAGGCACCCATCCCGAGGCTGGCTCCTCAGTCATCCCACCGCCTGCCTTGCTCACTGTAGCCTGCACCAAACTGCTGAGAGGGGCATCGTTTGGGACTCCCTCCCTGCCTTCCCTGGAGACTCCAGCCCACTCCAGGGTCCGTCCTCTGGGGCCAAAAGGAGCACAGGAAACCCTTCGCCTACGTGATAGCCCTTGTGCCATACATGCATACGCATGTGCACACACACGCACGCACACACACACAGCCTTCTCAGCTACAGGCAGCAAGGTGATGCAGGGGGTTGGAGAGCTGCATTGAAGAACTGAGTTCAAATCCCACCAGAGACACTTCTAGCTGTGTGACCCTGGGCAGGTCACTTCCCCTGTGTATACTTTCACTTCATCTGCAAAACGGAGACAGTGCGTACTTCACAGGGCTGCTATGAGGATCAGATGAGCTACCCAGCACCTTGGAAACCTTCAAGTGCTCCATTAATTCTGGTTATCATTAATCATTCTCCAAGTTAAGGATCCCAGGCCCTTCCCCATCCAGAGGTCCCAGCTGGACCTCCCCTGCCAGCCATGCCCCCCTCTGGCAGGGCTCACTTTGAGGCTGCCACACCCTACTCTGGCACCAGCCTGAAGCCAGCCTGCCAGCCTGTACAGAGCCACCACTGTTCAGGCGTCCCCCACCTCGTTTGCGAAGGTGACCTTTCCTTAACACCCAAGCCCAAGATCTTACCGTCATCCGTACTATATTCCATCTTGTTGGGTTGAGCCCAGCACTCTGGACCCATCACCATGTTTTCTGGTTTTGGTGTAGGTCAGTTTGGACCCCATCAGGGTGGAGGGAGTCAGCTGGAGATGCTGAACTTTAGAGAGATGAAGCCTGGACCCATGGACTAGGGGGTCATTTGCACAGAGGATGGCGAGTGGGAGAGACTTTGGGGGGTAGAAAGGAGGGGAGGGCTCCAGTCTGAGCCTTGGCAAACACAAGGGGGAGAAGGGGGAGGGCCAGGCACAAAGAACAAAGACTGAAAGGAGAGGCCTCCAGGTCGAGGAGGAGCACAGAGCCAAGGCTCTAGGAGCACGGCAATGAGGTGGGCACAGAAAACCTTGTGGGACAATTTCTCAATGAAGAAAAGGAGTAGCCTGAGGCAGCCCAAAGCTACAGACACCCCGGGGCCCAATCTGGGACACTACAGACACCCCCAGCTCCAATCTGGAATGCTGTCCCGGCACTCAGCACAGCTGCATGCGCACTCCCTCCCAGGAGTTCTCTGGGCTCTCCCAGGGCCTCCTGAGGGCTGTAGACAAGCTGGGCGGGCCAGCTCCAAGGGTGGGCCCAGATTTCAGCGCATTCAGCGTTACCTTCAAGGCCACTTCTGGCCTTTCTGCATTCACCAGCCCATACTGCCTGACTTGGGCCAAGCAGACATGAGAAGAGCAGCCAGGGCTTTGGACAGTAGAGACCCCCTGTCCCTCCCCGGGGAAGATGGGAGGAGTAGGTCCATATGAATCCTCTGCTCCCAGCCCCCTCCAGGGTGGTCGAAGGCCTGAGGATGGCCATTCCCTGGCTGAGATTTTGCCTGGTTAGGGATCCAGAGCCTGGTGGAGAACTTTGCTGCAGACCTTGCCATGCATGGGACCTTCTCAAGAACACCTCCAACAGACCCCCACCCCATCAGCCTCCACCTCTGGGCTTGGGAAAAACGAGTCCATGCTCAACCAAACACAGGGCTCCACTTTATTCTGCTCGCCCTGAAGAGAATCCTGGGTTTGTGCAGAGGCGGGCAGAGACCCCGCTGGTCCATCAGTGCCATCTCTGGGCTGCTTATAGAAACGTCATCACTGTGCCCTTCTTGCCAATTTGCCAAGGCTCCAGGGGGTAGAACCGAATGTTAATTCTGCAGGAAGGAAGGGTCCCCCCAGTCGCTGTCATTCTCACCCCCAGCTCCTGTCACCCAGAGCTCTCAACCCCAAGCTCCCAGACCCCCCAAGCTGCTCTTCGGACCTGTGCATACAACACCCAGGGAGGTGGGAGGGAGGTAGGGAGAGGGGCCAGGTCAGGCCTATGCCTGCTGGTTATGTTAGTACCACTACCTCCCTCCTTCTGGGTCTGTGCGCTGGGTAAAGGGACAGAGGGCAAGGAGGGGGCCCAGGGCATCAGTCTCTTCTGTTGTCTGCCAGCCACCCGGTTGTCTATCAGCGGGGAAGGGGACAGAAGGAAATGGCCCTCACACTCCCTCAGGAAAGCTTGGTCCCGTCAGAGGACCTTGGCTTGCCTCTCTATTCTACACATGGGGAAGGCAATCCCCAGATAGACTCAGCAATTTGTCACGGGTAGGGGCAGTCGGACGTCAAGGCAGATTAGAACCCAGACCTCTCAGCCCCCAGTCTAGCCTGGAGCCACCCACTCAACTCCACTCCCATACACCAAAGCAGAGAGATCTGTGCCTATGGGAACAGAAAGGGGCCTGGGTCTCAGTCCTGTCTTCTTAGCCCCTACACTGCCAAACACCCCTGACCAGACTGGGTCGTTGTGGCTTACCACCCCCAAAAGGGAAGAGGTGCCACTGTGCACAGAGCACCAGGCCTAGAGTCGGCCGGCTGGGAGTTCGAATCCTGCCTCCCACGCTTTCTGGGTAGAATCCAGGCAAGCCACTTGGCCTCTGTCTCTTCATTTGTAAGTGGGGACAATAACAGCACCTGTCCCCCAGGGCTGGTGTGAGACCCAAGCAAGACAGACTTTGTAAAGTGCTCCTACATCTTTACACGCCAGCAGTGTTGCTGGCATCATTCTCAGTCAGCACCGACTGAACTGGCTCAGTAATCCCTGCCAAAGAAGCTCAGCCCTGGGCCCCTGAGACCTTGGGACTATGGGACCCTATGACCATGGGCCCCTGACCGAGGACAGAGGCCTTCCCATTCCCCTGCCGAACACAGACACTGAGGGCACAGGAGGAAAGGTAGCAAACTGGCTGAGGGGCCTTGGGCTGCTCTTTGGAGCGTATGCATGCAGCATCCAGCTAGGCAGGAGGGAGCGAGAGGGCATTTTTTTAGCAGTACCCCAGAAAGCTTAAGTCAGAAAGATCCTTGTACCCCCAGCATCCAAAGGTCAGATGTTCTAGAGCTGGGCAGAGTCTCACAGGCCAATTAGTTCAATGGACTCTTTTTCCAGATAAGCAAACTGAGGCCCAGAGTCCAGTCAGCGCCCTGAGCAGGCACCAACCCAGACACTGGTGACCCCTGCCAGCCCTGCCTCACCCAAACCCCCAGGGCCGGGACCAACCTGTCTGGACTCAGACTCAGCTCCTTGGTGAGGAACTCAAAGAACTTGGCGCTGTGGTCACGGTTCTCCTCTGCTGTGCCAACCACGCCAAGGGAGGAGACTATGAGCTGGGCACAGGGCTCGCCTGAACCACTCAGGATCATGGTGAGGTCTGGCCTCACAGTCACATTCACTCTCTGCAGAGAAGAAGGAAGGAGGTTGCCAGGCACTAGGCTGAGAGGGGCAGCAGGGCAGAAGGTGTCAGGGAGGCCCAGGCCTTGGGCCAAGGACAAAGGTCAGCCTAGAGGAACCATATCTGGGGGCAGGAAGAGCTGAGGATTCGAGGAAGGCCTGAACCATGGGCCAAGGAAGGTGCCTGAGGGAGGTGGAAGGGCCAAAGACCGGAGCTATTCTAGAGGCTGGATCTAGGGGCCAGTGGGGGGGGTGTGGGGCCAAGGCTCTAGGGACCGGGGGCTGAGGGCCGGGGCTGTAAGGGCCGGGACCCAAGGACCAATAGGGAGGCCGGATCTAGGTGCCAGG
>CM053594.1:916427-951700 GCA_028646575.1 Pseudocheirus occidentalis | reverse complement strand
GGGACCGGGGGCTGAGGGCCGGGGCTGTAAGGGCCGGGACCCAAGGACCAATAGGGAGGCCGGATCTAGGTGCCAGGCCGGGGGGGGGGGGGGGAAGGGGGTGGGGGAGGGCCGAGGCTCTAGAGGCCGGGGGCTGGGGGACTGGGGCCCTGGGGGCCGGAGCCCAGGGCTCTAGGGGCCCAAGGGGATCAGGTGGCCCGCGTCCTGGGCGCACTCACGTCCTGGGGCTTCCCCAGCACAGCCGCCGCCGCGGCGCACAGACGCTGGCTCAGGCCGCTGGGCAGCCGGGCAGCGGGCAGGTTGGTGTCCAGCTCCACGAAGGGCATGGCGGCTGGACTATCTGGCGGAGGGACCTGAAGCGGGAGAGGACTGGAGTGGGGCTCCCTCAGCGAGGGGCCCCAGAGGCAGGACGGGGGGCGGGGCGGCGCGGCGATCGCCTGCTGCGGCAGGACTGGGTGAGCGGAGCAGGGCGGGTGGCTCCGGAACCACTGGAGCTGCAGAGGTCTGGAGCCGGGAGTCGGGCAGCGTGGTGGTCCCAGGCTCCGATTGGCTGGTCGGGGACGTGGATGGCTCCGATTGGACGAGGAGGCCACGCCCCCTCCTCCCGGTTTCCCCCCCCTCCCCTCCCGGTAGGACATAGAGGGAGGGTCGGAGAGGAAGTAGGGAGGGAGGGATGGAGGGGGAGGCCCTCCCCGGATCCCCCTACCCCCAGGGCTGCGGCAGACGATCACCCTGCTGTGCCCTGTGTCCTTGGTGCAGATGTCCTGGGCTCAGTGTGCCAGGGTTCCCAAGGGTCAGGGCAGGTCCAAACTATCCCCTCCTCCTCCCTCTCCCCTTCCCTTCCCTTCCCTTTCTCTCTCTTTCTCTGTCTCTGTCTCTCTCTCTCTGTCTCTGTCTCTCTCTCTCTCTGTTTCTGTGTGTATGACTGTGTCATACACTCTCTGTCTCTCCTCTCTGTCTCTCTCTCCCCACACACACATTCTCCTTAGCCTCCAGTCCCTGTTCCCCTAGCGTGAATTGTCCCCTTATCCTGGTTATGGGTAAGGAGTCTCCTTGAGGGCTCCTTTTCCCAACACCTCCTAACACTGAAGGGCCTGGCACACTTGAGGGCCTCAGGGATTGCTTGCATTTGGACCTTGGAAGGAAGCTCCAGACATGCCACCTCTCCTCCCCCAGTCCATCAATCAGTAGCCATTCATTAAATACCCATTAAGTGCTGAGTATACCAAGAAAGGCCAAAGCTAGGGGCCAAGTGCCTGCTGGCTGGGAGATGTGGAGGAAGCCAGCAGCTCTGGATGCAGGCCCCCTCCCATAATGGTGCATACCTCCCTGAGCCCCAAGAGCCACCAGACCCCCTCTGGGCAGGATAGGGAGCCCCCAGGACCCCGGCACCAGAAGTGGCTGAGGACGCTGTGCATTGAGCCCTGGGGTCTGGCATCAGGAAGCCCAGAGTTCAAATCCAGCCTCAGCTGCTTCCTGGGTGTGCGACCCTGGGCACCCCACTTCACCTCTGTTGGCCTCAGCTTCTTCAACTGAAAAACGAGGATCATAAGAGCCCCTACCCTCCAGGGCTGTTGTGAGGGTCATATGAGTTAAGCACTTAGCATACAGCAGGCACTAGATAAATGCGTATTCCTTCCCATTCACACCAGTCAGTTTCCACAAACAACTTCACCTGTGGGAGAGGTGTGACCAGACATCAGCACGTCTGAAAAACAGCTGGGGATGAAGCTGGGAATCCTCTGTGCACTATGGAAAGGAGCCCCCAAAGCTGGGCTGACCTGGGCACAGCTGCCTGGCACACAGTAGGCACTTAATAGATGTTTGGAGCAGCTAGCTGGCTCAGTGGAGAGAGCACTGGGCCAAGAGGCAGGAAGAACTCCCTGAGTTCAAATCCAGCCTCAGACACTTTCTGGCTATGTGACCCTGGGCAAGTCACTTCACCCTGCTCACCTCAGTCTCCTCATCTGCAAAATGAGATGGAGAAAAAAATGGCCAACCCCTCTGACAAGAAAACCCCCAATGGGGTCAGGAAGAAGAGGAGGGAACTAAGCAACAAACACATGTTTGCTGAATTAATGCTGGGCCTTGAACCGGAAGGGGAACACACTGAAGAACTCAGTCACCGGGGAGGGTGAGAAAAACTGGGTGTATGAAGAATCCTAGGGGTGGGGAGATGGAGGAGAGCCGGCCTGAGTCATTGAGGCCTGGATTCCAGTCTGCTGCCAGACCTACTACTTATGTGACCCAGGGCCTCATAACAGGCCATTACCAAACACCTACTATGCGCCAAGCACTTGTACTTGACCAGGAGCCCATTGGACTGTGCCAACAATCCTGGGACATAGGGGCTGTTAGATCCCACCTTGCTGAAGCAGTCAGAGCTTTGAGGCAAGATTTGAAATCTGGGCAGTCCTGGGGTGGGAAGATGGCCAAGGACCAGAGTCAGACAGGAGGGTGGGGCTGACCGAGGCCCAGATAAGGAGTGAACCTTGGAAGAAAGGAGCTTTATACAGATTATCCCAACCAGGAAATGAGAAGTGCTGAAGAAATTCAAATCTCTGAAATCCCACCTGACCCCCATCATGGTAAGGGAATTGGAAGATCTCCCCAGTCCCTTAATGGGCCTCAAGTGAAACCTAGCGGGAGGGGCTTGACTGGGGGGAGACTTGTTTTTCAGGAAGCCCACACCTTTTGTTACTTTGTAACTAGGCAGTGGGTCAGGAGGGTTGGGATGCCCTCTGACCCTGGAGAAGGGTGTACATACTCTGAGTCGAGGTCTGGCTTTGGGGCTCCCTTTGGGGAGAGTTGTATGATTTGGCCAGAGGAGACTCTGGGAAGCTGTTGAGGAGCCCCTGGCTTTGAAAGCTCAGATGCTGGTGCTTCTCTCTCTGGTGACTAGGTATGGATGTGATAGTCAGACAGCTGGAAGCCCCATCTGTTGGTCTGTTGAATTGTGTCATTTTCTCTGTATTTTTGTCTGCTTGTAACTTCTGTTTGTATTCTCTGAAGTTCAGGGCACTGGCTTTTTCCCCAGAACTAAGTGAATGATAGATATGTTCAATTAAAGTAAGATTGTTAACCCCTTTTGAGCTGCTTTTCTTTAGGAAAAATATGGATCAAAGACTCTGTGCTAGGAGCCGTCCTGGGTATGCCAGGGTGCTTGCTGCTACAACCCTGCCCAAAGGCCAGGTGGCTAGGATTCCAGTGCTGGCCTGGCTGTGGGAGGGTAGGCACCAAGGGAGGCTCTAGAACCCTGGCCTCCAGGAGGCCCTTCCTGCTCCCCCTCCCTACTCAAAATAACCCTGTCTCATCCATTTAACCTCCTCCACCCCCACCCCACCCCCCACCCAGGAAGGTAGTCTGAAGGCACTGATCTGGAAGCTCCTGGTAGGGGAACTCCATGTACTACCCCAAAGCTGCACCAGCTCTGACTATTTATCTGGGGACACTGAGGGCTTGGGCCATTGCCCAGGTCACATAGCCAGGAAGTGGCCTACACAGTAGGGGTCTGGGGTCTGCTCTGCCACTTTAGCACGCTGCCTCTCACACAGTAGGTACTTACTAAATGCCCATTGAATTGAATTAGTTGCATTTGTGAGTTGGCTCACTCTTGCTGAAAATTCACCCCAAGGTGTGAATTCTGTGCCATGGCACTACTTGTGAAAGGCCAAAGGCCTGGGGGTAGCCATGTACTACCTGGCATATAGTAGGTGCTTAATTGGTGCTGACTGGAAATGGGCCAAGCTGATGCCACCCAGGACCTAGAGAAGAAGACCCAGTTGAAGGTCAGAGAGTCCTCTGCTGGGCCCACTGGGATGAAGGAGGCTGGGGGCCCTTGGAGAGGGGAGAGTTAATGACCACACTGGGTGAGTTAGAGCCACAGGTCATCCCTTGGGGACCCCTGCCCACTGCCACAGCCCTCCTCCATCAATCAGAACTCCATCCTCCAAGCCTGAGGCCTACCCAGTGTACACCCAAACCTCTTCCAAATTTGTGGCACCTGTGTAAGCTGAGAACCCAGCCCTTAGGAAGGATGGTGACCTGACTTCACCAGTCTGGAGGATGCCATCACACACTAGTCATATCTGTCTGGGCCCTAACTAGGAAAGGGGGCATTACCAGGCTTGGAGGGCTCAGAAGGGGGCTCTATGGGGGCCTCCTTCCACAGTGACAACAGCTAGTATCTTCAGGTAGCAATGAGCCTCAAGCTAATGCTTTTTACAGGTGAAGATGCTGAGGCTGCCAGACTGGAAGTGACTTGGCCAGATCAACCAGATCTCAGGCTGGAATTGAACTCAAGTCTGCCTGACTCCAGGCCCAGCGCTCTGTGCACTGGGGCATCCTCTAGCACCTCTGGGGGACTGTAGCATGCTCAAGAGTTGGAGGGGGCCAGGGTACACAGGCTTCCTCAGCTGCTCCCTAAGACACCAGCCTCCTACACTGGTCCCCAAGGCCTCTGCTTGCACAGCACCCAGTATGCAGCTGGAGCTTTCTAAATGCAAGCTGATGAGTCTGGGTCTCAGATGCCCAGCCTTGGCTGAGTGAGTGGTCCTTCCTATATGGTTAGCTTCCCCACTGGCCTGAAGAAAGGACTGGTCAATAGGAGGGGAGGAAAGGAACTTGTCTGGGACCAGAGACCCCTCCCACTCAGGGCTTTAAAGGCTAGTGGATTCTCTGGCTCTGGTCATCCATGCAGGGGGTGCTTCCCCCTTCCCAGCACTCGGGCTGGGTTCCCACAGCTGGCCTCTGTCCTTGCTTTGGGGTGCACTTTAGGGTGTGTGGGGGGGGTGCTCCCACCTCCCACTGGGCTGTTCTAGGCACCACCTGTTCCTTTTCTGCAGAGGGCGAGGCAGGCGGGGCATGGACAGTGCAGGGTCCCTGACATTGAACTGCTTCGCTAGGAAGCATGAAGAATGGCATCCATGCCCCCATTTCTCCCAAAGGACTATCAGAGATGTGGGCAAACCCAAAGCACACAGACACGCTTGCCCATGGCCCATGGCGGATCTCTCCTCCCCTTTGGGGGAAGGGACAGACTTCCTCAGCCTGAATCATCCCTCAGCCACGGGAGTCGGGGGGGTCACCAGCTCTCCTTCCCCCCACCCCTGCTTACCCTGCTGTGGTCTTTCCCAGCTGACTGTGAACCCCATGAGGGCAGGGGCTGTTCTTTGGCCAGCCTCCCCCATAATATTCCTGTTGGCCCTAGGCCCAAGTGATCGGCCCTAACCACCAGATAATGGCTCACAGCATGGCCCCCAGGCTCCATGCCCAAGGAGGTTTCCCCAGCTCTAAGTGGATGGGACATGGGCCCCCATCACAGACCCAAGCTGAGACCCCCCCGACACTCCAGCTCATTCCCCCCGCCTCCAAACCCGGTCCAGTCCTCCTGAGGAGGCAGGCAGAGCCGGCCCACTCAGCCAAGCCCAGGCCCGGGAAAGATGGATGCTGTGAGGAAGCCACCCCAGAGCCCAGCAGCAGGGCAGCCCATGCCAGTTCTGACCCCAACACACCAGCAAAGACACTGAAAAGGATTTTATTGTTTCTCAACTATACACAAGGACAAGGGAGTGATCAGACAGCCAATGTCCACAAGCCAAGGCCCAGGGGGGGGCGCAGCAGGGGGTGCTCAGGCAAAGGTGGATCCATTCCAGCCCACGTTGGCTGCGTTCATGTCATAGTAGTTGATGTAGATTCTGGCAGGAAAAAAGAGGGTGTTCAGGCACTGAGGTGGCTGCCCGTCTCCTCGTGGTCCCAAGGTGCTAGAATTCTCCTCCTCCTCCTCCCCCCCACCCCTGGCCAGGTTCTCACCTCCCCCCCACCCCAGCGGTGTCCTTCCCTCTCCACAACACCCCCAGGCCTGAAGTCTCCTGTCACAAAGGAGGAAGCCGAGGCCCAGAAGGGGACCCGGAATGACCTAGAACTCCCTCCCCCACCTCGCTCTTCCCCTCCCCCTCACCTGTCCCCGGGAATTTTGAGGTGCTTGGTGAGCAGCTCACAGAGCTGTTTGCTGTAAGCTTTGTTCTGGGGTCCGCCGATCTTGCCGATGCTGTGCAGGCTGCACAGAGCGCACGGGTCGGAGGAGCCCCCGAAGGCCATCAGCTGATCGGCCGAGATGTGCACCGCGATGTACTGGGGGGGGGGGGGGCAGTTTGAATCACCCGGGCCTGGGAGGGACCGTTTATCCCAACCCCACATTCTGCCGGGCCCCTCCCCGCCCCCCTTCCCACTCCTCCCCTGGCCCCCACACCTGCAGGGCCCCCTCCCCGCCATCCCCGTCCCCCACACCTGGGCGGGCTTGCCCGTGGCTTTGGCCAGCTGCGCCGTGAGCTCGCCCAGCAGGGAGTCGGGCACCGCGGAGCGCGGCACGTTGGTCTGCACCACGAACATCGGCATGTTGGCGGCGGCTCCGGCGGGCGGTGGCGCGGGGAGGCGGGAACGGGACTGGGCCTAGCAGAGGCGAGCGGCAGGGTCGTGACTAGCCGAGTGAGCCTCCGCACGTCCACACCCACCGAGCACCGCGACGGACCCACGCGCGGAGGGGGCGGGGCTCTCGAGGCCACGTGACGCTAAGGGCCGCCCCCCAGGAGGAGGGGTCAGGCCTGGGCTCCGGAACTCGGCGCGGTCCGGCCCCGCCCCCGTGCGTGCCAGTCCGCTCGCAGCAGCCGGGTGCTCCGAACTGGTTTCCCCTCCCCCTCCCTCTCTCCGCGCCATCCTCCTCCTCTCGGTCCCGCCCCAGACCCTGGAGGGTCCGAAGAACCCGCGGGGGCCCCCCGAAGTAACCAGAAGGGCTTTTTCCCGATCCTCCTCTCAGCGGCCTCGAACGCTGTTGGGCCCGCTCTCCTCTCTGGGTTTTTGGGACCCCGACCCCCCCACCCTGCTACCCCGGCTCTTCTCCACCCCTCTGACCACGAGATCATTCTCTGGCTCCCCGATGGACTCACCTCCAGACCAGGCCCTCTATCCTTGGATGTCCCCTAGGACTCTGACCGTGGTCCTCCGCCCTTCTTCCTCTGTCCCTCTGCTCTGGGTCATTTCATCAGCTCCCATGGATTGAATGCTCAAATGATGATGCTCAAATCTACCTGGTTTAAATGTTCCCAGGCCCTCAGGCTCCCAGGTTTGGGGCCATCCTGGTCTCCTCTCATCTATCAGCCATTAGATCCAGTGTGGTGCAAAGTCTGTCCATTTCACCTCTGCAGCATCTCTGGTCCATTTCACCTGTGCAGCATCTCTGGTCCATTTCACCTCTGCAATATTACTTGTCAATTGCTTCCCCTCTCCCTCCCCAGAGTCTGCTGGCCTTAGTCCCTCCCTGTTCCAGGCCATCCTCCATTCAGCCATTAAAGTGGTTTTTCTAAGACACCGGTCTGACCATGTCATCCCCTACTCTATGACTTCCAGTAGCTCCCTAGGAGGCAAATATAAAATCCTCTTCCATCCAGTGACCCCAAAGCTTCCATCTCTCATTATTCTCTCTGGCTGTCCCCCAGGCCTGGAATGCTCTCCCTCTCCTCCAACTACTGACCTCCTTAAGTTCCTACTAAAATCCTAGCTGCTATGGGAAGCCTCCCTTGTCTCCATTTCCAAGGCCTTCACTCTGTTAATGATTTCCTATTTATCTTTTGTATAGCTTGTTTTGTATCTATTTGTTTGCCTGCTGTCTCCCACATTAAATCATAAACTCATTCTCAACAATATAATTACCCAAGACAATCCCAAATGATTGATGATGAAGCCAACTATCTGCCTCCAGAGAGCTAACATTGTCTGAATACAGACTAAAGTGGTTATTTTCACTTTCTTTCATTCTTTTTCTTTTATTTGAGTCATCTTCTACAAAATGACTAATAGGGAAATGTTTTATATAATTACACATGTATAACCTATATCTGATTACTTGCCATCTTAGGGAGGGGAGAGGGGAAGAGAAAGGGAAAAAATTTGAAACTCCAAACTTAAAAAAAAAGTTTAAAAAAATCAACATGTAATTGGAAAAATACATACATACATATGTGTGTGTGTATATATATACATGCACATATGTATATATAATATGTAATTGGGAAAAATACATGTGTGTGAAAAATACATGTGTGTATATAAATTATAAACTCCAAGAGGGCAGGGACTGTCTTTTGTCTCTCTTTTGTATTCCTTGTTCTTAGCACAGTGCACATGATAGACATTTCTTGAATAGAATTGAAATGGTGTAAATTGGAGATCCTTAGGAGAGGGAAGGGTCTGTGACCTCTGCATCAAGTGCTGACCACTGAGAGGTTGGGCTTCTGGGCCTCATCTGGCACCTCATTTGTCTCCAGATCAGTAACTGAGAAGTGATTCCCAAATCTCCTAGCTCTCCTAAGTGGGGGGCACCCTCCCCATGCCAGAGATACCTTCGAGTCCTCCTGTGTACAGTTTATCATCTCTCTCCTGAGAGAAAGCAAGCACCCTACCAGAATCCTCTTAAGAGACAAGTATTTTCCTAATACCTAAATCAGGGAAAGATAAAGAAAGAAAACCCTAGATCGATATCATTTAGGAACTTTGACTTAAAAATTTTAAACAAAATCCCATCAAACAGATTACAGGGATCTGTACAGGATACACAAGATACACTCATCCACAAGGTCAAGTGGACTTTCATTATACCAAGGATGGAAGGATGGCTCAAGGTTAGAAAAACAATCAATATAATTCAAATTATACATTTGAATACATTCAAAACTTCCCAAACTACACAATCATCTCAATAGATGCATAAAAGCCTCTGACAAAATACAAGACTTTTATGAAAAGATATGCTTGGAGAGACTTTTACAAAGACCTTAACAAATATCTACCTAAGGCCAAACTCTTTCACTGCATGCAGTGGGGATGTCCTAAGGCCTTCTCCAGTAAATGGGAGACTGAAGCCAAGCTGGCCTCTCTCTCACTTTTATCTGGTATCGTCCTTGAAAGGGTAGCAACAGGCCTGAACGGGAGAAGAAAATGAAAGGTGTAGAGAGAGGTAAAGGTCCCTACTGGCTGCAGACAGGATGACGTAAATCCTTGGGCACCAGCAGAGGTATTGATAGAGATCATGAATAGGTTCAGCAGATTATCAAGCTACAAAATACCTCCTCCAAGATCAACTGCGCTTCCATATAAGAATAACAAAATCCAAGAAGTTGTCATAGAGAGGGAGCTTCCATTCCCTTTTTTTTTTTTTAGGAAGCCTCAACATTTATTAAGCACCTTTCCTGTGAAAGGCGCGGTGCCAAGATACAAAGACTGACACAAACATTCCAAAGCCTACTATGGGTTTATGTAATGCAAAAAACAGTGTAGAATAAAGGAATAATGACCTCCATTCGTGACTGTTTCAAGTCTTGACCAGCTGTCATTCCCACCCACCCCTAAACATAATGATCAGTCTTCAATTAACAGGCCACCCCTTTAGATAGGGGAAGTGGGTTGATTAATACTCTGAAAACAAGGTACAAATGAGTTTTCAATGAATAGGCCATCCCTTTAATGACCAGGCAATTAAGTCATTATGAATTAGTTCTCCACAAAGAACCTTAACAATCCAAACAGATACAGGAAACCACTTCATTAATATTTTGGAAATGGGGTGATTTGCCGGATGCCTATAAAACAGGGACTAGCTATCCCTATCTTTATGGTGTCTCTGATTCCCCCACTCCCAACGTGCCTGGGAATCCAGGCTGTTAGTAACGATTTTAGCCATAATACTAATGACCAAGGTCCTCAGGCCCCCTGGAAATAACCGGCTGGGCCTTCTCTCCATCACACACAAACCTCATTAAGTAGATGATTAAAGCCACAACATTCAATCACATCCTCAAGAACTTTTCTTACATAGGAAAAGCTTCATATAGTATGAGACTTGGTTTTACTCCAGCCTCTTCCTTTCCAAGACAGAAAACACAAAACCAAGGAATGGAATGTTTTTTTTCTATTAAGACAAAAACAATGAAGTTCAGAACTGGGTCACTCGGCCCTTTCTCTTCTTATCTCCTCTGGGTTCAAAATGCTTACCCCTCTTAACGATGAGTGTCCTCCCAGCCCTCCAGTCCGGCGCCACACATTCAGGCCTCAGTACAATCTTTTCTGTGGTCTTTGCCTTTTTCCGGAAAATTGGTTTTGTTTGACCACCACAGCCACTCTGCTTCCAATCATATTGCCTCTTCCCCTGTGCGTAGAGGGAATCTTGCCTTTCTTGTACTGCCTCACTTTTTGCAGAAAGTTCTGCGGGTTTTAGGGACGTTCACCAAAGGGCGGCGCTGCGCTTCCCACTGGGCTTCTCTGATGTCAAGGCTGCTGGGATCCCTTGGCCCAGCGGTCGGAAGATGACAACCACGACTATGACCAGGAGACGACCTGAAGAAGACGACTGGCTTCCAAGGATGACTGAGAGCTCCCATTTCAAGTCACATAAAGACACATTAAGTATCTGAAGACAGATGTTCATGAAGCATCATTTGTTACAGAGACAGGAGTGTGCTTAGGGCTGTTCCAGAGCCAGGCTGCCCCGTCACACCACTCCCTGCCCTTCCTGGGCACGGGGCGGGGCAGTTCTTCCCTAATGCTACAGCTGGAGCCCCCCAACGGTGGTCCTCTCCCAGCTGGATGCCAGTGTCTAGCACCTAGCTCCATCACTTAGCTTTCACAAAGCGGTACAAACATTTCTGCTTAACTCCAGAGGGCACAGCACCCCCTCTGTCCCTGGGAGAGTGGGCTTAGGCTTGGCAAGGTTTCTACTAGCATTGGTTGGTCCCACTAGCTTTGATGCTGGATGACTGGTCTTCTCAGCCACCTCATCACTCAGTCAGTCCCCATCACTCTGGCAACCAGTCTGGGCTGGTCAGCCCAAAGAAGCCCAGAATCTCAATGATTCACTCTCTCTTGACCTTTTGACACACACAAGGTGAGAGCCTCCAACTCCACCTAAATGGATGGGATGAACACAGAGGCCTCCTCAGAGGGAGAGGGCCTCTCACCGGACAGTTAAGGAGGCCTCCAACTTCTAGAAATAGCAAGTCTCAGGGTGACTGAGTTCTGGAAGATTCATCTCCACCCAGTTCAGAAACTTTGGCCAGTCTCAAAGGCTGCTGCTGCCCACCAAAGTGCAAAATGTGCACAAAAGCTCCAAAGTCTCTCCCTACACCAAAGGGCATGCAGAATTTGGTAACTCTGGGGGCACGGTTCCAAATTGCTCTAGACTCTGGACTTCAAAAGCCTGTCTCAGCTAATGTCCTCTGAGCTTAGGGTGTCCTACCCTGGAACACCCCTTCTGTACCAATCTGGCTCTCCTCCCCAAAGGTGACCTCCTCCTGGGGCCTCTACCTTGGGGAGGTGGCCAGCCTCCAGGCCCCTCCTGGTTCTTCCCTGGCTATTCTGGGCTTCAGAACCACCCCACACCTTCCCCTTGAGCTCTTGAGCTGGCTAGTTTGAGTGACACACACTCACACACACTCACATACACACATACACACACACACACACTCCCCTCGTAAACAGCTGATAAATGTTTCTTGCCCAGCTTGGCATTTCGGCAGGGCTGGGCCAATTTACTTCACCAGTGCAGGGGGGTGAGTGTGGGGGGTGCAGCAAAGTTGTTTTCATTTGCATTCCTGAAATCATTAGCGATCAGGAGCAGTTTTGTCCTAGGGTAGTTGCTGCGTTTTCCCCTTTAAAACCCTGTGTGTCCCCTCTGACTGTTGATCTACTGGGGGGATGGTTCTTGGTCCTCAGATCCCGGACGTTGGGTCTTTGTCTGAAAAGTTGCTGCTCAGACGCCTTTCCCGCTTTCTTATGATCACCTCTGGAACTGGCTCTTCTTCTCCTTTGGGATGCAGCTGCTTTCCAGGGGAGAGCTCTCCTCCTCCCTCAGGTTGTCCCCAAGAATTTTATCTTGTACTCGTCGCTGTCCCTCTGCTGCGACTGCTCCTCTCAGAATTCTGGATGGTAACTTTTAGGGCTCAAGCTTCCATCAGTCACTGACAAGCCCCCAGGGAGAATCAGCCAGAGGCTCACTTAGGTGTCGATGAAGGCTGTAATGAGAAACGTCGGCACAAAATGTCTTGTGGTCCCCTCTCTTTGTACATACATGTGCCCCGGGGAGAATGGACCCAAGCTTCTCGTAAGATGTTACTGAGGGGAACCTTGTAGCTCTTTATGACAGAATTTGCACAGGAACACTAGGTACGTCTGAGCATACCTGTGATTTGCATTCCCTCTCAAGGTATGCCCAAAAGCCCTCTTGTAGGAAATGTCTCAGCCTGAGCCTTCCAGCTGTAGGGGCTTGGGTTCCCCTTAAAAACTGGGCCCCCATCTGGATCCTGCATAGCCATACAACACTAGCCCATCCCCTTCTCTACTTTTAACCTATTAGAATGAACTTCTCTTGTTATGAGAGTTTGTCTTTCAAAGGTTAAGCCAGGCTAGAGGTGGGGGCCAAGCAGAATCTTTTGGCTATTGAGAGTTAGAGTTTGGAGAGCTGGTTCAGGCATGAAAGAATTCACTTAGGCCTTCCTTTTTAGCCAATGGGAGCCTTTCATTTTAGGCAGAAAAGCCTCACAGACCGCCTTAGCAAGAAAGCTAAGTGAGGCCCCAATCATCTGAGGGAGTTATGCTTACATAGAAGTTTCAGAATGATGTAGTTTTACAGGTTTTGTGGGGGATTAAAAATTGGAGATAGGGCAGAACAACATAGGGTGAGGGAGACAAAGGGAATTCTTTGTGGTTTAAGGATTTAAGGACAGGGCAGGAGGACACAGGTTAAAGATAGAAGGGCAGGGTGGACACAGGGTAGGGGAGACAAAAAGAATTCTTTCAGTACAGGTTCCAGAGAAGGGGGAAAGAACTTTAGGACGCCCTCAAGTTACCGACTTTACAGAGTATTGAAAAAGCAACCCTGAAGATGATTTTTACCCTTAGGGCACCATTTGTATCCACATCAGTTCCCCCCCACCTCCTCCAGTCTTCCTGATTGATCGGGGGAGCCCTAATGTCAATGATTCTTCTTTCCATACGTGACCAAGAGCAGTGCTTGTAGCATAGGAGTGGTTCTCTTCTAGGTCTGGGTGGGGCTTTACTTCTGTCCGGCACTCTGGGGCTCCTCCCTCTGTCATGGGGAGCTAGGATCCCCAGGGCAGTAACCAGTGTTTCTACATTCTAGGTCCGCCATCCCCTTGTTGTCAGCCCCTTTGGGGGTTACTGCTAGGTGGGGGAGAGCAGGCTAAAGGGAAACTCTCTCCCCACCTTAAGCAAATCTCTATTAGAGGTAGACGGACTGCCCAGTCTAATAGCCAGAGTCAGATTGGGAACCAGGCTTCTACAAAGCCAGTGCTCCACCTAGAAGGTATGGGAGGCTAGATTAATTAAATTGCTTCTGAAGAGGCCAGCCTGCCTCTGGAGTGTAACTGCATTTACCCCTAGGTCCAGAACTCTCACCACCCCCTTCCCAGGTACGGTGACTAATAGCCCTAGGCTATCTGGAGTGGTTCGGGGAGGACAGGGGAAAAGCTGTAAATGCTCCCTCCCCCAGAAGAAGAGAGCCCAGAACTCCCTCCCCCAACACAAACATCCCACTTTCACCCCTTCTGCAGGGTAGATCAGCCAAAGCATCCACCCAGCAGAGTTGCCTTGCCCAGAGGAGACCTGTGAAGAATCAGTGCGCCAGCCCAGGCAGAGATCCCCCCCCCCAAACACACACACATCAGGAGGAGCAGGCCAGCTGCTGATGTTTGTGGCGACCCTCTAGAGTAGTGGTTCTCAACCTTTCTAATGCCTCCAACTCATATGTGGGCGAACCCGCCTGGAGACAGAGGAGCCGTGTCTCAGTGTCTCTGTTCCTAAAATCTTTGGAAATATGTGTTTTCTGATGGTCTTAGGCAACCCCTGTGACCCCTGTGAAAGGGTCATTCAACACCCAAAGGGGTTGCAACCCACAGGTTAACAACTGCTGCTCTAGAGAAAGGTCCTGCAGTACGGGGTGGCATTTCTGCTGCTGTACTGAGTCTATGGCCATTCTGCCCAACCTTAGGACTCTGGGTGTGTTTGTGGGAGAGGATGCTCCTAAGGTTTGGGGAAATGCTTGGCACTGTGTTTGCTACACTTTTACTAGAGGCTGAGAGCACAGGGGTAGGGGCTCATGAGCAGGCATTTCAGAGGATGGCCATCACCAGCAGGGAGTAATTCCAGTCAAGCCTCTGGGGAGTGGCCATGGAATCAGGTCAGAGAGCCCCAGGGGGCTGGGACTTGACCATTGAGCTGGAAAGGCTACAATTTCCTAGGTGGCTCCCCGACCAATGGACAGGGGGAAATAGCTTTGCCTGGCTTGACCACAGAATTGTATGAAGAGTAACTAGGTCCATAGAACTAGTCTGTAACAGAGTGAGGATGCTCTTGGGAGCAGAGGCCCGTGGCTGGAGTGGGAGCTCTGAACAGGCAACTTGTGGTCAGCCAACTCAATCCATGCAAGTGGGCATCTGGCAGCACCTGTGGGGCAGAGGAGGGTGTGGGGCCTGGCACTGCTGCCCTCAGCCCCCCACTCTCTGCAGTCTCTGCCCCTCTGATGCCCCCTCTGAGTCTACTCTTTCCCTTTCTGGGGATCTTCTTCCCTCTTGTCCCTGTCTAAAATGGGCAATATTTCCTGGGCTAAGCAGATGAGTGAAAATTCCACATTCAGACAGCCAAAGCAAGTCTGGGCTATTCCTCCTTGCCTAGAGGAGGCTAAACATTCCTTCCTGGAGTTTGGAATTTTGCTGTCCCTGGCAAAATCAGCTGGCACAAAAAACCTGGGGCCCAAAATGTTACAGCCCCAAAGCAAATAAACCTGAGTCAAGCCTCAGAAACAGAGCTCAGGACTCAGATAAAGATTTTGACATTCCTCCTCCCCCACCACCACCACCAGGTGTCTGTGACCTGAAAAGGCTGGCGCCCTGGGGAATACACTATAAAAGGCTTGTCTGAGATCCTGACTCCAACCAGGGCTTTTACCCCCAAACTTCAGATACTTAAAAAAGACAAGTCTCTTATTAGATTATCAACCCTATTGATCGGGTGTTGGGTGTCTATGTTTGTAACATCCAGTTGCAACTTCAGTTGTAAAGTTACACCCCATCCCAGCCATAAAACCACTAACTCTGCCCCTTCCCTGTGCAGCCTCTTCTTGGCTGCCATAAACCCTGCTTCTTATGATAACAAGCCATTCCTATGAAGCCTTCACCCAACCTTCTATAAGCAATTTGAGAAATGTAAAGCTCCCTTGTTCTGGTGGCCAGTGATGCTTATGAGTCTCTCAATGCACTGTCAGTAAGATAATTCTTCACCAATCAGGCCCCAGTTAGTCCAGCTTCCAACATTCATCTTGTCAAAAGGGGCACTGACGGGGAACAGACTGGGCACCTCTCAGTCAGAACTGACCCCTAGTTGACTTAGGTGACTTCAAGGCAAAACCCACACCTCCTGGTACCCCCCCCCCCCGGGCTTTTTCCCAGTGAATTATGGGCACAGTAGATATAAAAAGTGCATGTCCCTTTAAGCACTGACCACTCCTTAACTCCTCCCTAAGCCCTCCTTTAGTCACCTAGTTAGCATAATTGTGACCTGATTTATGTTATTATGGTTATATAACCTGCATCCCTAATTCCTGCACTGTGGCAGGCTTCCTAAGCCCTCCTGCCAGCTGAATAGCGTAACAATAAGCTTTTACAATCATTCAATGGAGTTCACGGTTCTTTCCTGAACTACCCTCTCACCCACGTCTCTGCACACATCTGAGGCTGGCCCCTGGGTGGACCCCCTGACATAAACCCCAGTATATAATGGAACAAAGGGGTCACCCAGTGCCCCAAGGACCCCACTAAGGCTTCCACCTCCAGCAGTGTTTACAGTATCTACCCCAGACTTCAGAAAAGCATGGAAAGACTTCCATGAACTGATGCAGAATGAGGTGAGCAGAACCAGGAGAACACTGTATGTACATATTACAGACACATTGTATCTGCCGTCACTGACTTTGATAGACTTAGCCCTTCTCAGCAGTGCAAGGCCCTAAGACAACCCCCAAAGACTCCAGATGGAAATGCTGGGCACACCCAGCACATTCCAGCTGTGGAGGCAGCAGCAGACTCGGTACACTTTGTGTGCGTGTTTCCTTCCTTGTGGCTCTTCCCTTTTGTGCCGATTCTTCTTTCATAACACGACTAATGGGGAAATGTTTAACATGATTGTACACGTATAACCTGTGTCAGACTGTTTGCCATCTTGGGGAGGGGAGAGGGGATGGAAAGAGGGAGAAAAATGAGGAAATCTTACAGAAATGAATGTCGAAAATATGTTTACATGTAACTGGGAAAAATACAATGCTATTAAGGGAAAAGAACTCCATACCCACCACAATCTTCTTCCATGATGTCAGGTTCCCAAGCCTGTCCCCCCCCCCCTCCCAAGCACTACCAGACATAGTTGGCCAAAGACCAAAAGGAGGCGAGGCGTGACTGTGACTGAACACAGTGCCTGGCTCTTACTCAATGTGAACTGGCCAAGTGCATGCCAGAACAAACTTGCCACACTCACCGTGGGTGACGGCGTGGGCTCTGGCTTCACCTGGGATGTTGGTGGCTGGTTGGGTCACCCTCCCATAACCCACTGGCCCCACACCTGGGCTGATCCCAATCCTCACTGGAAGAATTCACATCTCATCTGCTATGTTGGAGACCGCTTTGTCAATGGGTGAGCTGCCTGGCCTCTTCTGCTGGCCAGGGACCTGCACGTTCGCCAATACCAAGGCAGGGCTGTTGCCTTGGGACGGGGCCGGCAATGAACAGGAGCACCAGACTGCCGTCTATTTCTTTCGGCATTTTTGGGCTATGATGAAGCTAGGGACGAGCTTCTCATGACACCTGTCTACACTTAGAGACATATTGGTCCTGTGTCTCTGAAGTTCCTCTGTCCTCAGGGACCCGAAAGCACAAGTCAGCAGGAAGGTGCTGCCCCAACACAAGCAGACAGGGCATAAAGCTCATGGGGTCATTCTAGGTAGGATCAGAGGCAGGCACCCAAGGCCACATGCTGGCTCTGCTGCTGTTTTTATTCTGGTCACTGGTTGTGGGTCCCCTCAAGGCTGGCGCAGTGCTGCTCGATGCCCTTCAGAGTCAATATCTCTCTGAATGGTGCGTTTTCCAAGTCTCTCCCTTGGTCTGAGGGGATCCTGGCAGGAAGGGCACACACCGAGAACAACTTCTCCTACCATACTTGGGCAACCTAGGAGGCTTCCTGGGTCCTCGTGGGATATGTTTAGGGCCACCTGGAAAATGTCCATCGCCACAGTCTATGACTTACCTTCTTGCTGTCTCTGATTAGAGATGGGAAGGTGGGCAGATGAGTTCCAAACGTTTGCTCTGGTGTTGGCAGCTCTTTGTACACCAGGAGCCCAGGTCACCACCTCTTGGTGACAACCCCCCACTCCCATCTTGGGCCTGTACAGTCTGTTTCTTTCCAGCTCAAGGATCCTTCCTCATCCCAAATCACCTGTACAGTTTTCACGGCCACAGACTGACGTGCCTTGAGCTGTGCCAAACACTTCCTGCTGCCATGACGGGGCTTAGTCACCGTGGTCCAGCAGGCCATGACCCTGCCTCCACTTCTGCTGATGTCTGTAGGAAAGAGCCTCCAAAGACGCCCTCTGGGGTCCTCTGCCACTGCCACCTCGCAGCTTGGCGTGAGCCTTTGCCAGTCACCCACACACAAGGAAGCAAGGCAGGTTGGCTCAATGACGGGAGATCTGCTTCCCTCCACGGCTGCTGTTGACCCTTTCCGTGTACCACCATCTGCTAGTGGCCCAGTTCTGCCATCTCTTGAGGTCACATGAGCCTTTCCTGGATGGGGTAGAGTAAGCTGGAGCTGCCTCTGCCAGTTGTCAGGCCCTCCCGCTGACTTTGCTCCACATACACCGGCTCCTGTTGATTTCCCCAACCCTCAGGGTCTCAAGCCGTCCACACTGGCATCTGCTAGCAGCACCAAAGGCCAGTCCTGGTTGGGCGCTTTGTGTGTGGCAGGTGCCCACTCATGTCCGTCTGCCCAATGCCCCCAAAAGGCTTTGTTGGCTCCAGAACCAGTCAGGGACACCTTCCCTGTGCCCTCCTCTCTTCTTCACCTTCCATGGCTCTCTTTCAGGTGCAACTCAGGCCCCAAACCCTGCCAGGTTTCCCAGATTCAGAAGATGAGCAAAAATGACAAGTTCCAGCTGTCCCGGTGGGTCCCCTTCTGGAGCAAGAGCAGCCCAGAGTGGGGGGGGGGGCGTGCAGACCTGCCATGCACTCAGAGAAGAGCCTTGGGGAAGGTAATGGGGTCTGGCCAGGTGACCCTGGGCAAGTCACTTGACTGCAGCCTGGCCCTGTCTCTTCTACTGTGGAACGGGGGTGATGGTGATGATACCACGTGCCTTGAAACGTGAGCATCATAACTGTCCAGTGCTTAGTAAGACTGGCCTAGAGGAGGCACTCAATCAGCGTTTGATCCCAGCAACCACAGCATCAGTAATGGTCGGGGGAGGCAGAAGGGTGCTCCACCCACCCAGACTCGATTACTCAGCTGCTGTTCTGTGTGCCACAAGCTGAGGGGCATGGCTCTGGGGAGAAGCCCTGTTCTCAAGGGGAAGAGGGGCCCAGACTGGGCCCAGGGGTGTACCGAGGGAAACACGTCACCCCAAGACACCAGCAGCCTCTAAGGTGGTCCCTTCCATGCATGGATCGGATCCTTCCCTGTGAGAATCAGGTCTAGTACCGACTCCTCCCCTCCCCTCCTGGTGTGCACAGTATTGGGGGCCTTTTGGGACCTCAAAGGTCCTGGAGGACAGGGCCCATCTGTCTTTTGTCTTCCACTCCTGGGTCCCCATCCCTGGTTTGATGGGTGGAGTGTGACTGAAGAGAGAAGGGAAGGCCAGGAGGAGCCTCAGGGAGGCGGTCAGACAGGACAGTCTCCAGGGCCTGGGCAAGCTGGGTAAGGGCCTGGCTCCCCTTGGGGGAGAAGAGCCACTGGGCCCCACTTTGGGGTCCTCTCCCTAGCTCAGCCTGGGCCCAGCCTGTCCCCACTTCTCTTATTTGCATGCATTCTTCTGGCTGGCCAGGCTCACTCCTCTGGGGATGCTGGTGGTGGGAGGGCCCCAGCTCAGCCCCAAGGCTGCCCCAGGAGGCTCAGGCTTCCCTGACAGCCATGCCCTGCTACCTGCTGGTGCTGCTCGTGGCCAACGCTGTGGTAACCCTCCTGGCAAGTGAGTGACCCTCTCTTTGGGGAAAGGGAGCAGGAAGGTGGTGGCTCCCGGGTCTAGTTCAGGGTCAGGGTCAGCGCATGTGATATGATCCCCCCATTTTGTAGAAGAGGAAACTGAATCCCAGAGAGGCAAGGTCATGGAGGGAGCCGGGAAAAGCTGGGAAGAGCTCAGGGAGCAGGCCTCCTCAAGCTGCAAGGCTCAGGCCAGAGGCCCTTGGCTGGTCACCCTCCCACTAGCATCTCTGTCTATACTGGGCCTGGGGCCTGAGGGCAGACAGCAGAAGGGAAGAAGAGTCCTGGGACCCCCGGCTTCCAGGCTGGACCCTGGCTGGTCATCACTTACAAACAAGACTTGGACAAAGGCATAGCTGGCACCGCCCCAGGCTGCCAACATGCTACTTGAGGACAGGTTCAGGAGCCAAAAGGCTGAACCTGACAAGATGGAGTTCCATGGGCATCCATGTAAACCCTCATCCTTGGCCTCACAAAACAATGATGGGGAAGGCTGGATGGCCACTAGTCATTCTGAAAAAGATCTGAGGGTCTGAGTGGACTACCTGTTTCCAGGGAGCTGCAAGGGAAGTGGCAGCCCCAAAGCGAGGTGGCCGCGGGTTGCATTAGGAGGAGCATGGTCAGAAGGGATGGTTTCATTGGACTCTAGGCCAGTCAGGCCCCATTGGGAGGATTCAGTCATTTCTGGGCACCTCTGTTTGTGCTAAATGAGAAGGATGGTCTTAGAGAGGTCTTCGTCCAAAGGCTGGAAAAGAGTCAGAGTAGGCATTGGAGGAAGACTGGGGGAAGGACATGGGATGTTAGCTTGAAGGAGAAGAGACTCACAGGATGTGGGGACAGTGTCAACTGTCAAGAGGGATTGGACCCCTGGAGGAATGGGTGGAAGAGGGGCCCATTGAGGCAGGTCCAAAAAAAGATCCAACATGCCCCAGAGTGGAATGGATTGGCTTGGGAAGGTAGTGAGCTCCTTGTCACCAGCAGTGTTCAAGCCATGTGATACATGGGGGCCCAGTGCCTGCTAGTTGTTGACATGTGTGGTCATGGTCCAGTGGCACTCAATGACCATCGAGATCCCTAGCTGTGGGTTGGCGGGGGATACACTTCCTCAGGACAAAAGAGAAGGCCTTTGGAGCCAGGGAATTCTGAAAGGTGGGGGGAGAAGAGGTGTGTAGGTTGGGGGGGCAGCTCCCGGAGAGCAGTGACAAGGTGGCCTTGGAAGCACTTGTGGCCACTCAAGCTTCCCCACACCTGTGATACCAGCTTGTCTGGGCTCCCTAGAGGGCCAACCCCTAGAACCTCCCCAGGGCTCTTGGTTGAGAGGCAGGAAGGAAGATGCTGAGGCAGAGGGGCCCTGAGATGGGAGCATCTGGGGCCAGCAAAGGGGCCTCTCCAGCCCACACCTGCTGGTCAGGTTGGTGATGGCCTGGCCCTGAGAGTGTCTGTGATCAATCAGACCCCCATCCAGGGCCCATCCAACCCTGAGAGCATCTGTGATGCCCCAGACCCCCCCCTGCCCTGAGAATGTCTGTGATGCCCCAGACCCCCTGCCCTGAGAGTGTCTGTAAACCCCCAGACACCCCCTGTCTTGAGAATGTATGTGATGCCCCAGACTGCCCTCCAGCCCTGAGAACATCTATGATCTCCCAGACCCCCTTGCCCTGAGAATGTCTGTGAACCCCCAGACCCCCCTGCCCTAAGAGTATCTGTGAACCCTCAGACCTCCATCCAGGGCCCATCCAACTCTAAGAGGATCTGTGATCCCCCAGATCCCCCTGTCCTGAGAGTGTCTGTGATCCCTCAGACCCCCATCCAAGGTCCCCCAGCCCTGAAAGTATCTGTCTCCCCCAGATCCCCATCCAGGGCCCACCCAGCCTGATGCCCTCCTGGTGTTTCCTGGGCAGACAGCCAGGCTGCTGTGTGTCCTGAACCCGGACTTTGCCATCAGCGACCATGGGGTCTCCTGGTTCCAGCAGCATCCAGGCAGCGCCCCTCGGTTCCTGTTCTACTATTACTCAGAAGAAGATCAGGAGCAGCCACCCGGGCTCCCCAAACGCTTCTCGGCCTCCAAAGATGTAGCACAGAACGCCTGCATCCTGACCATCTCCCCGGTGCAGCCAGAGGATGATGCTGACTATTACTGCTCTGTGTCTTATAGCTTCTAGAAGCCATCCTGCAGCCAGAACCTCCAGACCTAGGCACTCCGTGCCAGCCCAGGCCCTGCCCCAGGTCCTCACCCAGCCAGAGTCCTTGCTGCTAGCTCCAGCCCTTCCATCCTTGGCTGCTGGCTCTTTCCCTGCTCCCTGGTCAGCATCTAGGGCTCCCCCAGCCCTAAAGGACACTGCCTGGGGCCAGCCCTGAAGCCGCTGCCCAGATCTACCTGGCTTCCCTCTCCGCCTCTAACAGGCTGGAGTTGCTTTTTCATCCTGACCTTTCCATCCCCCCTACCCCATTCCCCTTTTCCCCTTAACCATCTTTTTTTTTTTCTTTTTTAAAGCATCTGAATTTATACGCTGTGTTTCACGCTTGTGGTCCGCTTCAGTAAAGGTGGGGGGGCATCTTCTCACGTCTCCTCTCTGGGCCATGCTCAGTTTTTACGATTTCACATCATTTAGTGTAGATTAGTTTGTGGTCTTTGGTGCTTCCACTTACCTCACTGTCGTGGCGTGCAGTGTTGTTCCAGCTCTGCTCACCGCACTGCAACGGTTCACACATCTTGCGTCTCGTCTCAGTACTTGGCATGCTCTTCATTTCTTATAGCACAGAAATATTCCACTGGACGCCGGGTGGTGCAGTGAATCGCAGGCCAGACCCCAAGTCAGGAAGACCCACCTTACTAGCTATGTGACCATCTCTCTGCCCTCTGTAGTTACACCCCTCAAAAAGTCCATCTGCCAAAGCTGTTTGCACCCCAACAATCCAGCCTCTGACCTCTGGCCACACAAGCTGCCTTCTCCAAAATGACCAGTGATCTCTTTGCTGCTTTGTCTCTGTCCTCAGCCTCCTTGGCCTTTACAGTCTTAAACACTGGTGATCACTCCTTCCTCCTGGGTTTTGAGGACCACAAGTCCCCACCCCACCCCTCTTGGTTCTCCTCCTCCCTCTCTGACTACTTACTCCTTTTCTGGCTCCTCTGCTGGACCCTCCTCCAAACAAGGTCTTCTCACCATGGGCATCTCCCAGGGTTCTGTCCTGGGCCCTCTGCCCTTCTCCCTCTGTCCCACTGCTCTGGGACATCAGTCCCCATGGATCAAATGGTCATCTCTATGCTTATGACTCTCAAATCTGCCTGTCCTGCCCTGACCTCTTTGCTGCCTCTCAAACATATCCAACTGGACATCCAGTGGACATTTTACACCTGATATTTCCAAAACAGAACTCGGCTTTTCCCCAGCCTTCCACCTTCCCACTTTCCTATCACTGTTGAGGGCCCCCCACCCAAGCCCTTAGGCTCCCAGCCTAGGGATCATCCTGGACTACTCACCATGTCTCAGACTCCAGATCCAATGTGGTGCCATGGCCCCTGCAGAATTCACCTCTTGCCTTTCTGCTGATGTCTGCCCCCTGCCCAGGCCTTTGAGGTACCCCTCCAAGCCCTTAGTCCCCCCCCTCCCAGGCCCTCAGCCCTATCCACACCCTCAGGCTCCCAGTCTTGGACTTGTCCTGGATTCTCTCATCCCCAGATCCAATATGGTGCCATGGCCCCTGGAGTTCACCTATGTAGCATTCCTCAGAACCACTAGCTTCTCTCCCTCCATTCACTGACCAGAACCTCCAGGCCTTTTAGCTGAGTTATTGCAATGACTTCCTTATCTCTCCCTACTCTGCCCCCTCCCCCCAAAGCATCTTCCTCCAGCCCTGGTCTGACCCTCTCACTCCAGAAACTCCTATGGCTCCCTATTGCTCCCAAAGCCACTACAGTGGGGCTGCCACCTCTCTCTCTCTCTGTGTCTCTCTGTCTCTCTCCCCTTGTTTCCTGTGAAAACCCTTCTCTTTTGCTGTCCCTTGTCCCCTCCAGCCATGGCCTCTGACTGCCCAGAATCCCTCAGCCCCCTTCTGAGGCCCCCCATCTTCTCCTGCCCTCCCCAAGGTCTCTATGGGGCCCTGCTCTCTTCTTGGGCAAGGCTGCCCAAACAGATCCTTCTGCCCCTGGCCTGTCTGCAGAGCCAGCTCTTGGCACCATACATGCCCACCACAGCCATCTTCTGCCTGGTGACCCCAGGGCCTCCCACCCAGCAGCACCCTGGGAATCTCAGGATGTCCTTGATGCTGATGGGGTCTGGGACTTTGGGGGACCTGTGTCCATGGTGGAGCTTTAGTCTCCTCTGCAAAGCAAGGATCATGTACCACACCCTGAGGGCATTCTGGGCTTCCCTCCCCCAAGACTGAGAATGGGAAGAGCTCAGGGAGGACCAGCCAGCACCCATCCTGTGGGTTACCCATCCCAGGGACCCGCCAGGGTCTGCTGGCTGGGTTGGGTTTGGAGCAGATTGGGGGCTTCTCAGCCCAGGAGACCCTGGCCGCTGGGTTCCTGGACAGGGGGCTCCCACAACCCCCAGAGTCTCTCTCCCTGACCCTGGGCCACTGAACTGGAAAGGGAGAAAAGGAGCCAGAGCATCTGTTTCCTGCCTGGCCTAGCACATGTGGGCCCCCTTTCCGGCTGCCTGCCAGGCCGGGCCCCCCCGGGTCAGGCTTGGCTGGCCCAGAGAACAGGAATGAGGTGGGGGGGGCCCTCTGGGGAAGACATGGGCCTGCACAAGGTGGGGGACCCAGGGAACAGAAATGGTGATGTGGTCTGTGGGGGAGACGCCCAGAAAACAGAAATGGCGGGGTCCCCGACGCCGGGGCCAAAGGCCGGACTCATTCCTGGGCGACAGGGTTTCAGGGCTCTGGGCGCCAAGGCCCCGCCCCCAGGACCCTAGAGCACGCGGATCCACTTCTAGTCAGTTACGGGCACACAAGGCGCCCCTCCCCTTCCGTCCCAAGCGCGCACGCGCGCTCTCTCCCTTTTCCGGGCATGTCTGCGCTTTGGCGGCACGCTTTGCGCACGCGCGTCCTCCGGTTGCTATGGTGACGCTGAGCGTCCCTCGGGCGGAGCTCAGCTGCTGGACACTGCCGCCTGGGTAAGGGACCCCACCCTCCTCCTTTCTCAGGCTGGGGTCCGGGCGGAAGGGCGGGCTGGAGCGGAGCGGGGGAGAGGGCAGGCCCGGGTGTGCGGGCGGAATCCTTGTGTCTGAGCTCAGGCTGGGCCATCCTTCTTACTCAAAGGACGGGGTAGATTAGCGGGGAGTCTCAGTTATACGGTTGGGCTGCAGCTATCCAGAGCCCCGCGGGCGGGGCTCCTCCGATGGGAGGTCAGGTTTAGGGGCGGGGCACCAGCCGGGGCTGCCCTCTGATGCTCACAGGGCTAGGTCCCCCCTAAACGTGCGCACTGCGCTGCTAGGTTTGCAGGGCTCCGGGAACGCTAGCTTTGGCGAAACTGAGGCAGGCAGCCGGGATGAGGCCGGCCCAGCCAGCAGGCGTGTGAGGCCAGAGGCTGACTGCGCTTTGAACTCCGCTTCTGGAGTTTATGATGAAAGAGGAGCTGAGCCCCTTGACTCGGGCCGGCAGATTGCAGTGAGTTCAGAGGAGGCGAAGATAAGTGTGCTAAGTGCTGGTCAAGCATCACCTTGTTGTTCCTTACCACAACCCTGGATCGCGGCGCTGTTGTGATTGTACAGGTGAGAAAACAGGCAGGCCGGAGGTGACTTGCCCAGGGCCACACAGTCAGGACAGTCTGAGGCCGGACACTCAGGTTTTCCTGACCCCAGGTCCGGCGCTCTGTCCACTGTGCCACCCAGCTGCCTCTAAAGGAGACAGGCACCATGCTTCAGAGAAGCTGGACTGACCCAGGAGAGATGGAGTGAATTCCAGTGAGGAAAAATGAGATTTATCTGAAGAGGCTGATGTGACCACACAGTAAACTCTCCAACCAAGATGTTAAAGAGAATGTAAGAAGCCCACAAGCCAGGGAACAGAAGACAGATACAGGGGGCGGCTGGGTGGCGCAGTGAATAGAGCATTGGGCCTGGAGTCAGGAGGACCTGAGTTCAAAAACAGGCCTTAGACACTTAATACTTACTAGCCGTGTGACCTTGGGCAAGTCACTTAACCCCAACTGCCCTGCCTTCCCTCCTCCAAAATGAAAAAAAAAAAAAAAAAAGATACAGAAACATGACCTGGTCCTGCATTGACATGGTGTCTACTACCGGCGTGCCAGTCACTTTACTAAGTGCTTTATGATTATTAGCTCAACCGTGGGAGGTGAGTGCTGTTCTTATCCCCCTCTTACAGGTGAGGAAACTGAGGTAGTCAGAAGTTAAGTGAATTACCTAGGGTCACACAGCTAGGAAGGATCTGAGGCTGGATTTGAACTTGAGTCTTTCTGATTCCCGGCCTAGCTCTCTATATAAAGTGCTGCCCGGGGGCGCTAGAGCTCAGAAATAAGCTGAAACAGGCAAAGGGCAAGGGAATTTCTGAGAAGGACTAGGACCTTTGCTGGGATGAACGGAACAGTGATCAATGATGGCGGAGAGAGGGCAGGGCTGCCCATATTTGTTTTGCTTGTGTTTTCTCTGTAAAGCAGAAAGACGTGTGCCCTGGATGTGGCTGAACAAAAATGAATTAATTGACATAACAAGGAGTTAATGCTCCAAATGAGTAAGGAGACAGTAAGAACTGACTTGCAGAACTTGACTCTTTGGCCCAGGTGGACTCTACATCGTTGGGTACTGACAAAAGTGCCAGGTAGGATTATTGAGCCCCTCTCTGGGATATTTGAGAGATCAGAGAAAACCAAAGGGGAGCCCCAATACTGAAGAAGAACAAATATTGGCCCTGTAGGGCTGACAGAATCAATGGAGTCAGTCAAATCACCCTATCCCATTTCAAGTCAGTGCCAAGAATACTGACTTATTCATTCCTAGTCTTCAAACTAAAAAGGTCTTGGTCAACTGGCATAACATTGCCCAGGAAATCTGTTCAGGCTGATTGGGAGACTTGGTAAAAACTTGGTCTGTCTAAAACCTACTGCATTTGGGTGTGGAGAGGAAAGAGAGCTCTGTGAGATGGACACATGGTGGGGAGGAGAAAGCCTTGGTTGCAGGAGGACCTTGTGAGCTTTGAAGGAGGTAGGGGTAGGGTGGGATTGCTTGTAGCCACTGTTTTTACTGTGGTAAATTTACACTTTCTAAAAGCTGAATTTGGCAGACAGTTGGCTCACTTGTATCAACTCATAATTGTGGTGTGGAAGCACGCTGGTGGGGGCTGTTGAGCTATAGTGTTAGAGAGACGTTCTTCCCTGTTTCCTGACCCCCAACTGCTCAGGGCTAAACATAGAACACTAGGGACCTGACCTGTCAATTTGAGTGAAAGTTGAGACAAGGGGACCTTGATTCTGTATGTGTGGCCATCTTGTTTTTCAAACAAAAGGAAGAGGAAAGAGATTGCAAACCACAGACGGTGAACTTGACTTTAGTTCCTAGGAAACTTCCTGAGAAGATGATTAAAAAGGTGATTGGGAGCCCTGTACAAAGGACAGTGGTGGTTCTCCAGAGCCAGCCTGGCTTTGTCAAGAGCAAGGAGGCCTCACTGGACCAATGACGTTTCCTCTCTGGACCCACCTGCTAAATTGCCAGTGAGCCGAGTGCTCTGGACAGAGGTGGCTGGATTTTAGCTGATGCTGATGCTGCGTTCACCCTTCAGTCTCCAAGAGGACCACGGCATCAGGGAGATGATGACGTGACCCGCAGTTGACTTGGATTTGAGGAAGGGAGGCTGTGCAAGGTCACTGGCCTCACTGTCTCCTCTGGAGCCGTCTGGGTCCAGTGGCCAGACATTCATCAGGATGTGTGGAGACGGCCCGGGACGCAGTGGGAGACCCCGGCCCTTGGAGGCTGAGGCCTTTCCGGTTCTCACTTAGAGGGAGGTGACGCCCATTCAGGAATAGGTCTCTTTAAGAAGTGAGGCAAGGGAGAGTGCCTCTAATTAAGAAAGAGAAGAAAAGATCAGGCTGGGAGGGGAAAACCCTCGGGGGCACTGGCCAGAAGAGAAACAGTCACTATTTACTACTTACATAGTAAATAATAAAGTATCTTAGACTTTTTGGGGTTCTGGGGACTTCGCCAGAGGCGAAGAGGAGCTAATTGTTAATGGTCCAGTTTCTCAGTGACTGGAAGTTTGCATTGGAGGCCTTTGGGATCTGGGCTTGGACCTGGGTTCTTGGTGACTGTCAGGAAGCAAAGTCAGCAGGCGTAGCTAACACAGGAAGGACAGAGGATGGTGGACGGGCTGGAGCAGTGGGCTGACTCCCGTGAGGTCAAATTCAGCGGGCGTCAGTGCCCTTGGTACAGAAATTCAGTGCTGGTAGGGAAGATGGTGGAGGTACAGCTAGGCAGTGGGTTCGACAGATGTCTGTGGTGTCAGGAGTGGGATCTTGGAAGCCAGAAGGGCTGAGGAGACCTTGGGGGTCCTGAGAAGGGAGAGTTTTCAGGAAGAGACAGTCACCCGGCCTCTGTTTTCTTCCGACCTCTCCTTGAGTTCCTTTAGGGATCAGGAGCAAGGGGGTTGCAAGGCTGGGCTGCGCTGCCTGTCCAGGAGGTGTGCTCTTGGAGCCTAGGCTGTAGGACTGATGGCTGCATACACAATCCCAGCGGTGGTTCCTCTAGGTGGCTCAGATTCTTTGCTTCTGAGATTCCACACCCTAGGGTTACCTCCTCTCTTCCCCTTGACCGTCTGGTTACACTGACCTTGGCAGTGAACGGGGGTGGGGTGGGGAGGAAGGGTCTTGGCAGCTGGTCTTCCTGAGCCCCCTTGGGCCTTCTGGCACCACCTGCTTCATCCAACAACCCCCTCACTGTCCTGGGAGGCAGCCCTCAACTGACCTTGGCTCCCACAGAAGGACAGATCTCTCTGGCCTCCTCGGGGCATCTACCTGCCTGGCACCTGCTGTGGGAAGCCTGACAGGCTTTTGCTGCCTATTTCTATTCCTAATTGATGTTAATTAAACCCAGCAACTGTCCTAGGCTTCCTTCCCTTTTCCCTGCGATTTGTTTTCACCGCCAATTAGATCCCTCCCTTCTCCCCTACCTGCCAAGTAGCCAGGAATACTAAAGAGAGAGGAAGATAGACCCTGGCCCAGCCCTCCTCTCCAGGCTTGTCACTCAGGGCTTTGGGAGGAGGCTCTGCCCCTTCCTCCTGCTGGACCCTGGGTCTTGATCTGCTCGCTCTGCCAGCCCCACCCCTCTGGAGCCCTGGGGTGCCCCTGTTCTCTTTGTGCCCGCTGTCACGCTGCCCTGTCCGGGCATCCCCCGGTGTCCAGCTCCCCCTACCACTACCAGGTCAGTCACCTGGGGACCTTCATTCTGGGCTCTGGACCTAGCACAAGGTAGCTGCAGGTGAATGGATTTTTGAGTCTCCCATTGGCAAACTGCCATTCCCGAGTTACTTTCTGGAACTGTCAGCCCGCTGGGCTCTGCTTTACATTTTCCTGCCCATGCTGGCCACTGGCCTTTTACCCCAGTGTGGGGCACAGTGTGAGGGAAGCGTTGGGCTTCTGGGAGGGCTTTTCTGGGCTCGGTAGGACTGGGAGCCGGCTTTGTTTGTTGTTAGTTGGCTGATGGGGCTCCTCAGGAGGGAGCCTTCCTTCAGTCTCAGCGATGCCCGGGCATTTGCCTGCTGCCCTGGGCCTCGGTAGCCTCGGTGCCTCCTCTGGGCTGTCCTCGCACCCTCTGGACCCAGACCTCATTTCCTCTTAATTTCTTCCTTTAAAACAGCATCAGATCGTACAGGGCTTTCCCTGCCAAATTATGGTTCACTCCAGTCCACAGAGCCCTGGGCCCGGAGTCAGGAAGACCCGGATTCAAATCTGGTCTCAAACACAGCTAGCAGAGCTGTGTCACCCTGGGCAAGCCTGCTTCAGTTTCCTCATCTGTGAAATGGGATCATAACAGCAGGGGGTTTATGAGAATCCAGTGAAATCCTGTTGTAACAAGCACTTAGCACACACAGGTCCTGGCACACAGTAGGCACTTTCTAAATCCTGGTTCCTTCGCCTTCCTCTGGTCCTCCACAGATCTTACCTTAAATCCCCAACAATCAGGAGGCTGTGAACTTGAAGAAGGGAGGCTGGGAGGGGCTGGAGAAAGAGACTGAAGGGAGGGAGGGAAGGAAGCCCCAGTGGTGGGTATGGCACCTGATGACTGGAGGGTGGGCCAAGGGGTGGGCAGCAGGTGCCTGGGAAGAGGGAAGGTGCCACCCTCTGAGGGCCAGTGGGTAGAGGGGCAGGGCCATCACAGAGATGAAAAGGGCTCCTTTGGCCTCCAGCTCTGAGGAGAGGAAGGCGCAGGCTGGTGGCTGGAGCGAGGATCCTGACCTCTGTGCTTGCGCGGGCTGGCCTCTTTTTCCTGACACTTCCATGTACTGATGGCACTTTGTGGCCTGGCTCTGTTATGGGTCCTGACCTTTGATGACCTTTCTGGGCAGCACCCAAAGGGCTGAGGGACGCCCTGCTGCCTGGGCTGAGCAGATACTGGGAGCTGGGAGGATCAGTCTGTTTATACTCCTGGGCATTGGCAGGGTGCAGGGGTGGGGGGGAGAGGTGGTGGGAGGTGTGTGTGGGGGTGTTTGCGCCCCTGGGCATCAGCAGGGCTTCCTGCCCTCTGCCTCTTGGGCTTCCTCCACTCTCTGTTCTGTCACAGGGACTTGGCAAGGATGGAATCACACCTGATGCTCCTTGGGCCTCCTGTCAGCCGAGACCGGGTCATCGCTGACTTTCCCAAGGTACGGCCCCTGCTGGGGGTCAGCACTATGCCCAGGGCCCTTTCCCAGCCCTTGCATGGAGCCTGCCTTGTTTTTCCCCCTTCCCCTCTGCCCTTCCCTGTCATCTGGGCTCTAGGCAGACCAGATCTGCCATTGTACCTACCAGCCCAGAACACCTCCGTCTGCCAGCGTGGCCAGAGCAGGGCTTCTCACCTGCCCCCAGAAAACCCTTGGCTTCCCCATCTCCTGTCTTAGTGCCAAGGGCACCTGCATCCTCCCAGACCCTCATGCGCCTTCGCCTTCCTTTCCTTTCTCCTCTGACCCTGCTGCCCCCCGTGCAGAGCCTCATTACCTCATTCCTGGACTACTGGATTAGCTGCTGGGGGGGCTGCCTGCCTCAGTCTCCCCACTGATGACACGGTCTGACCTGTGCTATGGGAAGATTCCCCCCCATGGCTCCTTGTGGCTTCAGGGCCATATTTACTGTCCCTAGCCTGTACTTGACAGCCCTGGACAGTCTGGTCCCTACTGACCTCCCCATTGTGGGTCTATCTCCTGTGGAGGTCATTGGCCCCCTGGGGCCATCGTACTCTTCCTCATCCCCACCTCTTAGCCCCACTCATTTCTCCGAGAGCACAGCTTCCCCTGACTCCCACACTCAGAGAATATATTTTGTACTGGCCAGGCTGGGCACGTGTGATCTTGGCCCAGGGCAGGGAAGGGAAGAAGTCTATTCTGGGTCTGCTGAGTGGGAGAAGAGGTCCTCCTTCCTGCCACTACTGGGGGAGCTGTCCAGCAGAGACCACCTGGAGGAAATGGGGAGAGAGAAGGTCTAGTGAAGGGGCATTTGTGGGCAGTGAGGAAGGGCCCATGTATGGGGGAGAGGGGGACTGAGAGCCAGCAGCCCAATGTGGGCAGCAAGTGTCTGCCCATGGGTCCGGGCAATATGAGACACGTGAGCATAGCCAGGATGCCCTGTGGTCTGGGGAGGGCTCAGCTGCGGCAAGAGGAGTGCCAGACGAGGGCCACCAGAGGACCCGGGGAAACCCAGTGGGGCGTGTCTCTCCATGTCTCTGCGTGGCTGCAGGAAAGTCCCACACTGGAAGGGCCTCACAGGACTGATGTCAGAGTTCAGCACTTTGTTATTGGGGTCATCCCCATAGGCTCTCTTCTGGACTAAAGGCCCTGAGTTCCCAAGCTTTAGAACGGCCCTTTGGCTTGGCCACTTCCTCTTGCAGTGGGAGGCAATGATGCCAATTGTTGAGTCTGCAGAGGGCAGGGGCTTCCCCTGTGCCCCCCCCGGGGAATTGGGGGGAGCTGAAGGCTGACTCTGGGGAATGTTCTGGTCAATGGTCCCAGGGCTCTGAGCAGGGACCACAGATAGCTGGCCAGGGTACCCACCATAGGCATAGTCAGGCCAGGTCTTGGCCAACTTTCCTTCTGGGTGCCAGCTGCCTGCCTGCCCTCCCTCCTGCCACCACTCAGAGACCTGCTTCTCTGTGTCTTTGCAGTGGTACACACCTGAGGCCTGCCTTCAGCTCAAGGATCACTTCCACAGGCAGGTGCGAGCTGCCTGCCAGGAGCAGAGGACAGGGACGGTGGGGTGAGTAGATTGCCAGCCTTGCCCTCGCCCTGGACACAGTGAGGGGATTGAGGGAGAGCGCCAGCCCTGCCTTGCTCTGAGCATGGTGGGGGGAGTGATGGAGAGCACCAGCCCTGCCTCACCCTGGGCACAGTGAGGGGAGTAATGGAGAATGCCACCCCTGCTTCACCTTTGGGTGAGGGAGAGAGACTGGTAGGCAGGGTCCCCCCCTCCCCCCACAAGAGGAACAGGCCTGGGCAGGAACGTCCAGCCTGGAAGAGAGACGATCAGGCCAGATATCTCTGTTTCCCCATTTGTAAAGAGAAGGGATGGACCAGATAGCTTTCAGTCTTGGGAGGGTGAGGCAAACACTCCTCACACCCCAGGGAGTTGGTCTTGGGTCCAAGTGGGGCCAGGCACAGTTCCTGCCTTCAGGGAGCTGTGCAAAAATGCCTGTGGTCAGGAGGGCTCTGGGCAGGGTCAGTGGCTGGAGGAAGGAGATCTGGAGACCAGGGTGGCTTGGTCTGTGTGAAGGAGGCTGGAGCCTGGTAGGAAGGCTCTGATTGGCTGACTGAGGGGCTGGGATGGCAGGGGGTGAGCTGAGCAGGAAGGAAGCCCCTTCAGCCTGGGAGGACCCTGGCACCTGAGTGACCAGAGATGAGGAGAGGGGAAGCTCGTGCTGAACGGCCCATTTTTCTGTGAAAGAGGGGGCAGGGTCTCACCTGAGGGGGAGCCATGGGAGGTGTGTAAGAGCCACTGGGGGGAGTGAACTGAGAAGGGTGGCATGGAATGATTGCCAAGCAGCAGTGAGGGCCCAGCTGAGGTCAGAACAAGAAATGTGTGCAGGCACAGTCCACAGAATGTCAGTGCTCTGGGCCCCTGGGACAGCGGGGAAAGTCATTCCCAGAGCAGGATGTCAGCTCTGGCTCTTCGGGGGACAAGCCAGCAGCCTGCACCACCAGGAGGGGGGGCACTGCTGGGAGGAAAGGGGGTGCCACTGGGAGGGGGCACCACTGAGAGGAAGAGGGCACTGCTGGGAGGGGGGGTGCCACTGGGAGAGGGGGGGCGCCACTGAGAGGAGGGGACATTGCTGGGGGGTGGACATCAGAGCCGAAATGGAAGCAGAGAAGGGTCTGAGGAGGTAGAGGAGGCCTGACCTGTCTCAGCAGGTTGGAGGAGGGAAGGCTAAACCCTGACCCTTCACTGGCTGGGGAGGAGGCTCCTGAGCAGGAAGGGCCAGACACATACCTGTACCCCATGTCCCCGGGTAGGGCATCAGGACCAAGGTCAGCACCCTACAGGGTGGCCTGCTGAGGATGTTCAGGTCAATCTGACCAGCATTAATTAGGCGCCTGTTGTGTGTCCCATATCATGCTAGGTTGTCAAGCCCTCTTTAGCCTGGCACTTGCATGGGGTAGGTGGGGGTTCAGCATGGAGACAGAGGATGGGAGATGGTCTGAGGCAGGAGTGGGAGCCGCAAGGGGCAGGGGGAGGTGTCATGGAGTTGACCCCCCCAAGCTAAGCCTCAGAGGGGGCCGGTAGCCTGCAAAGGAAGCCAGAAAGGTCAGGCTGCAGAGAGGTCACTGGGGCCTGGAGGCATGGGGAGCAACAGCAGATTTTAGGGCCTTGGGTGAGGAGCAGAGCAGATCAGGGGCCCTGGGAGGTAGTTGTTAGGCCATTGGTACAAAGGAGCCCAGCCTGGAGGCTGAATGAGGCAAGGAAGGGAGAAGCCCTTATTAAATGTGCATGTCCTCATTGCTGGGCCCTGCTGGGGTCTGCAGGAGCTCAGTGCCCCATTCGGGGACCATACCTGGGGTGACTCAGCCAAAGGGCCAAGGTCTCAGCTTTACTCTGTTGCAGCCTGGGGCTCAGGCTTGCCCTGGGGAAGATGTCTGTGGAACGAGGGCTGAGGAGCTGATAGGCTGAAGTCTGGAGACTATCCAGGAGCTGGTTCTCTGGCCTTGGGCCTCAGGCCACACTGATGGCTCCCTGGCCTCAAGCCACACTATCTCTCAGGCCTCCACCCTCAGGCCACACTGGCTCCCTGGCCTCAGGCCTCAGGTCACACTGACTCCCTGACCTCAGGCCTCAGGCCACACTGGCTCCCTGGCCTCAGGCCTCAGGTCACACTGGCTCCCTGACCTCAGGCCTCAGGCCACACTGGCTCCCTGGCCTCAGGCCTCAGGCCACACTGGCTCCCTGGCCTCAGGCCTCAGGTCACACTGACTCCCTGACCTCAGGCCTCAGGCCACACTGGCTCCCTGGCCTCAGGCCTCAGGTCACACTGGCTCCCTGACCTCAGGCCTCAGGCCACACTGACTCTCTGACCTCAGGCCTCAGGCCACACTGACTCCCTGACCTCAGGCCTCAGGTCACACTGGCTCCCTGGTCTCCAAGCCTCAAGCCACACTAGCTCTCAGGCCTCCACCCTCAGGCCACACTGGCTCCCTGGCCTCAGGCCATACTAGCTCCGTGGCCTCAGGCCTCAGGCCACACTGGTTCCCTGGTCTCCAAGCCTCAGGTCACACTAGCTCCCTGGCCTCAGGCCTCAGGCCACACTGGCTCCCTGGCCTGGGCTCCTGCTTTCCTAGTAACCCTTTTTTGTTCTTCCCCTTCCTGTCCCAAGGTTCTTCCCCTCCCGGTTCTGGCCTGGAGCCCCCTCAGGGAGCTTCAGGCTTTGTTTGGCCCTGCCCCACCCCTGCTGACTGAGGAGGGGCCAGGAAGAGCCTGGAGTTAGCCCTACTGTGTGCTGGCCTTGCCCTCTTATAAACATGGTCTCATCTGATCCCTCTGAGTACCCTGGGAGGGAGGCCCCATCATGATCCCCATCTTACAGCTGAGAAAACTGGGGCAGACAGAGGTCAGGGGACTGGTCCAGAGCCACATGGATCCTAAGTGTTTGAGCTTGGGTTTGAACTCGGGATCTTCCAGACTAGGCCCAGTGCCACCCTCTGCCTCCAAAGACCTGCTTAAATAAGGACCTCCCAATGTACTTTCACATGGAAAAGCACAGCCTCTAACCTGCAGCCTCAGGTTTGAGACTTCCAGGAGTCCTCAGGAGTGAGGGCAGCAGCTTGGGCCCAGTGTAACCCCCCAGAAGGAAGCCCCTGCCACTGGGGGGGTCAGCAGTCCTGTGGAGGAGATTGGTGCAGGGTTCCCAGAGACCCAAACTGTGGAGGCAGCTGGAGCCTGGTGTTATCTGGAGCTACATCAGCCAGGGCAGGGAGGGCAAGAGGCCCCAGAAACCCTGATCCCCCCATCCTCTGGCTGTTGGCCTCTTGGCCACCCAGCCCAGAAGGCAGTCCAGCGCTGGTGCCTCTGCTTCCTCTCTTCTATCCCCTATCCAGTGGGGCTTCTGACCTCCCTATTCCACCATAACCATCCCCAAAGTCACCACTTATGGTCCAGGCCAGTGACCTTTGCCCCATTTTTGTTCCCCTGGGCCTCTCTACAATTTTGGACACTGTTGGGCACTCCTCTTCCTGGACACTCTTCTCTCTCTGGGTTTTCAGAGCACTCCCCCACCTCTCTCTCTGTCTCTCTCTTTCCCTCTCCTCTTTCTCCTTTCTCTCTCTCTCTCTCTCTCTCTCTCTCTCTCTCT
>CM053594.1:896973-915927 GCA_028646575.1 Pseudocheirus occidentalis | reverse complement strand
TCTCTCTCTCTCTCTCTCTCTCTCTCTCTCTCTCTGTCTCCCTCTTTCTCTCTCTCTCTGTGTCTCTGTCTCTCTCCTCTCTCTCTGTCTTAGTCTCTCTCTCTGTGTCTCTCTCTCCTCTTCCTCCTTTCTCTGTCTCCTCTTTCTCTCCCTTTCTCTCTCCCTCTCTCTGTCTCTCTCTTTTCTCTTTCTGTCTTTCTGTCTCTCTCCTCTCTCTCTCTCTTTCTCTCTCTCTCTCTCTCTCTCTCTCTCTCTCTCTCTCTCTCTCTCCCTCTCTCCCTCTTCCTCTCTCTCTGTCTCTCTCTCTTTCTCTGTGTCTGGCTCTCTCTCCTTCTCTTCCTCCTTTCTCTGTCTGTCTTCTCTCTCTCTTTCTTTCCCCTTTGCCCCCCAGGTCTCCTCTGACTGCTCCTTCTCTGTCTTTTCTTCTGGACTCTCCTTCAGACCATGATGTCCCTCAGGGCTCTGTTCTGGGTGACCTTCTTCTTCTCCCCCTTCCTTGGGTGACCTCAGCTCCCATGGACTGAATGGCTGTCTTTGTGTTAATGATTCTCAGACCTCCCTGTCCTACCCCAAAGTCTCTTCCAACCTCCAGTCTCTTACCTCCAGCTGCCTTTCAGACATCTTAAAAGTCCAGTCAAAGTGTCTAAAGCCGAGCTCCTCTTTCCCCTTAAGCCCTTCCACCTGCCTTCCCCAGGGCTCTCCCATCCTCCTGGGCTGCCAGCCTAGGACCCTGGGCTCTTCACTCTTACCCCCCATATCATTTCCAATATGGTGCCAAGGCCTGTCCCTTTCACCTCTGCAGCATCTCTCCAATATGCCCCCTCCTCTCCCCTGGCCCTGCACCCACCCAGGTGCAGACCTTCATCTCCTCACGTCTGTCCTATGGCAGCAGGGGCTGAGGAGTCTGCCTGCCCCGGTCTCGCTCCCTTTAGTCCTTCCTCCTCTGAGCTGCCACAGGGATCTTCCTACCCCTACTTTTTTCACCTCAACTGAAGCATGATAAATTCTGCCCCTTCCTTTCACTCTTTTGACTCTGTATCCCCCTGTTTCAAATGTGTTTCCTGTAAACAACATATTGTAGGATTATGGTTTTTCATCCGTTCTGCTGTTCCCCCTTTTATGGGAGAGTTTGTCCCATTCACATTCACAGTTCTGATTACTCTCCATCCTGTTTTCCCCATTTATGCTTTTCTCTCTCCTTTCAGCTTACCCCTCCACACCAGTGTTTTGCTTCTGACCACTGCCTCCCTCAGTCAGCCCTCCCTTCTATCAGCCCCCTCCCTTTTCTTTCCCCTCTTCCTTCCTACTTCCCTATAGAAGGAGATTTCTGTAATCAAGTGTGTATGTGTAGCAACAGTGCAATATTTACAGCACCCACAATCACGATAGAGAGCGTGACTATAACTATTGCATGACGCTTCATCGCAAAGTATGCCAGACTCTCCAGATAAAGGATAAAGCTGAAGGATTTATTTAGACACCAGAAAACTAAATACCCAAACCAGTAAGCCAAAGTACTAAAGATATTCAGTAGCCATCATAACACTGAGAGCCACAGCGTCCTTCAGCCTTCCCACAAACCAATATGTGATCAATATTTACTCACAAAACCTCTATTTCCTTGCCTAAGCTCTTCCTCTGTCCCCAACTGTCTCCAACTGTCAGACTCACTCTGACCCAGCTTCTCTGTGGGCTCTGCTTCCCTTCAGCAAATTCCCTCTATCACCGGCTCCAAGTGACTACATTCAGGCTATTAGGGGGCAGAGTTTACTTCACAGCAGGGGAGAGTCAAACTCCCCCCTAGGTCTATTAAGGGGCAAGGAAGATCTTCCAGTTCCCATTCCCATTACAGTCTGTTATTCCCCCTTGAGCCAAATATGAAGAGAGTGTGGTTCAAATAAATCTTGCCCCATCCCTTCTTTCCTTCTACTGTCCTAAGTCTTTGTGTCTCTTCATGGGATGTAATTTTCCCCTTTCTGTCCCTTCCTCTCCTCTCCTCCCAGTACAATCCTCTTTTTCCCCCCTTAATTATTTTTATGGTCACTTCAGATTCAGCTTATAACCACACCCCTTGTCTCTGTACCCTTCCTAGCTGTTGTAATGAAGATGCAGTTCCCAAGGATACAAGTATCATCTTCCCATGTAGGGATGTAAACAGTTTTACCTCCTTGAGTAACATCCTACCCCAGCCCCGTTCCTGTTTGCTTTTGTACGCTTCTCTTGAGCTTTGCATTTGAAGACTGAATTTTCTGTTCAGCTCTGGTCTTGTCATCGGGAATGATTGAAAGCCCCCCATTTCATTGACTGTCCATCTTTCCCTCTTAAGATTATGCTGAGTTTTGCTGCATAGGTGATCCAGAATATCACATCCCAAGCCCTCTGATCTTGAGTGTAGAAGCCGCTAAATCCTGCATAATCTTGACTGTGGTTCCATGGTGCTTCAATTGTTTCTTTCTGGCTGCTTGCATTATTTTCTCCTTGACCTGATAATTCTGGAATTTGGCTGCTGTATTCCTTAGGGTTTTTGTTTTGGAGTCTTTTTCAGGGCAGTGATTGGTGGATTCTTTCAATGAATATTTTACCCTCTAGTTCTAGCACCTCAGGGAAGTTTCCTTGATAATTTCTGGAAAGATTCTGTCCAGGCTTTTTTGGATCATCACTTTCAGATAGTCCAGTAATTCTTAGATTCTCTTTCCTCAATCTATTTTCCAGGTCAGTTGTTTCTCCAATGAGATATTTTGCCTTTTGTTCTATTTTTTTCATTTTGATGTTGCTCGACTGATTTTTGATGTCTCATAGAGTCATTAGCTCCCACTTGCCCAATTCCAATTTTTAAGAATTATTTTCTTCAGTGAGCTTTTGCAGCTCCTTTTTCCATTTGACCCATTCTGCTTTTTAAGGAGTTCTTTTCTTCAGTGGCTTTTTTTTCATTTGGCCAATTGTATTTTTTCAAGGAGTTCTTTTCTTTAGTCAATTTTTGCCTTTCCTTTTCCAAGCTGTTGGCTCTCTCTTTCGTACCTCTCATTCCTTTTCATAATTTTTCTTCTACCTCTCTTATATGTCTTTTAAAATTCTTCTTGAGCTCTTCTAAGAAGGCTTCTGGGGCTTGAAATCAATTCATATTTCCCTTTGAGGTTTCAGGTGTAGGCATATTGACAGTGATTTTCCTCTTCTGATCTTCCCTGTCACCATAAAGCTCTCTATGGTCAAGGTTCCTTTTTGCTTTTTGCTTGCAGTGTTTGCCTATTTCCTGGCTTTTAATGTTAAGCTCTCCTGCTGCAGTATAGGGGCCACTGTCCTGAGCTTCTTATGCGGGGGGCAGGGGCCTGATGACTGGCTTTGTGGGTTTTTACTGTGTTTCCCCTGGCTACAATAAGTATGGGGAAGTCCGGCTCCTGGAGGATGCCTGCCCACCTGGGGTTGCACCAGCACACATAGTGGTTCTCTTTCTGGAGTCTGCCTGTTCCTCTGGCTGAGCTAAGGCCCGTGTGGGGGTCTTGGTGTTGGCATTTGCCCGCTCCCCTGCTGTGGAGCTCAGGATCTCCTGCTGGTCTATTGAGGTGGAGCCTGCCATGGGCTTGCTGGGATGCCTCCTGTCCTGGAATGCGCTCTCCTTTCACCCAAGTGATATGGACCTCACTTGCCGATTCTCTAAGTCTCCTGGATCAAAAGTCTGCGCCACTCCATCTTTCCACTGGCTCTGCCGTTCCGGAGTCTGTCCCAGGGTGCTGTTTCCTGGGTGTTTGGGGATGAGAATGGGAGAGGGACCACTACCTATTACTTACTCTGCCATCTTGAATGCCAAAAGTCCCAGTGTAATGGTCTGGTGACCTCCCCGCTGTCACCCTCAGGAGCAAACAGCAGATGCTCCATTTGGCATTCAGAGCCCTTCTGAGCCTGGCCCCTCCCCAGCACATCTTCTGATCTGGTGATCCTCCCTCTCCCCTCCAGGTTTTCTCTGACTGTCCCCCTGCCTGGACTGCTCCATCTGCTACACTCCCACCACTCCCACCACTCCCACCACTGACTGCCTTAGAAGGCCCAGCTCCAATCCCACCTCCTCTGGGAGACCTCCCCAGCCCCTCTGAATCCCAGGGCCTCCCCTGAGTTCATTGTCTTCTCTCTGTTCTCTTTAGAGCTTCTTCAAACACTTTCTTCCCCATTAGACTGAGCTGGGCAGGGCTGGGAGAGACTTCTTGTTTGGTCATGGCCTTGGGTCCACAGTAGGTGGTAAATACTTGGCCTCTGTGTGTGTGTGTGTGTGTGTCTGTGTATGTGTCTGAGTGTGAGTGTGTCTGTGTATGTTGTGTGTGAGTGTATGTGTTGTGCGTGTGTGTCTGTGTGTTGTGTGTGTATGAATGTGTGTGTGCACTTTTGTGTGAAGTCAGGCTTCCCTTGGGCTGGGAGTGCTGTACACATGGCTGTGTCTTCCAGTGGTGGGCTCAGGCCTCAGCAGATATGGGGGGACACCATTAGGCACCAGGCAGGCTTATCCAGCCCGTGTTGGCTGAAGGGCTTCTGGTGTGGAGGATAAATAATGAACAAGGACATCATCCCCCAGTGATGCTCTGATCTTGCCCTGTCCCTCCCAGGCTGAAGGTGTCCAAAGTGGTTGTCCTTGGAGATCTCTACGTGGGGAAGACCAGCCTCATTAACAGGTGCTCTATCCTGGCTTAGACCCTTGGGGGCCACCCCCATCAGCCCCCTCTGATGCCCAGAGGCTGGGCCTCCTTCAGACCATTAGAGCTGCTTCCTCTGAGAGCTTCCTATGCCCAGTGGCTCCTCCTACTCCCCGCCCCAGCCACGCTGTGGTCCATGCTGTGTGACCTTGGGTGAGGGTCTTGCCCTCTCTGGGCTGACCCCAGTGGTTTCTGTCAGCACTAATTCTTTGATTCTGTGACGTCAGTGTTCTGTTCAAGGCCCTCCTTGGGCCTTCTGGGTCACGTTCAGACTCAAGGCCCTTCTCACCCTGACCCCCGCTCACCTGCCTCTCGGGTTTTCCTTCTTTCTCCTCCCCATCCTTTGAGGCCCATTTCAGATGACTTGGAACAGGTGCTCGTCCCTACCTGGCCCTCCTCCTCCTCAACCTTGTCCTTGGTCCTTGCCCTGGCTCTCTTGATCCACGTGCCCTTTATGGCTGATCAGTTGGACTGGGTGGTATTCTCCACCCCTGTCCCTGCTGCCCTCATGGCCTTCCAGACCAATCAGCCAACTTCACAGGGACCAGAAGGGGGTGGTGTGGCCTGACTGACATCTTTTTTCAAAAGATCTGGGGGGCTGAGTGGGCCTTCAGGCTCCATAGATGTCAGCAGTGGGATGACCACCTCCATCTCCCTGCCCACAGCTGGCACAAGGCTTGGCAGACCAGAGCCCACCAGGATGAGGATGGACCCTCCTCCCGGGTTTATGGGAAGCCATGTTTCCTTTCTAGGTTCTGTAAAGACGTTTTCGATCGGGACTATAAGGCCACAATTGGAGTTGATTTTGAAATAGAGAGGTTCCAGATTGCTGGGATCCCCTACAGCCTCCAGATGTAAGTGGGCCTGAGCCTCTGCCTTCCCCGCCCTCCTTCAGGCCCTCCCTGCCTCCCTCCTTCTGGGCCAGGCTTTCCCAAATGCTGCTAACAGGCCCCCTGGCCAGCTGCCCTCTCACTGAGGCCCTGAAGCCACCAGCTTGGCCCTGGGGGGAGCCGAAGGCCCTGCCCTCAGATCAGGCTGACCATCTCAGCTCACCACTGGCCAGAAGAAAGTGTGTGAGGTGGTGACTGTGTCTGACCATGGCATGCTGGATTCCCAAGAAGGTGGCAAGGAGGAGGCCCCTTGAGCGTGGGCATAGGAAGGCTCAGGAGTCAAGACCTGGGCCAGAGAAAGCAGAAAGCAGCTTCCTGGAGAAGGGCCTGGGCCTGGAGCCGGGACAGAATAAGAACCCTTGGGGTGCCAAGCCGGGTCTAGGAAGGCCAGCCCACCTCAGGACCTGTGTGTGAATCTGTCTCCTGTCTGGACAAATCCCTCCAGGCACCCAAGTGACACTGTCTAAAATGAGGGTCAAGGTCCCTTCAGGCCTGCAGTGGGCTGGACCCTCGGGCCAGGTTGTCACCGTCACCAACATGTGACAGGCCTTTAGGGTGGCCCTTTTAAAGGGACAGGCAAGAATTCAGAGGGCAAAGGCTCAGCCAGGGCTCCCCTGTTGGCTCCCTCGCTCCCCACCCAGCACCAGACTGGCCCCTTGTCTGCTTGGGGGACCCTTCCTCCCATGGGCTTTCCTTTCTTCCACAGCTGGGACACAGCTGGACAGGAAAAGTTTAAGTGCATCGCTTCAGCTTACTATAGGGGCGCCCAGGGTGAGCACCCCACCTCACTCCCAGTTAATGTTTCCCCTGGCCCAAGTGTCCCTCAAGGGCCATGCCTGGCACTTGCATTGTCCTGCCCCTCAGAACGGCTACTCCCTGCACCCAGGACAGCTCTTCTGGCCACAGGTGACAGGCTCTGAGTAGCTGTGTGGGCCTGGTGTGGATGGGGGGCACCTGCCTCAGTAGGCCATAAGGCATCCCAGAGACAGCTCAGAGGAGGGTGGGGGAGGGGCAGGGACAAGCAGGGCTACAGCTCCTGCTGGCCTGGGCCTTGGCTGCACCTTCTGCCCAGGTGGCAGAAGTGGTCGGGTGCCCTCCACCCTCTTTCAGTGCCTCAGGGACATTTCTAATGCCTTCTTCTTGTACCCGGGCAGTTATAATTACTGCATTTGACCTAGCGGATATCCAGACCCTGGACCACACCAGGTGAGTGCCCGGATTCCTACCCCTCCCCTTTTTCCCCTCCCCCTCCCCAGCACAGTTTGCCTCTTTCTTCGTGTCCTAGGCAGTGGCTGGCAGACGCCCAAAGGGAGAACGAGCCTGACTCCAGTTTTGTCTTCCTCGTTGGGACAAAGAAGGATTTACTGGTGAGTGGATGTGCTTCTAGCAGGTGCCCAGCCCCTCCAGTGACCTGCTGACCATTCATCAGCCCGTGTGGCCGTCCTGGCCCCTGGGCAGCAACCATAGCTGAGGGAAGGGGCCAGCTCAGGCCCGAGGCTGGGACCAGAGCAGAAGGGGCAGAAAAGCACTGGGCACAGTGTCTAGGGCCCAGGCAGTCAGGGCAGGCAGGGCCAGTGGGGCCAGCAGGGAGTGAACCCCAGCTTTATAGGGTGGGGAGAGGCTTGCCCAAGGTCACAGAATCAGTTAGTGGCTTCTGATGGGCTTCCCGGGACCCCACTGGCTTGGCTTCTTCTTTCATGGCTGGGCAGTCTCCCAGGGATCAGGATCCGGAAGCTGCTTTGCTCTCTCCAGCCGGGGCTGATTCCAAGTTTCCCAGCTCTTGGAGTCAGGACACAGAGAGTCCTCAGGCTGTGGACAAGAGGAGGCCCCAGGGCTAAGGGTGCTGGGCCCAGCTGCCAGCCTCCCAGCACTGTGGATGCCTTGCCATGTGCCAGGGGAAGGCAGACTCAGTCTAACCTGTGGCCGGCACTGGGGGACAGGAGCTAGAGACTGAGGATGGGGGAGCCGGGTCTGGAACCTGGGAGCCAGGAGGCAGAATTGGATCCCCAGATAGAGCTGGAGGGACCTCATCTGGTCCATCCCCCCTCCCCTAATTATTCAGGGGAAGACTGAGGCCCAGAGATGGAGGGGGCTTGCCTGGGTTCACACCAGGACTGAACCGAGATTCAAACCCACCCCACAGGGCTGACTGTTGGCAGCTCACAGCCAGGCCTGCCCCCTCCTCCTCTCTCCCCCAGTCAGGTCCGGCCTGTGAGCGGACAGAGGTGGATGCAGTCCACCTGGCCAAGGAGATGCGGGCCGAGTATTGGTCAGTGTCCGCCAAAACAGGTGGGTCTGAGCGTGGAGACTGAGGGCGGGGGCAAGGGCTGCTGGGGGGAGGCAGTGTGGGGGTAAGGGAGATGGGGGGAGATGGGGAAACGGGGTGGGAATGGGGGAGATGGGGAGATGTGGTGGGGGAGATGGGGAGATCGGGTAGGGTGCTGGGGGGAGATGGGGTGGGGGTAGGGAATGCTGGGACCAAGCCTTGTGAAAAGTGACTTCTTCAGTCACAGGGCCTGGATTCAAATCTCATCTCTGCTACTCACAACCTATGCGGTCTTGGAGATGCCTCACTGGCCCCTCAGGACCTCTCAGTTTCTCCATCTGTCCATGCCACTCTGTGCAGGAGGAGGGAGAGGGAAAGGGAGGGCCTGTGGCCCAAGCTCCTTCTCAGGCCCTAGGTTTCTTCTGACCTAGCCTGGCATGGCCAGGTCATGCTGGGTGGCAGGTGTGAATTCAGCAGGCTGCTGCCTGATGGCTCCCTCACCTGGTCCCGGCCTCCTGTCCTCCCACAGGGGAGAACGTGAAGGCTTTTTTCACCCGAGTCGCCGCCCTGGCCTTTGAGCGGTCTGTGCTACAAGAGCTGGAGAAGAAGGGCGGTCGCCAGGCCCAGATTGGAGCCGAGGCCTCCATCAGCATCAGTATGTGCAGGCCCCTTCATTCTGCTCCTCTGTGTCCCCCTCCTCCCCCAGCCTGCAGCAGGCGGCTCAAGCTCATTCCTTGGCCACATCATACTCCCGACCCTGAGCTCCCAGCTCACTAGGACCCCCAGATCTTTTTTGGAAATGTCCTCCTTCTTGTTCTAGCAAAGCTGGTTCTTGGATCTGGGTGGGGAACCTTACTACAGGGCCCCCCAACATTTTAGGCCATTGCTTCAGGCTGCCGGGGCTGTCTGCATGTCAGGGGCTCATCCTGTGTGCCTGAGGCCGCAGGCAGATCCCAGGACCTCCACCGGAGACCTCTGGCCTAGCTGATGGGGGCACTGGACGACCGGCTGTCGTGTCCAGCCACTCACAGCCTGTTCCAGACCCCAGTGGACGGCCTTCATCTTTCCATTCCCAGGAACCTTTTGCCAAAATCCAGGGAAACTAAGTACATGACCTCTGGGGAGACTGAGGCTTCCTTCCCCCAGGCCTTGTTTGGATTCATCTTTGTGAGCCTGGCCTGAGGCAGAGACAGAAATGGATGAAGGAAGAGGGGAGGGAAGGAATGAATGGTCCAGCCATGTCCCTTCCAGGCTGGGAGCCCAGTGGGTTCACTGCTCTCCTGAGGCTGATCTCTCTAAATGTCCTTTCATCTCTGTTCTTCACAGGAAGGGAGGAGAGCTCAGCTACGAGCAAGGAAGGTGCCGGCCCCAGCAGCCCTGGGTGCTGCTAGACAGGGACGCCCCTGCCTCTCGGATGCACTCCTTGATGCTGGCGGCTCGCCCGGCTCCCCCCCAAACCTGCCTCTTCCCTTCTCTCTGGGTCAGGCCTATGGCCTTGGCTGACCCAAAGCCAAGGTCAAACAGGGAGGGAATGGCCCAAGGCCAGCCCTGGGGGCCAGCCAACTCCAAATACTGCCAGTCACCCCTCTGATCCTAGACCTTCCCGAGGCCTAGACCTTCAGCTCCAGGGCCCTCACCTCCTGGACTGTCACCTCTGGGGCCATCACTTCCAGAAGTGTCAGCCCTGAGACCCTCACCTCCTGGACTGTCATCTTCAGGGCCTTCACCTCCAGGACCTCAGCCCCAGGGCATTTACCACCTAGGCTGTCATCTCTGGGGCCCTCACCTCCTGGACCATCAACTTGGGCCTAATCCCTGACTTGAGGAGGTCGTATGGGCCAGAGCAAGTCCCCCGCCAGCAAGGCAGCCCTCGGTTGGAGTGACAGTGGATGAGGTCATGGATGTGTCAGCTGGAGTTGGGAAGCTGCTGCAGCTGTCTGTGGCAGGACTCTCCCACCACCCCCCCCCCCAAGGCCAGCCCATGCTCTTGTTCTGGCTTTGGACCCCCGGCTCAGCACCACAGGTCAGCCCCTAAACAGGGGCTTGTAGAAACCTCTCACTGTTTTTCAGAGATTCATCCCCTGACCCTGGATGGGGTGTCGGCCAGCCTTTGCTGGAGGTCCTGGGAGGGAGTCCCTACCTGGGCAGGCAGCCATTCCAGCCCGGGGCAGTTGTCCTAGCAGGGTCCACAGATGAGGCTGAGCCCTCTTCCCTGTGTGACTGTGGGTGGCTCCCAAGTATTTCCTGAGCCCGCAGGGTAAGTGACCCTGATTCCTTGTGCTGAGCCTCCTGCAGCCAGACTTGAAGACTTTGTCATCCTGGTCAACCTTTATCTTAGCCCAGAACTGAACCCCATTCCCCAGGGGAAGCCTGACCGGGGCAGCAGATGGCAGGGTCATCCTCTCCCCACCCCAGGAGCTGTGCCTCCTTTGATACAAACCCATGGTCTTCTAGCTTTCTTGGCTGCCCCTTCCCCTTCTTGGCTCTCACTGAGCTTGTGGCCTTCCCAGACCCCCCAGATCTTCTTCAGACAAACTACTTTCCAACCATGTCCATCCTTCTCTGGTACTTATTGATTTTTGTAACCATGTCTATCATTATTAAATTCCAGCTTCTTAGATTTAACCCTAAATTCTAGCCTGTGGAGATCTTTTTGGTACAAATTCTACCAGCCAGACCTCGTCTGTAGTTGGCAGAGCCTTGTGTCAATGTTTGGCCCAGGCAGATCCCTGGGGCCCTGCGCTGGAGACCTTCTAGCCAGCCCCTTCCATGGGCTCTCCTCCCCCTCCTCCTCCTCCTCCTCCTCTTCCCCTTCCTCCCCCTCCTTCTCCTCCTTCCCCCCCTCCTCCTCTCCCCTCCTCCTCCTCCTTCCCCTACTTCCCCTCCTCCTCCTCCTCCTCCTCTCTGCCCGGACTGACCTCAGCCTCCCCCAAGCTCCATCTTCTCTTGCGCTTCTCTCCACATTGAAGTACAGGAAATTAATCACTAGGCCTACTGTGTTCAGGGCACGTGTCCCGCTCTTGTGATCAATAACACCAGCCCGTGTTTCTGCTGGTCCTACTGTGTGTGAGCACTTTACAACCCTGATCTTGTTGGGACATTAGTGCTATTGCTACCCGTTCTACTGGTGAGGAAACCGAGGCTAGCAGAGGTCATTTGATTAGCAAGCATGTGAGGTCAGATTTGAACTCAGGTCTTCCTGGCTCTAGGCCCAGCGCTCCAGCTTCTGTGACACCCAGCTGCCCCCCAGTTAAGTTACACAAGTTCTTTCACTGGCTGGATCCAAGTTTACCTTGTCCTTTAAGGGCCCCTTGGAGCATCACAGCAACCCTGGGAGGTTGGTGCTGCCCATTTCACAGATGGCCACCAAGGCATGAAAGTGAGGTGACTACCCTAGCCAGTCAGAAGTGTGTGAGGCTGGACTGGACCCCAGGTCTTCTGCTTTGGGGTCCCATAGCCCTGCACTGCGCTTCCAGCTGCCCCTTCTCTGTCAGGAGTGGACCCCCTCTGGTCCCCGGCATCCAGGGCTGGCCCTGCAGTCACCAGGTCCAAGCCGTCTGGTCTTCCCTGGTGTGCTGCCTCTACTGTCCATTTGTCGTTTCTGAGGGTGCAGGGATATTCCATTACATTCACATGCCTGGATTTTCAACACATCCTCCTGTGATGATTGCTGCCTTTTCTGTCTCTTTGCTAACCGCCCTTTGTGAAGACCTCCCAACACCAGGATTGCCTGGCAGGCTCACTGGCCTCTGTTTGCAGGCTCAGTCCCTTCCCTTTTAGGTCCTGGAGACCATCCCCTGCTGCCCTGGCCATTCAGACTAATGCTGGGCCTCCAGTTTGGGAGGGTGCTGCTCCCTCTCCTTACTGCTAAGAACCTTTTTGTTTTGAGGCCAAAGTTCAGTCTGGGGCAGAGGAAAGGGAAGTAGAGGGACGACTTTCTCCCTCCTGTCCTCAGGCCAGCTATGGAGCTGTCCTTCCAGGGGCTGCCTTCCTCTGCTCTCAGGTGTTCAGATGCCCCAGGGGAGCCCCAGTTCTGAGGCCATTGCAGGTGGCAGGCCCAAGTGGGAAGGAGGAGACCCGGAGAGAGCGACCTTCCCCACATTCTCCTGGATGCTTCCTGCTTGGACGTGTGAGCAGAAGGCTTGGGCACTGCTGGCCAGCTTGTCCTGTAATGCCCACAGTGTGCCCTGGCGAGATGGGGCACAGGAAGAGTCCCCGGGATCCCCGAGTCTGAGGGGAGGTTTCAAGGTCCCCAAGGGCACCTGGGCACCTAGAGCACAGGCCAGGCCGGATGAAGCACTGTGCATGCTCCCATGCCCAAGGAGGACTGACTACGGTGACCACTAGGTGATTTCCTATTGTGACAAGCAGGCATAGCCTGGCTTAAGACAGTCTGTTCCCCAGTCTGGTGGGTGTCTGCCTTTGCCCCAGGCAGGGCCCAGATCCTAGCAGACAGAAAAGGAGCATTTCTATAGTACCTGCTGAAGGTTGGGGCACACAGTCCTGCCACAGTCTTTGGGGCTAGGAGCTCCAAGTGCCCCAGGGGTTCTGGCCCTGCTCGCAGGCAGACACCCCCCCCCCCACTCTGCACAGGGAACCTACCTGACCTTCAGGATAGTGAGCCCCCCTGGTCCCAGGGCTGCAGGGAGGGTCACAGGAGGTCACAGGCCACCACACCTTGTGAGCTACCTCACCTCAGGCTTTGGCACTGAGGGCATTGTGAGGCTTGCTGGGGCTGGCGGGGCCCCAGGACTGGAAAGCAGACTCTAAGCCGGGTTAGGCCTGCTTGTCACAACAGGAAATCAGCTTCTTGGAAGGTACTCAGTGCTTTCAGCTCCAGGTCAGATGCCTCTTTTCTTCTGAATTCCTCAGATTCCTCTTTGCCCACTGAAGGGTTGAATTTGCTTCCCCATTCTGAAACATCGTCCACTGTTTCCAGGTGTTGGCTGTTACACAGAATACTGCAGCCAGCAGGTTGCTGTAAGTCACCGTGCCGCGGCTGCATTGTCGAGGGTTGTGCTAGGCACTAAGGACTCAGGCTCCCCAAGAGTGCAATCTGGGAAGGCTTTGCAGCAAAGTCAGGGGCACCACCACCTTGAGGGCATTTGCAGGAGAGGGTCAGCGACGGGTGGGCCTCCCAATCCCACCCTAGGCTCCACTGACCCTCTCATCCATCCTGGGCACCACCATGGCCTCCTGGTCACCCAGATGGGAACCCTGTGAGTTCTCTGACCCTCCTCCCTTCCCATACCTGTTCCCTTCTCTCCAAGCAGATTGCTACACCTGGTCACCTCCCCCTGGCTGTCCAGCTAGTGATCGGCTCGCCGACTCCCAGAGCTGCCCGAATCATGCTCCTACTACACAGGTCTGAGCATGCCGCTGTCTGCCTTGGACACCTGTAATCCCCAACTCTGAAGGGCCCTCAGAGAGCCCTCATGCATCCCAGTCTATCCTACAGGCGCTGGGCTGATTCCGAGTTGGCCACCAGATGGCGCTCGAAACCATCATCTTATTGGGTTGCTGTATCCAATGCCACATTCAAAATCCCGGGACTGGAGGGTCCGAAGGGACCCCGCCCCCCAAAGGAATCCTGAGCACTACAACATCCCTCACAGGGCAGAGAGAGAGAGAGAGCTTTCCAGGGAAGATCTAGCCATAATGGAGCAGAGGGAGGGGAAGTCCTAATGAAGTCGCCATTGATGCGGCTTGGGCCAGCATCGCCCAAAGCCTTGTGTCCCAGGGCGCCCTTCAGCGCCATCAGCATTCAGAAGGAGCTCGGCTCGGGCTCCCTCCCACCCGCTGGGGCTTCTCTCCCCACTCTAACCGGAAAGATCCAGTTATTCACCCAGAGGTTCTTACTTCAGTTGAAACAGAACAGCCCTGTGCCCACTCCAGACCCATGTGGGGCTAAACGCTTTTTAAAAAGCGCTTTGTTTGCTCCTTTGATCCTCGGGACAACCCTGGTTGCAGCTACCTCCACTTTACAGATGAAGAAACTGACAGCAGGTAGAGACCAAGTGACTTGCCCAGGGTTACATGGCCAGGAAGGTTCTGTGCTGGATTTGAACTCCGGTCTTCCTGACTAGAGCTCTCTATTCACTGTGTCACCTGGTTGCATAGGTGTGTGTGGCAGGAGATGGGGGAGACTGACCAATAAGGGCCCGCCCCAGGAAAAGTCCCAGGCATCTGTGACTGAGGCCAACCTGCATGGACCTGGACCTTTAGGGAGCCTGCTTGTGGGAGTGTAGAATTCTAGGTAGTGGAGGGGCCCTGCATTCAGAGGGAAAAGCTTGAGAGCATGCACTGGAAATCTGGGACTATTCTCTGCCTGTCTACATGGGGAAGAAAAGCCTTCTGGCTGCTGAGCAAGGTCATAAAGAGACCCAATCTCTTTGTATGATAGTAAAAGATGAAAAAATTCTGTAACCCGGGGTGGGGGAGAAGGGGAGAGGAGAGGGGAGTCAGAGACAGAGAGAGAGACAGAGACAGTCACGTAGAGAGAGAGAAACAGACAGAGGAAGAGAGACAGAAAGACAGAGGGGGGGAGGGAGGGAGATAGGGAGGAAGAGAGCTGTGTCTGACCAATCACACATCACAGATCCTTCATCTCCCTGCCCAGAGCTGGGTGCCATGAAGCCTGGTGTCTTTGGCACTGCTGTTTTCCCCCTATTTAGTGTTTCATCCCTTCGTGCTTTGGGGTGTAGGAGCTGTAACAACAAGCAAAGTAGGATTTTTTGCTGGTTTTATTTTTGGATTGAGTTTTAGCCAATCAAGTGCCTTTGATTGAGACTTGCCTTTGACTGAACCAAGAGTCTTTGATTGGAAACAGTATATGTTGTATTGCTTGGAGGGAGAACAGACCTGAGAGAGAGAGGTGCATGTGAGCGACTAGGGGAACTTGCTTGTGGGGAGGCCTGACGGAAGGAATGTGTGTGATGTTGGCGCTCTGTCTGTTGATCTCTGTTAATTTCTCAGACAAAAGCCCTGTTGGTCTATATTAATTCTGGAGACATAAGCCCTGTCTGTTGGTTTTTGTAAGTGAGTTGAGTTAAAAAGCAAAGATCCACCCATGGGAAGGAGCCTTAGCTTAAGCCCCTTTTAAGATCTATTAAAATGAATTGAGATAATAGGACTGATAATGTGTATAAATACTGTTGTAGCCCTGTTAAGCTTTGTTTTCATAGAAACAGAACCTACTGATAGGAACCCCTGGAGCCTGCTGTCAGGCAGGAGCTTGGAGTGGAGCAGCCCCTGTGAGCTGAGATATGGAGCAGGAGCAGAGAGCTGCCTCCTTGTGAATCCAGGTAAGAATCAGGAGCCGTCAGCCAATAAAGGAAGAGCCATGGGGTTTGGAAGTCAGCCTTGAGTCAATATGAGAGAGGACTTTACTTGGACACTCTGTATTGATTGAGGAGATTGTGACTTTACTGTGGCCTAGAGCTGGATGGTGTTTGTATTTTCTTCAACCCCTTAAGGATGTTTTGTGCCAAGGAAGACCCTAGCCTAGGATCCCCTAATTGTGTAAACAAATGTTTCGGGGAATGTTACTGAATGAAATGATACTTCTATGTGCCATATGATATACTGAGTGTTTGTAATGGTAAAGGGATTTGAAGATCTTCCATGCACCTTGTATTGGCAGACTAACAGGTACTTAGCACTTAGTTTCAAGTTCATAATTGTGTCAAGTATTAAGGCCCAGAACTTGTGAATCCCACAATGGGATGAAGTTGCTGATGTAATAGAAATGAGTGGGTCAGGGAGGAGCTAATACCACATATAAGGAGAGGCCCAGGCTAGAGAGGGAAGAGATTTGGAGAAGAGAACTTGTAGTGGCAGAACTTCTTCTGAGAGACAGCCATGTAAGTGAAGAGAGAAGGATCCTTGCCTCAGGCAACCTGTTTTGTTGTGAACGCTTGGGAATGTGGGTATTCACTGCATTAACTATGTGTACCAATTTCGTGATTACTGTAATGACTTTGACTTTCTGGTTCTGGGACTTGGCTTTCTGCTATTAGAATAAATGCCTTTTCTCTGTCCTTCATATGGAGAGCCTGTTACATTTTGTGATTCACAACTACACCAGCATATTTATAGTCACCATAGGCACTGTAAATATCACATTGGTGCTACAGTGTTATAATATATATATATAATATATATACACATGTATATATATATATACATATATACTGTATATATAATATGAGATGTTTTGCTTAAGGATGTTGATATGAATGTTATACTTTATTGAACGATATTTAGTTTATTGCTGAATAAATAGAGTTCATTATACTGTGCAAATAGATCCTTGAAATTATTCACAGCAGCAGAATTCAGGTGTGCTGCCATGACTGGCGTTACAGGAGCACAAAAGATACATCAGCGGGGCAGAGTTAAGATGGCAGAGTAAAGGCAGGGACTCACCTAAGCTCCACCCCAAACCTCTCCAAATACCTGTAAAATGCCTCTAAACAGATTCTACAGCGGCAGAACACACAGAACACACAGAACACACAGAACCCACAGAATGAAGCAAATCTCCAGCCCAAGACAACCTGAATGGTCAATGAGAAAGGTCTGTTGCACCAGGCTGAGAGAGGAGCACAGTCCAGTACAAAACGTACCTACTCAGATAGGGCCCCAGCAAAACTAGAGCAGGCTTCAGGTCTCACTGGTAGCTGTGGTGGTATCCAGACTTCTCAATCCACAAACACCAAAGATAATTTAGAAGGTTGATAGAAAAGGTCTGTTGGATTTAGGAGAGAGAGGAGAACAGTCCAGCCCTGGCCCCAGCACAGTCCTGGGGCAGTGGTGGCGGCAGCAGCCCATAGACTGTAAGATTAAACAACTGATCAGAGGGTGTCATGGTAAGGGAATGTAAAGATCTTCCCTGCCCCTTGATAAGCCTAAGGGAATCTGAGGACCTTCCCTGATTTGAAAATATACTCTGCTCCCAATAGGCTGAATGTGATCACATGAAATCTGTGGTGGAAGGAGTTTTGTGAAGCTTAAAGCTAAGCCCAACAGGAGAAGCTTGCTTAGGGGAGGCTTGTTTTTCAGAAAGCCCCACACATTGTTACTCTGTAATTAGGCAGTGGGTTGTGATGTTCTCTGACCCTTGAGAAGGCTATGGTAAAGGCAGTGGTAAAGAGGGAACCCTCCTCACAGTTCCAAGGCAGAAAAGAGTGCTTGTGGTCATTCACAGACCAGAGCACAAGTCAGCAGAGCAGTGACCACACCTCTCCTTAGATCAAACCACCTTAGATCAGAACTGAAACCTTACAAGTCCCTAGAAGTATCTCTGAAAACAACTGTGCAAAACCCTGAAGCCTCAAACAGTGAGCCCTCCACACTGGAAGCAGAGCCTCGCCTTGACAAAGATTTAAAAAGTCAAGTAATTGGCTGAGAAGATGAGCAAACAACAGGAAAAAATGTCTCAGACTATAGAGGTTTCTTTGGTGACAAGGAAGATCAAAACATACACTCAAAAGAAAGTCAAAACAAAGTAAAACTCCTAAAGCCAAAACCTCCAAGGAAAATATGAATTGGTTTCAGGCCATAGAAGAGCTCAAGAAGGATTCTGAAAATCCAGTAAGAGAAGTAGAGGGAAAAAAAGGGAAAGAAAAATGAGAGGGATGCAAGAAAACCATGAAAAATGAGTCCAAGCTTGGTGAAGGAGACCTCCCAAAAATACTGAAGAAAATAACACCTTAAAAACAGACCGGGCCAAATGGTAAAAGAGGTCCAAAAAGCCAATGAGGAGAAGAAGGCCTTAAAAACAGCACTGACCAAACGGAAAAGGAGGTCCAGAAGCTCACTGAAGAAAATCATTCCTTCAAAATTAGAATGGAGCAAATGGAAGCTAACAACTTAATGAGAAATCAAGAAACTATAAAACAAAACCAAAGGAATGAAAAAATAGCAGACAATGTGAAACATCTCACTGGAAAAAGAACTGACCTGGAAAACAGATCCAGGAGAGATAACTTAAGAATTATCGGACTACATGAAAGCTGTGATCAAAAAAAGAACCCAGAGACATCATCTTTCAAGAAATTATCAAGGAGAACTGCCCTGATATTCTAGAACCAAAGGGAAAAACAGAAATGGAAAGAATCCACCAATCACCCCCTGAAAGAAATCCCTAAAGGAAAACTCCCAGAAATGTTATAACTAAATTCTAGAGTTCCCAGGTCAAGGAGAAAATATTGCAAGCAGCTGGAAAGAAACAATTCAAGTATCATGGAGCCACAATCAGGATAATACAAGATTTAGCAGCGTCTATATTAATGGATCAGAGGGCTTGGAATATGATCTTCCAGAGGTTAAAGGAGCTAGGATACCCACCAAGAATTACCTACCCAGAAAAACTGTGTATAATCAATGAGGGAAAAATTGATATTCTGTGATATAGAGGGATTTAATTAATTTTGAGAAAATACCAGAACTAAATAGAAAAATTGACTTTCAAGTATAAGATTCAAGAGAAGCATGAAAATGTAAACAGGAAAAAGAAATCATAAGGGACTTATTAAAGTTGAACTGTTTATGTTCCTACATGGAAAGATGATATTTGTAACTCATGAGACCTTTCTCATTATTAGGGTAGTCAAAAAGAGAGGGCACAGGGTGAATTGAATATGAAGGGATGATATCTAAAAAATAAAATTAAAGGGTGAGAGAGGAATGTACTGAGAGGAGGAGAAAGGGAGAGGTGGATTAGGGTAAATTATCTTACATAAAAGAGGCAGGAAAAAGCTTTTGCAGTGAAGGGGAAGAGGTTGAAGAAAGGGAATGAGTGGACCTTACTCTCATGGGATCTGGCTTAAGGAGGGAATAACATATACACTCAATTGGGCATGGAAATCTATCTTACCCTACAGAAAAGGAAGGAGATAAGAGAGGGGGGATAATAGAAGGTAGGGCAGATTAGGGGAGGGGGTAATCAGAAACAAAATTCTTTTGAGGAGGGACAGGGTGTAAAGCCAATCAACAGTAGATTCCTGAGAGAATGCTACTGTGAACAGCTTTTAAGATTCAGATTACACAGTATTAGCGAACACTCTGTTTATTCCATTACAAATCAAGATTCAGTACAATATTTAGAGTATCAACA
>CM053594.1:874666-896473 GCA_028646575.1 Pseudocheirus occidentalis | reverse complement strand
TGGGATTGCCAGGGTCAAGGGTGGAGGACCTGGCCCTGGGGACAGAGAAGGGAGAGGGTCACACCGGTGGGAGGGGGAGAAGGGGGAAGGGAAGGGCCTGGTACTGGGAGAAGAGTGAAGGAGGCCCATGGCAGCAGCTGTGGGGAGCCAAGGTCAGGCAGTGCATGGTTGTCAGCCAGACAGGGAGAAGAGAGGAAGCCTGGGGCAGAAGCATTGACTCAATGAGGCCCAGAGTATGGAGAGAGGGGTCAGGGTCCCAGTCTCCTGTTGGCAGCCCTGAGAGCTGTTCTTCTCTCCAAGGGGGCAGCCAGTTGGGGTAGAGGTGAGGGCAGGGCCCACCCTCCCATGATGTGAAGGCTGGTGGCCTTAGCTGCATTGCTTACTTCCACCAGGTAGGTTGACATGTGCCAGCGTGGACGCAGGTCCCTTCTGAACGGGATATGGTCATTGCTGTCCCCCTTAAGCACCAGGCAGCTGTCTGCAGCCACACTGCCAAGGATGTGGTCAGCACTGCTTGGCCATGTGTCCTCAGCAGCTTGGCTTCCCTGCCCTGGAGACCAAACATTCCACAAGTGGGCACCTCACTGATGGCTTCATTCCTCCAGTCAGCTCAGCTGAGACAATACGTGTCTGTGTGTGCGTGCGCGCACTGCTGACATCGAAGGTGGGCTGCAAATCTAGCTGATGGATAGTCGGAGAGGAGAAGCAGAGAGGGTGCTTAGGAAAACTGCAGACTGGCTGCCGAGGCAGGAGTAGGCCTAATGAACCCCTCCAAGCACCCCCAAAATAGAGGGCAAGGCTGGCAGCGAGGAAATGACCAGGCCACCTCCATCGATTGATCCCGATGGATGGAGGGCTGCCAGACAGCTAGGGGGCTCCACCTGAGGAAGACAGTTTGAATCCAGCTTCAGGCATTGCCCAGCTTTGGGACCCTGGGCAAGTCGCCCGACCTGTCTGCCCAAGTTTCCCCGGCTGTAAAAGGGGCAGGATAACAGCGCCTCCCTCCCAGGGTGGTTGTGAGGATCTGTTGAGACCAGGGTAAAGCAGTTTGCCAACCTGAGAGTGCTGTATAAATGCAGGCTGTTAGAGGAGGAGTTTGCCCATGCCACTCCATGGTAAACTCAGGGGCAAATGATCGAAGCACTCCAGAAGGAGTTGCCCACAAGGGCCTTTATGAATAAAGCAGGAATAGATGCCCTGTCTGTGCTCCAGGGCAGGGCAGGGCAGGCCTTTCCCCGGGCTCCCTGTTACAGTCCTGGAGACACCGCTCAGTGGGTAATAGCGGGACCAGGAGAGCCTCTGCTCCTTTCCCAGTAGGCACAATATGTCTGGCTCAGCCTCTAGTGGACCAAGTTGGGCAGAGCAGGCCAGATAGCCCTGGAGGCTCCCTTCTAGCCAGATATCCACAGTGGGTATCAAGATTGTGCCAGAAGGCGGACTTTGACTGTCAGTCAGGAACGGTATTTGCACCATCAGAGAGATTCTGCACTGAGTCCCAGTGAGGACAGGACTGACCTGTTGGGGTCCGGTCAGTAAATTCCATGGTACCCATACCTCAGGCTCAGGCATCACTCTTCCTTCTGAAGAGTATGGGAGCGCTAGCTTCAGGAGTTAAGGGGGCTGGAGATTTGCACCTTTAAGGAATCTGCTGAAAATGTGCCCAGATGAGCAATAGCCTGGGGTTCATGTGTAGTACAGGCATATGTAACTTGAGAGGGTCATCCTGTCTCCAGGCCATCCTCTATTCAGCCACCAAAGTGCAGGTCTGATCACGTCACCCTTTCCCATTCAGTAACCTCCACGGCTCCCTATGGCCTCCAGGATCAAATACAAAATGTCCTGTTTGGCCTTCACAGTCCTTCCAGCCTTCTTCCGCCTCAACCCCTTTTCTGTCGAGTGACACTAGCCTCCTGATCCATCTTTCTGCCCTGGGCATTCTCCAACTGTCCCCCAGGCCTGGAATGTTCTCTCTTCTTTGCTTCTGCAAGTCCCAACTAAAATCCCACCTATAGGAACCCTTCCCCAACCCCTCTTCATTCCAGTGATTTTCTTCTCTCATTGTCTATCCTGTTTATGTTTACCTGTCTCCCTCATTAGATTATGGACCCCTTAAGGGTAGGGATTGTCTTTTCCCTCTTTTCATGTCCCCAGGACTCAGTGCAGTGCCTTCTATACACAAAAGATACTTAATAAATGTTCATCAACTGACTTGGTAATCAAAAGGAAACAATATCAGGTCCACCATATTCTCCAGAGTGAGGAGGGACAGCCTTTCTTCAGAGGCCCAGAGTTCAAGAAGCAAACCTTTTTTAATGTGTTGTTGACTGGATGTAGAATCACAGGCATCTTGGGAGGTCCTGTGGTCACCAATGTGCTGTTGGCCTTTAGCCTCATAGGGCATACTGCGGATGCTGATATTCTTCTGATCTTGCCATGGAAGGATGTTGATGAACTGGTTGTTGTCAAGTCTGGATGCCAAGTCAGGAAAGTCTTTGAGTTCAGGACATTTGAGGGTCACTTGGGGAAACTGGAAAGGTTTGTCCTTGAGAAGACAAAAGGTTACGTGGTTTTCCTTCCAGTATTCTGAAGACAGCTGTCCCATTCGCCTTACTCTGCTTAGTTCCAGAGGGCAGGATGAGGGGCAGTGGGGGAAGTTGATATCAGTCTCATTGTGGAACAGGCTACCTCAAGAAGTAGTGGGCTTCTCTGCTCGAGAGGTCTCTGGTAAAGGCTGGATGACCTCTCACCAGTTATGTAGTAGAGGGAAATCTTTCTTTCTTAGGTGTGGATTGGACAAATTCATACAATTCATTAAACAGGGATTAAGTGCCTGCTATGTGCCAGGCGCTGTGCTAACATTAGAGATATAAAAAAGAGGCAGAGAACAGTTCTTGCCGTCAAGGAGCTCACAGTCTAATGGTGGAGACAACAAGCAAACAGGCATGTACAAAGTGAATTACGTATAGGGTAAGTAGAAAATAATTAGCAGAAAGAAGGCATTGGAATTGAAGGGAGTTAGGGAAGGCCAGCTAGGAGGTGGGATGTGCTGGGACTTGAAGCCAGGGAGGTCAGTAGTTGGAATGGAGAAGGATGAGTATTCCAGGAATGGGGCAACAGGGAGGACCCAGGAAAAATGCTAGAGACAAGAGATGAGGATTTTGTTTGAAGAACAGCCAGGAGGCTGATGTAGCTGAATGTAAAAGGATATAGGAAAGTTAAGTATAAGAAGGCTGGAAGGTAAGGAGGAGACTGGGTTAAGAGAACATTTTGCATTAGGGAGCCACTGGAGGTTATTGAGTAGGGGTATGACATGATCAGACTTGTGCTTTAGGCAAATCAGTTTGGAGGCCAAATGGAGGATGGGGGAGAGACTGAGGTAGGTAGATCCCCCAGTGGCTATTGTTATGTCCAGTGTGAGGAGATGGGGGTCTCTATCAAGTTGGGGACTGCGACAGGAGAGAGTGGGGTGTATTGGAGAGATGGCTGCAAAGATGGAATCAACCAGAGATGTAGCAGAGGAGAAGTGGACAAGAGATGCTGCAGAGGTGAAACTGACAAACCTTGACACCAGATTGGGGGTGGGGGGTAGGATGAAAGAGGGAGGAGGGGCCCCTTTCATCTGTGAGATTCTGTAATGCTTTATACCCTCCCCACAAGCAGTCACATGAAAGTTCTGTGTGTATGCATGTGTGTACATTCATGTGTGTTTGTGTTTAAAAGAACTTCAAAAGTAAGAACAACACTGCCCATCCCAGAACTAGGCCCTGTATTTATGATTTACTGGAGAAGGAGCTCTTTAGAAGGTATAGGTTTTATTCCCAGGTAAGCCACAAGGACAACAGCCCTTTTGAAAGAGTAATAAGTAAAAACAGGAGGTTCCTTGGCTTTGCTGTGTGTTTCTTTGAGGCATGACCTTGCAGCTAGATTTATTACAAGAGAGATCAATGTGCCTGTGGAACCCTAAGCAAGCTCCAGAGTTTATAATCCAAACAAGCTCATTTATGAAATTGTGGCCAGGAGAGAAGGAGAAATGGAAATCTCCACCTACATAGGAGGAGAAATCATGAATAATTAAGGTGACAGATGCCCCATTCTTTTCTCTTGGGAACTGCTAGACTCATCTCCATGGGCCCAGCTGCCTGAGCCCTTGGCACTGTAGCACAGACTGACTAGTGCCTGGCATGACTCCAGCTTGGGGTGCAACCAGCACGTGATGTCAACTCAGGGGTCTTCATCTTTGACGTGTTCAGGGTCTCCCACGTTCTCTGGGTCCACTCTTTCTGGAAAATATGGCCACTCAAAAGGACCAGCTCAGGGAACCCCTTCACAGTATTCATGAGTACTTGGTCTCTTCTGCCAGGGAGTTTGGTGGGGCCAGTAGGCTGATGCCATGGGCTTCTTGTCTGCCCATCATCATTCCCCATCAAGTGAAGCTGTCACTATGCTTGTCTCTGCAGATACTGTCAAGAAACTCCAGGACCAAAAGCATGACATGGACAGAGAGGTGAAGACGCTTCATCGGAGGCTTCGGGTAGGAAGGAGCCTCTGCCTCCTTGTGGGTGGGGATCCTGGGTGCTGGATCCAGTTAGAAGAAGGAGCTAGCCCTCCGCAATGATGATCACTGGGTGCCTGGCGGGAGAGGCGCCCCAGAGGGGAGATGCAGGGCCAGCTGGGTTCCTCTCTGATCGTGTCCCCTTTTCCCTTCAGGAGGAGTCGGCGGAGTGGCGGCAGTTTCAGGCGGACCTGCAGACAGCCGTGGTCATAGCCAACGACATCAAATCCGAGGCTCAGGAGGAGGTTGGGGACCTGAAGCGCCGCCTCCAGGAGGCTCAGGAGAAGAATGAGAAACTCACCAAAGAGCTGGAGGACATAAAGTCCAGAAAGTAGGTCCTGCTGGGCCGGTGCAGCATCAAGTCTGGGGTGTTCAGAGGGCAGGCGTAGGCTGGCTCTTCTGGCTGGCAGACATTTGTGGTGGTGGCTGGAAGGACAGGAAAAGTGCCCAGGCTCCTCTGTTCCCCCTTTGGCTCCATCCTCCCTTCCTTCTCTGCCTGGGAAGCTGAGAGAAGGAAGGCCTTGAGATGGAGGCGCCAAGGAGGGGTTGCCCATTCTTCCTTTGGGATCCTGGTGAGGGCCCCCTCTCCCTGCAGGCAGCTTCTTGGGCGTCCTGCTGCAGTCAGGCTCTGGGTCTCCAAAGGGAGGCAAGGGCAGTCAAATCCGGGCCCTGCCCTCAGGGAGTGCATAGTCTGATGGGGGGAGCACTTTCTGGAGGAGGTAGGATTTCAGCCGGACCAGGAAGGAAGCCATGGGGAGGGGAGGCAGGAGAGCAGTCCAGGCAGGGGCCGGCCACAGAGCTGGGACTGAGAGGGAGGCCCTGGTGGAAATGAGAGGAGGCTTTGAAGGCCACACAAGTCTTTGTGTCTGCTCTGGGAGGCCGAGGGAGCTGCTGGGGCTTGCTGAGTAGCCTTTGGATGGAATGACTGAGGCAGGCAGAGAGAGGGGCAGAGGGTCTGCCCCAGGGTGGGCAGAGGCCGAGGACACCCAGGCTCTTAGCAAGTCGATAGAGTTTGACCTGCAGGCATGGCCTCACTGGGTATGGTGGGCAGGGCACCCTCTCTGAACCCTGGTGCCGTGTGTTCTCATCTGTTTATTGGGTCAGTTGTCCTCAGTTTATTAAGCACCCGCTTGCTGTGTGCCAGGGACTGTGCTGAGTAGTTCTGGGATAGAAATAAGAGAAAGCACCAAGCCCCTGCCCTCAAGGAGCTGCCCCTTCCCCACCTCCAGGGCTGGAAATCATGTGCCTCTAAACCTCTGAGCTGAGAGGAGGGGAGAATGGGGGAGCTATGAAGTGAGTCAGGCTTCCTGGGGGAGGCCCCAAGGTGATGGGGAAGGAGAGTCCTTGCTTGGTTAGAGTGGGAGCTCCTTGAGGCTAGCTCCGAGCTCCTTGCTTTTGGGTGGTTGACTAGGAGGGCCCATGCCACGTCAGGGCAGAGGCCGCTCCTCCTGCCGCTGCCCTTGGGTAGGCATTGCGCCCCTCTGAGGGCGTGTTTGAGGCTGCCCAGGCCCAAAAGAGCCAGGTTCAGACCAGTCAGGTGGCCTCTCCCCTGCCTCGCTTGCTTGCAGGCAAGAAGAGGAGAGGGGCCGTGTCTACAACTACATGAACACAGTGGAGAGAGACTTGGCCGCCTTACGCCAGGGGATGGGCCTGAGCAGGAGGTCATCAGCGTCCTCCGAGCCCACCCCGACAGTGAAGACCCTCATCAAATCTTTCGACAGTGCATCTCAAGGTGATGGTCTCTGGCTATGGGGATGTGAGCATCAGGGGAGCTGAGAGAAGACAGCTGGGGTGGGATCTGGGGGCTGTAGTTGGGGAGTGGGGTGGGCTGGGGGAGACCAGCCACGGGGCAGTGAAGGGGACTGGGACGGGGTCTGGGGGCTTTGGCCAAGATGGCCCAGGGGCCGTAGTTGGGGAGCTCTGGCTGAGGGGCAACGAAGAAGGCCCCCCAAAGACCGTCTTTGGGCTGGGTAGCCCTGGTATCTGAGTGTCCCTGGCTCCCTTCAGCTTGTGGAGACTGGGCCAGGTTAGACCTTCTCTGGGCTTCTCATTTAGGCTCTTGACATGTTCCTTTCTCATCCCTGACAGGACCAACCCCAACTCCAGCCACTGCAATGCCTCGAACCCCCCTCAGCCCAAGTCCCATGAAGACTCCCCCGGCAGCAGCTGTCTCACCAATGCAGGTGGAGTCGACTCTCCTTCCATCTGACTTGCAGGGAGTGGCCCCAGGATCATGCCTCCCCGCCTTTCCTAGGGTGTAAATGGTGGGGGGGGGCTTCCCTGTGCGTCAGGGCCATCAGGCTCTCTGATTTTTCAGGCCTGGTGGCAGGCGTGCCCTGGGAGACCCGTCTTCCGTCCTGTTGTTCCCAGGAGCCCTTGCAGGCCCTGTGATAGAGTAGGGAAGTGGGTAGGCAGAGAGTGACGGGGTGACCAGAGGCCTCTCTTTCAGCGTTGTCTTCCCTGTTGGCCTTGGGGTCTTGGGGAGCTAGCTGTGGGACACCCTGCTGGGTTCAGAACCCGGTGCTAGGCCTCTGGTGGGGAATAGAAGGGGCTGCCAGGAGGGACCCTCCCCTTCCTAGGTTTGTGGAGGGAGGCCTTCAGGGAAGGGCCACCTCCCCAGGCAGTATCCCATTAGGATGGCCAATCTTTCCATGCCCCTGGCTTCTGCCCTCCAGGGCCAAGCAAGGTCAAAGTCAGATTCCAGGCCTTTGCCCATTTTACGGAAGGGAACACTGAGACAGTGAGGGACCAGGGGACTGTCTTTGAATGGTCACTCTGGCTCTTTTGGCCTGGGGCGGGATGGCGGGGGGGGGGCCAAGGTCTGCTGGCTCCCTCAGAGTTAAATCTTCAGGGTGACATCCCTGTCCTTTCTCAGGGAGGTGTCCTGGGCGGGGAGGGATAGACATATGTGCTTGTGTGTGCATGTGGGGAAGTGGGGGGAGCAGGGGAGGAGCCGGACCCGGTCAGACTGTGACTTGTGTCCATCTGGTCATTTCAGAGGCATTCCATGGGCAGCTCCATGTCTTCCACCAAGCCTCTGCCTGCCCTGTCGGACAAGAGGCCAAACTATGGTGATCTCCCCTGCCAAGGTAAGCTCATGGGGCATGACCTTCCTCATTGGAACCCCTCCTGCCCAGGGCCACATTCTGCCTCAGTTTCCTCATCTGTCATATGGGCAGGATAACAGTACCTCCCTCCCAGGTTGTGGTGAGGATCAGAACCCTTGACCCCCTGCCAGACCCTGGTTGGCGCTGTACAGCGGGGTCACAGCTGCACATTGGCATGGCCTCTGACCAGCATCTCCAGGTGGTTCTCACTGCCCACCCCTGGCAGTAGGACCTGTCCAGATTTCTCCTGTGTCCCTGGCGTTGAGCCCTCAGAGCCGCTGGCAGGCATCACTGTGGGGCATTGAGGGGCACCGTCCTCTCCTCTGATAGGGGGTGGGTAAGATTAGGGAGATCTCCCTACCCCCCGACAGGTGAGAATAATTGCTTCTTCCTGAAGACCCATCCACCAGACCTCTGCGCTCTCCTTGTTCAGGAGTCAGGGCCCTGCCTCCAAGGCTATCTTGTGCAGTACGTCCCCACAGGCCTGGCCCAGTGCAGGAGGATGGCCTCTCCTGGGTCAGCCCCTGCTCTTCCATGATCTGGGACCTTTCCTTCCTCTGATCACAGAGACCTGGGTCCTGTGGGGGGTGAGTGGCCGCCATTCCGGCCTCTCCCCCCAGGCAGGAGCAGGGGAGGCAGTTGGGAATGTGGACAGGAAAATCAGGCATGGGTGGAGGGTGCCTGTGATGAGCAAAGGTGTGGAGGTGGGAGAAGGGTGGGCCTGGAGCACTCAGTAGGATCCAGGGGGTGGGGCTGGGTCCTCCCGGGTCCGTGGCATCCTCCTCTCCTGGAACCTGCCTCTGCTTGTCCCTGAGCTGGCGTGGCTTGGTCCTTCTCCTCCCTGCAGAGCGTTTGTTACGCACTGGGTCAGTCAACAGGCCAGCGCCATTACTGAGAGTCCCGGCCATGGAGGGTGCCAAGGCCATCGCAGGTAACGGGAACCTCGGTCACAGGGCCTCCAGAGAAGGGACAGAGGGAACGGGCCGATATCCTTCGATCCTCACCACAACCCGGGGGGGCTGGGAGAGTCTTACAGCTGAGGAAACTGAGCTGGCAGCTAGGAAGCATCTGAGGGTAGACTCGAATTCGGGTCTTCTTGGCCCTAGGCGCATACCTCCACATGCCGCGCACCCCTCTCTCAGGGTGTCTGTGCCTCTATGGTTTACTGATGGGCCCTGGGTGGGACACAGCCCTCCTGAACCTCAGGCTCTTCCTCTGTAAGGCAGGGTGATTTCCAAGTCCCTTCTGTGAACCCCCAGGAGCTTTCCTGTTAATTGCCTGAAATTGTGGGAGTTACCCCCAGGGAGCCTTGAGCACCAGTAACCATGAAGACTGGTCAGGACAAATGCCACTGAGGTGGTGGCCATGGCACGGGGCTGGGGATACTGTCGTGCGTGGTCGTCTTCAGCACAGAAGAGAAAGAGGGAGGGATGGGGGGCAAAGATCCGGCTGCCAGAAATTGCATAGGGGACGAGCTACTTCCTCTTTTCCATGCAGCGTCTTCTCGCCGAAGTAGTGAGGAAATCAAGCCTGACGGACCCTCTGCGACCTCCCTGATGGCGATGGGCCCCACATCCCCTCAGCTCTCTCATCCATCCCCCACAGCGTCTGTTACCCCCACCACTCGCAGCCGCATCAGGTACGGCTCCCCCCGGAGCAGTGTAGCCACGGCCCGGGGGCTCCCCCTTCCACACCCGTGAGTTGGGAGGAACCAGAGCACGTGTACCTCAATGGTGGGGCCTGCTGCGGGCGATCCCCACAGGCTACCCCTGCTGCTGTCCTTTGTGGTCCTAGTCAGTGGCTCCTGCTCTGTGCAGTGGTCTCAGAAGGTCTGTGCACTCTGGAATGATGGTTCCTTCTGTCACCCACCAGGGAGGAGAGGAAGGACCCCCTGTCGGCCCTGGCCCGAGAATACGGGGGCTCCAAGAGGAACGCCCTGCTGAAGTGGTGCCAAAAGAAAACCGAAGGCTACCAGGTAAGGTCTGAGCCAGGGCACCACCGCATGCTGGGCCAATCCCTGGCACCAGGCTTTCCTGCTGTACCTGGGTAGAGCCAGAGGAGCCACAGAGAGGCTGTCCTGGGGGTGAGGGGTGACCCTGAGCCGGGGGGGCAAGTCATGGCCTGGGCGCTGGGTTCTAGGTGGCAGAATCTGCCCATCTTGGCCGGGGCTCCTGCTACGTGCAGTTAGGTGGCTGCCGCAGTTTCGTCTTCTTGATCCAAAGGAGAGATGTTTGTGGGGCTGGCCCTGAGGGAGGTGGGAAGGGCTGGAACATGGGCAGCAGCAGCCTGTGATAACAGCCAGGGTGTGCTGGAGGGAGCCTGTTGTTAAATTTTCAGTGTGGACCTTTACACCTCAGTCGTTGGTAGATGCTGCTGACGGGCTCAATTATATCGGGGTCGTTTGGCCTTAAGAAGTGCTGGGAATTAGACTTCTGAACATGTCCTTGATGTGTCTTTCCTCCCAGAGAGCCCATTGTTAAACATTTACCAGAAGCCCTCGGATCTTACTCTCTGTTTCTTAGGAGGTCATGTTGGTGTCCCTGAACAAGTCATGTCACTGTTTTGGACTTCAGCTCCATAGGTCCAGACTCGGTGACCTCTGAGGTCCCTTTGAACTTTCTGGCAGTGGCACCAACCTGGAGTGGAGGGGTCAGGGAGAGAAGGGGCAGTGTGTTGTGGCCCTGAGGCGTCCCTGCCCCCTTGGGGAGAAACCCAGGTCAGCCTCCTGCATGCCCGTGTCCACATTGAAGGCTGGTATCAGACAAAAGAGCTGGTGGCAAAAGGCTGCATGGGGGCATTAAATTAAATTAGAAAAATAGATTTGATCTTAGAGGCAGCCAGGGGAGTGGCGCGGTGTCCCGTGGGCTTTAGGAGAGTCATTGTGCTCTGAAGATGATGGCAGGGTCGATGGCAAAGTAAGTCGGGTCTCTACAGGGGTGGCTGCGGAGCCGGAGGGAGAGGAGACAAGTGACTCGGAGGAAGAAGGGCCAAGCCTCCCTCAGCCCTGGAGTGTCCGGGAGGCCAGGCTGGGGCCCTCGTTTCTCACTCTTCAAGATGTCCTGAGCCTCTGCCTCGTTTTCTGAAGCCACCCCACTCAGCGCGGAGCCCGGTGGTGTTCCACCTCGAGCTGCTCCCTGATGGCGGGCCTCTGGTCCATGTCCCCACGGAGAGATGCGCTGTGAAGGTTGTGGAGCACATGGGTCCTTTTCCTTTGGTCACCTGGTAGCGCAGGCGTGCGCAGGTTTGTAGTTCTTCAGATGCAGTCCCAGATTGTTCTCTGGAACGGTTGGATCTATTCTCAGCTCCGCCGACGGCGTGTCAGCGCCTCCCTTTTTCTGCATCTTCTCCAACGTCGGTCGTTTTCTTCTTCCATTGTTGTAGCCGGTGTGACCAGAGTGGTTTTAATTTGCATTTCTGTAATCGGTGATGTAGAGCATTTTTTCATACTACTATAGATAGCTTTGTTTTCTCCCAAAAATTGCCTTCAGTCTGGACCGGAGGACCGCGGCATCAGGGGAATGATGGCATGGCTTGCAGTGGGAGGGCTGTGCGAAGTCCCAGGCCTCCCTGCCTCCTCTGGAGCTGCCTGGGTCCAGTGGCAGATAGAGCTCGGGACGACTGGGGATGCAGTGGGAGATGCCAGCCCCTGGAGGCAGAGGCCTTTCCAGGTGCCCACTTAGAGGGAGGAGATGCCCCTTCAGAGAATAGTCCCCTTTAATTGGAAAGAATAGGAAAAGAATCCAGCTGGGAGGGGGTGACCCTCAGGGTCTGTTCCAAAGAGGAGCAGTTACCACCCACATTCCCTGGGATCCCGGACGGCCCAAAACAGCCCCGATGGCGCTCGACCAGGGACGTTTGGGGTCCAGTCTCTGACCCGGCGCAGCCCTCCCCCCTCAAATCCAAGCCGGCTGCAGGTCAGGGCGTCGTTTCCCTGGTGCCACGGTCGTCTGCATGAACAGAGACAAGCATGACGAGCTATGTGTCGTCCGAGCCGTCCCCTGATCTCCTTTTCTGTGTCTCAGCCGGGACATTGCCTGGTGGTGCCGCCCGCTGCTGATCCTCCTTCCTGTACAGAGTTTTCATGGATTCCTTTGCTAATCTGGGCCTTTCCTTCTTTGAAATGAATTTTGTGATTATTTCTTCTAGCTCAATAACATAGATTTATAGTATTTTAATTGGGATGGTTATGAGTGAGTAGAACACTTTTGTTAAAATTGTTGTTTTTATTGCATTGATTCAGCCCACCCATGGACAATGAGCGTTTCTCCGGTCATTTAACTCTGGTCACAACGTATGTTTGCGTCGTTCTCGGGTTAGTCCCCGTGGGGACACTCCCAGGCACTTCATGCGGTCTCTGGTTATGCTAAATGAGCTGCCTCTTGCTTGTGCTTCTCCTGGGGCTTTGTGGGTGACGTGTAGGAAACTTGAGGGTTTATGTTGATTTATTAGACATCCTGACACTCGGCTAAAATTGTGGCCGTTTCAACTAATTGTGTAGCTGAATCTCCAGGGTTTTCCTCCTCTCGCCCTCAGAGAGAGACTTTGATTCCTTCCATTCGTGTTTCTTTTTCCATTGATCCCGTTAGCTTTTTTAGAACAGTGTTGAATAACGTTGGTGAGAAGGAGCCTCATGAGCCTCCCGACTTCTCTCCCCATACAGGGCGAGGCCTCCTGCTTCTCCCCAGACCGCCGTAGGTCGCACTGGCCGCTGGGGTCAGGGGGCGCTTCTCAGCATTGGAAGACCCTCCCTTCATTGCTTGCTGTGTTCTCTGGTGACTTTCATGGGGAAGTATTTTGTCAAATGCTTTTTCTGCATCGTTGAGATAGTCCGATGATTTCTGCTGGTTTTCTGATTGCTGTGGTCAGTCATGGTGATGACTTTCCTAATACTGACCCGGGCCTGCCTTCCCGGCATAAATCCCCGCTGGTCAGAGGGCATGATTTTTATGATATGTTGCTGTAATCTCCCGGCTCGTATTTTATTTGGGATTTTTGCATCAATATCTGTTAGAGAAATATGTAAGTTTTCTTTGTCTTGGCTCTTCCTGGCTTAGGTGTCAGAGTTTGGTAGGATTCCTCCTTTGCCTTTTATTCCAAATAATTTGTTGAACATTGGCATTGGTCACCTTGGAGTCATGCCCTTCGGTGCTGTGCGCCCAGCACTTGTGGGCTGCCCTGCCCCTCTCCCTCTGACACCTTTTTCCTTAGCAGTAAGCCCTTGCAGCCACCTCTTCCCTGGTCCCATCTTTCTTCTCCAAGATCCAGGTGCGAATCCCCCTCGTCTAGTGTGGTGCAGCAGATATGAGATCAGAGACCCTTGGATGGGAGAAGACGGCGTTTCTGTCTGTGCCCTGCCCTGTCTCCTCCACACACACCAGTCCCAGATCTTGGAGTCTTTGAGGGAGCTGCCTCTGTCGGTGCTCTCAGAGTCTCGGGGCAGTTCCCTCCCTGGCTTCTTCGTCATCTCGGTGGCGTTCGGTTAAGGGGTGGCCCTTGAGCACGCTCCGATTCTCTCCTTGAGGGGTTGGGCCTTTTGTTGCCCAAGGTGATTCACTGACTCTCCTCAGATGCATTTATTGAGCCCCTGTTGTGTGCTGGGCACTGGGCTTGGTGCTGCCAAGATCCAAGAGGGTGCTGCTTAGGGTCCCCAGTGTACAGGTGAGGAAACTGACCTGAGGCGGGATTTGAACTCGGGTCTTAGGACTGCAGGCCTAGTGCTCTGTGCCCTGTGGCGCCCTCTGCCTCCAGCAGGGACATTCCTGCTCCCTTCTGTTCAGCCCCAGAGAGTAGGTAGAGGATGCCAGGCTCTGTGGTAGCGGCCTCTGTGCCCAAACCCACATGCAGGGAACTCGGGACACGAGTGTCAGCGGGAATGGGAGTCGCTGCTTTTGCCGTCTCGCGAAATGGCATTCCTTTCAATAGACCTGTGCTTGCTAGCTGTTTGAAGAGCTGGTTCTTGGGGAGTCTGGGGGGGCAGGGTGTTTAATTATCCTAAATACACTTCAGACAAGAAGGCTTTGGGTGGTCTGTTTCCCTACCTTCTTTTGAAGGTGGCACATGATGAGTATGAGGGCACAGGAATGATGGGGCCGGGAAATGGGGTCTCTAGACTGCTGGGTGGAGACGGAAAATTAATGAGAAAGAGACCACACCTCCGGCGAGAGACTGCCAGAGTGAGCTGGGGGGACATGGTTTTGTTGGAGGAGCCCCTTAACAAGCTCCCAAGACAGGCCTGGCACAGCTGGCCAAGTGCCCATCCCTTATGATGCCCCAGCAGGCCCCTGGGTGGGCGAGGAGAGGTCAGGAGGCCCAGGAGGTCATGCGGGGAATGGAGCTGGGACCTCAGCAGCTCAGGTGGAGGGGACCCCAGAGGCTTCGTCCTTCTCTTTGGGGCTCACTGATTGATCACTTAGAGCCGAATCGCCAGCTGGCAGGTCCCTGGGTCCACACATGCTACCTGAGGACAATGACCTCATCTGCCCACCACGCACATCCCTGTTCCCCACCGTGTCCAGCATGGCCATTCAGTCAGGTAGCCTGCTCTGTGCCCACAGTGTGGGGTAAATTGGAGGAGATTGGGAGAGGGAGGGGTGGGCTGCCCTCTGGGTGGGCTCTGCTACCCAACCGTGCGTCAGGAGCCCGTTTTAATGCCAGCTGGGGGTCCAGGGGGTCCCCTCTCAGCGATGGGGCCGTGGAGGCTGAACTCTGGTCCCTCGAGGCCTGCCCAGCTTGGAGATGCTGGGGAGCCTGGCCCAGCCTGGGGGGAGGAGGGCTCTTGGTTGGTTACCCTCCCCTTCCCCCCACAGGGGCCCTCTCCTCGGGTCACCTTTCCCTCAGAGCAGATTTCTTTCTTTGCTCTGCTGGTCCTTGTTGGGGGATTTGCAGGTTGAGTCTCTCTCCCAACTGACTGGGCCCAAATGCTGTGGACATAAGAGGTGTTGGTTGTCTTCAGGCCTGCTGGGCAGGCCTTGTCAGCTCAGGGGAGAGGGAGAGACCAGGACTTGAGGTGTGAGGGGTCCCAGTGAAGGAGCCGGTGGGGGTTCAGCCTCCACCACTCCACGTTCCCTCAGCCTCCCAGCTGCCCCCCTAATGCCAGTGACCCTGAGTCAGGGTCAGACTCACGCTTCTCCAGGGGGACCCATTTTGGAATGGGTAGGAGCAGCTTCCTTTGGGCGTTAGGACCCTGATCTCAAGCCAGTGGGGGTTCCTCCTAGCTAGGCACTTGGGGGCAGGGGAAGCAGCTTCCTCCAGGGCGGGCTGAAGGCACCGTGAGTCTGAGCACGTAGACTTCCCGAGCCGGGGGCCCAGGGACCGACTCACAGCCTGCACGGGGGCTGCACGGGGGAGGCTGACAGGGGCAGGAAATGGAGAATTGTTTCCCCCTAGATGTGAGGTTGACCTTTGGGGACAGGAATAGGTGTTTGTTCCCGTGGGCAGCTTCTTGCTGATTCTACCTTCGGCTGTCCTTGGACCTGTGGAAGAGAGGCCCATCTTGAAGCAGCGGAGCTTTGGGAGGTGGGGGGTGAGGGGTGCCATGCGAGCTGCCAGTCTGCCCGCCCGCCCTCTTAGAGATCAGAGCCAGCTGCCAACCGCAGACATTGGTGCGGGCCCACAGTAACAGGCCTCGCCGAGGGCTTTCTCGCCCACAGCCCTGGGGGGACACACAGTAAACTGCCTAGGGTCCCCCATCTGTGGGAAGGGTAGTGACGGCACCGGAACGTCGACATTCCCACTCTTCAGCCCCAGTGGCCTCTGTGCCCAAGCCCACAAGCAGGGAGTTCGGGGCACAAGTGTCAGCGGGCATGGAAGTCCCAGGATCATGCAAGGGAGTTTGTGTTAAGGCATTAAAGATGCCGGCTTTGGGAGGAGACCCCTCAGCTGGGCTGAAGCTGGCCAGGACTCCCCTCCGTGGCTTTGCTTGGTGCTCAGAGGGTATGGCTGGGCCATTTGGTCACCAGGCTTGTGAGGATGTGCCAGGGGAGGCTGACTGACCCCTGACCACAGTCACCGGCCGGTCTGAGAGCGGCTTCCTTGGAGCTGCTTCATAGCAGTGCAGCTGAGCACAGTGGGACACGTGAAGGACCCGGGAGTCCAGCCAGGGGTCCGGGGTCTGCCCTTCACAGCCCCAGGAAGAGGAAATGAAGGCTGGGGGAGGCGAACACTGTCTCATGCCTGGGAGTGAGTCAATGAGGGCAGCCCTCCCAGTACGTGAGGCCCCTCAGCCCTCGTGCTGCAGCTTGAGGCTGAGGCTTTCCTCTTTGCTGTCCATGTCAGCTTCCCTGGTGGTGGCCGAGCCCCTGTCGGCAGCATCTGAAGATGGTGGAAGACAGGAGAGAAGGGCCAAGGTTGGGAGTGGGCAGGGGCGATTCCGAGGAGACGGCACCCCAGACTGGCCTTAGGTCTTTCTTGACAGGGCTGTTAAAATGGTGGCCAGGAGAGAATGCTAGGGAGTTGACCTGGATTTTAGCCAAGCATTCTGTCAGTGTGATCTTGGGGAGAAGAGAGTCTATGTGATGATGTTGTTAGGTGAATTCAGAAGAATAGTGATTGATGCTGTAGGGTTAGCTTGGCAAGGTCTTGGGTAGGGCCCTGGGCATCCACTCCCAGGCCGTGCTGGGCCGTCTGCGCGGGGCAGTGATCAAAAACAGCTCCTCTGAAAGGAGGAAGGTCAGAGAGGCCATCCCTGCGAGGAAGTGGCCTCAGACTCAGTGCTGGTAGTTTGGGGTCAGAGGGTGCTTCGCTGACCACATCTGCACCAGGCTCCTCCTCCCTGCCTGTGGGAGGCCCCCCCTTTTCCTTTTCTCTGACAAGGCTTCTCAGGTTTCCAAGTACCATCTGTCTTCTGAGAGCTTAATTTAAAAGAGCCTCTTCACAGGCACAGCATGGTGGGGAGTCCTGATTAAACAGCAATTCAGTGTCTGAAAAAGATCTGGGAGTCCCAGTGGCCCACAAGCTTGTGTGGCCTTGGGCTTCCTTAGGCCAGGGGCACAACTCCCTCATTCTGGCCACCACAGGGTAACAAGGATGTTGGTCCAGATAGAGAGGGCCCCAGGAGGGTGACCAGAACAAGAAGGGCCTAGAGAGGAGACTTGGGGGATCAGGATGGCTGGGCTGAGGGGGCAGCTGAAGAGCTGTCATCCCAGGGGGCCCCCAAGGGCAGGACCAGGAAGCTGTCCACAGGTGGGACAGGCAGCCATCAGGTGGCTGTCCAGTTCTGGGTTTCCTTTCTGACCAGAACCCCCAAGTCCATCATTTAAACTCTTGTGATTGTGTGGGGGGCATGATGGCTCTGGCTCTCTGGCAGTCGGTGGAGGCAGTGAGTTCCCTTCCTATGGGTAGCCGTCCATGGCTTTGGAGGCCTTGCCCCTTCGCCAGGGCCCCAGAGCCCAGGGACGAGGCCCAGACCCGTGTCTCTGAACGCCTCTGCCTGCGTCTCCCCCCAGAATATTGACATCACCAACTTCAGCAGCAGCTGGAATGACGGCCTTGCCTTCTGTGCCCTCCTGCACACCTACCTGCCAGCCCACATCCCGTACCAAGAGCTGACCGGCCAAGACAAGGTATGGCAAGGGGGCCCCTGCTCCTGCCCTGGCCCCCATCTCTGGGTTTCCCCTTCTTGAGTTGACCAGGCTTGGTTTTATTTACAGAGAAGGAATTTCTCCCTGGCTTTCCAGGCAGCGGAAAGTGTCGGCATCAAATCCACCCTGGTAAGTGCTTTGGAGGTGTGGGGGGTCCCTTCATGGGAGCCCTCAGAGGGCCGGAGCACCCATTTCCAGCAATTGAAGAACCAATCCTCCAAGGGGAATGGGCAGTATTTCCATACAATTTAGGCCCCGATTTAAAAATAGTCTTTTCTCTTTGCTCGTCCATTGTCTTGGTTCACAATAGAAGTGGTTCTGGGAACCTCTGAAGCCTGAATTTGAGCTGAGAGAACTGCCTCCCTCCTGGGCCCCACTCCCGCCTTGGTTTCCTCATCAGCGATGTGGGAGCGTGCTCATTATCCGTGTTCTCTCTGGCTGCCCTCTGGCCCCGATGGCCTGAGCCTTCCTTCTCTTGGCTGGGCTTCTCATGGTAGGAAGACCCTTCTTTTAGAGCTGGACCACTCAGGTCAGGGCTTCTTGATGGAGCCGTGCATTAGGCCTGGTCTGGTCCCCAGTCACAGTGGCCACACTGGACTGGGTGGGAATCCCACTGAACCATCTTGTCTCTTCTATGGCAGAACATCAGTGAGATGGTGCGGACCGAGCGTCCGGACTGGCAGAGCGTTATGCAGTATGTGACAGCCATTTACAAATACTTTGAGACTTGATGCCGCTGGCTGGGGGTCCACGCAGGTGCCTTCACTGGCCAGCCCGAGGTCCTTGCTGGACCCTGCCTGGACCGAGAGCCGGCCGTGCCTTTCACCCAGACCTCACAGCAGACCCAGTCCTCGGGAAGGACCCCATGAAGGGGGCGTGGCCTGAGCTCACCTGCTCCTGCCTTCCCTGCTTACCTTGGCGTGGCTGCCATGGAAATAAATGCGTGTGAAGAATGAAGAGCATTTTCAGTGATGCTCGACCCTTGCCCTGCTCCCACGCCCCCAGCGAGCTCTGGCCCGTGCTCTACTCCTACCAGAGTTCAGTAGCGTGTTAATGTTAAAGCAACCACGGCCTGGCCTCACCAGAGCCAAGGATTCGATGAAAAGGAAGGAAGAAAAGAGAAAACCCAGCCCTCCTGGAGCTCTGAGTGGGATTGCTGGGGGCCCACCCCTCCTGGGCCCGAGCTCAAGAAAGTGCCTTTGCCCTCTCTCCTTGGACGCTGAGCCACAGCTTGCTGCTGGCTCCCTTGAGGACCAGCCTCACCCTAGGAGCGTTGGCAGGCCAGAGCCCATGGGGCTGTGTGCCCACGCCTGCCCACCTCAGAAACATTTGAGCAAGACTGCGCGTCCCTCCTCTTCCCCTGGCCTGAGATCTCAGAGCCCTGGCCTGCTCTCCATGAGGGAACCCTAGACCAACATGTGTCTGTGATGTCCAGTAAAGGAAGGAAGGAGGCCACTACCGAGAGACAGTGTGTGTGCACATGGATGACAGATGAACAAATGGTGCATGCTCTTGGTACCAGGAGCTGGGCCCAGATGGCCTGATTCAAGGTCCCCAAATCAGACACACTCTGGCTCCGGCTCTGATCATTTCGAACAAGTTCTGGGTCCCACGGACAGAGAAGTGTTTCTCTCCAGGGGTTACTTGTGGAGCATGGAGTTACCTGGGGGCTGGGCCAGTCAGAAATGACCAGATCTTTCCCTTGTTGGGCCCCTGCCAGAGGCCACCTGCACTGCTCCTCCACAGGGGGCCACAGCCACCATTCCTGGGCCACAGGGGTCTCCACCCACGGAGAAGCTTCTCCTGACAGACTGTCTTTTTTATTTTATTCTGTTAACTCTTCCTGAATGTATTAAAATGGTTACACACTTTAGGGGTGGGCTAGTCCCCTCTCATTCCTGCATTTACTCACCCATTGCTCAGATCGCTAGTCCACAATGACAATAATAAGAGACGGGTGACTGGCTTTGAGGCTTCAGTCTACCAATAGAAGTTCCATTTTACTGGTGAAGAAACTGAGCCTTAAAGAGGGAATGGGCTGAATTTAAAGCAGGTCTCACCAGCCATGCCCAGGACTCTGAATTCCTTTTTATTTTTGGAGGGGGCAGGGCAGCTGGGGTTAAGTGACTTACCCAAGGTCACACAGCTAGTAAGTGTTAAGTGTCTAAGACTGGATTTGAACTCGGGTCCTCTTGACTCTAGGGCGGGTGCTTTATTCACTGTGCCACCTAGCAGCCCCAGGATTCTGAATTCTACAAAACTTCCTTGGGAGCCTAAGTAAGAGTTACCTCCTTGACCTAGCAAATTACCTGCAAGGAATGCCATGTGGTTCCTAAGACCAGTTTGTCAGTACTGATGAATGGGGTCATTATCATTCTGGGCTTAGGATGGCCAGGCTGGAGAAGGGAAGGTCTGGGGAGCAGGGGGAGAACTGCCTGCTTGTCATCAAAGGGCATGACTGCCTAGAAGTGGAAGGGCAGCCCCCAGAATTTCCAGAAGGTTCTCTGGGTTATAACATCAAGAGTTAAAATTTGTTATGTGTAGGGGCCATTCTGTGGCTGCTGAGACCCCTTCTAAATTCTGGGAATGCTTGAGGACAGTGGCCCTTCTGCCCTTGCCTACTCCTTCTCTGAGCCTTTCCCCATCATGATTGCCCCCTCTGATATGGCCTTCTTTAATCAGGGTGCCTACAACTGACTGTAGTTCTCCCGTGAGATTTGACCAGGGCAAAGGACTCCTTCCTCAATCCCATCTGCACCATTGGGATCCCATGAAAGTATTTAATTGAGCCCAAATGCTAGGCCTTGGGTTTATCCCTCTTAAATGTTATTCATGGGCTTATAGAAGAATGAGTGAGGCAGCCCTTGTTTCAAGGAGGTTATGTTCTGTTGGGGCAGGCAGAATACACGTACTGTCTCTGTCTCTCTCCCTCTCCCCCCCTCACCCAGTGGGCTTTTTCTCAGTCATCATTTTCCTTGACCTTTCTGCAGCTCCTGATACTCCTCCTTCATCTTCTCTGTATAGGCTTTTTGTGGAACTCCTCTCTCCTGGTTTTGCTGGTTTTCTTCCAGCTTCTCTGGGTATTATTTTCCTCTTTCTTTCCCAGACCCCCCTCCAGACCAGGCTCCTTAACCGTGGGTATTCCTCAGGTCACTGTGCTCAGCCCTCCGCTCTTCTCCATTTAACTGACTGCACTGTGGTGATCTCATCAGCTCCCCCAGATATAATTTATCTCAAATCTGTCTTACCTGTCCCAGCCTCTCTGCTCACCTTCAGTCGCACATCTCACCTCAGACATCTCAAACTGGATGTCTAGTATACAAACTCAGGGTGTCCAAAACAATTCATTCATATTTCCCCCCAAAAAACCATCCTCCTCTACTCCTACCCATCACTGTCGTGGCATTCCTGTTCCATTTTCTAAGGCTACCAAACTAGGGGTCCTCCTATCTCCTCACCATCAATTCCCTCCCCCCCCGCCCAATCCAATATGGTACCAAGGCCTGTCTGTTTCACCTCTGCTGCATCTCTGGTTCATTTCACCTCTGCACTGTCTCTGGTCCATTTCACCTCTGCACTGTCTCTGGTCCATTTCACCTCTGCTGCATCTCGCCAGTTGGCCCCCTTCTATGGATGCTGCCCCAAGCCTAGTGCAAGCCCTTGTCACCTCATGCCTGTGTTATGGCAATCACTGCTTGAGGAGCTGCCTGCCTCAAGTCTCTACCTCCTCCATTTCATCCTCCTTTCAGCCACTAAAGTGATCTCCTTAAAGCACAGTCCTGAACGTGTTCATCCCTTACTCATTAAACTAGCAGCTCCCTGTCACTTCCAGGGCCAGTTTAGCATTCAAAGCCTTTCATAACCCATCCCCCTCCTCCGTTTGAAATCTTTTTGTACTTTACTTCCCAATGCATAATCTTTGGTCCAGTGGTGCTTCTTGGCTACTCTGTGAACAAGACCCTCCATCTCTCTCGGTTCTGGGCGCTTTCTCTGGCTACTTCCCTGCCTGGAATGCTCTGCCTCCTCTCCTCTGACCTAACTTTCCTGGCTTCCTATAAGTTCCAACTAAAATCTCACCTCCTACAGGAAGCCTTCCCTCTGTTCATTCTGCACAGAGCTTCTATTGTGTGCATTTGTTTGCATGTTGTCACCACCAATGGATTGTGAGCTGGTGGGCAGGGAGTATCCTTTGCCTTAGTACTTATGCCTGGCACATAGTAGGTGTTCATTAAATGCTTACTGCCTTTCTTGAAAATCAGGGCGTTTATGCTTCTGGTCCCACAGTCTCTCTTATTCTCCATCTTTTTTTTTTTAAATTTTCATTGTCAAATATTTTCATCCGCAAGTCCAAAAACCAGAAATGGGACTTGTCCAGGTAGCCCCGAAGAGGCTCAGTATAAGAGGACGTGTGTGACTCGCCGCTTTGGCACAGCCGGGTCTTTTGGCTGCACAGGCAGCTCAAGGGCTCTTAGGCTCAAGGGCATCTGGTGAAGGCAAGGCTTCCCTCCTCCCCCAGGGTCCAGTTGGAACTGTAGTCTAGGGTTGAGAATACAGAGATAGACAGTTTGCC
>CM053594.1:821046-867977 GCA_028646575.1 Pseudocheirus occidentalis | reverse complement strand
TCACAATATACTGATCTTCCACTCATGGGGCAACCATTAACTTTAGTTTCCAAATAAAGTTCTTAGAAAACCACACAAACTTTCCACCCCTTGATTTCCAACAAACCTCAGTTTAGTCCAAGGGGAGGCCTTTTCTTCATTTTGACTCTGGGTGGTCTCTCTGATTCCCTGGATCCTCGTCCTTGGTCCCAGCTCTCTCCAGAATCTTTCAAACACTCACCTAGATTCAGGAGCTGAAAGCTGCCAGGCTCTCGTCAGTCCTCAGAGATGGACAGCTCCCAGGTCCTTGTCCAGTCCTCAGGGCAATCCCCGGCACACACTGAAGTTCACAGGGTTCAGCACACCTCAAACCCTTCAGGACTTCTCTTGCCTGGAACTCAAGGATCAGCCAGGCCACGAACAAACAAAGTTACATCCTGTTCATGTCTTCAGTCAGCTTCACTGTGTAGCCAAATCCAAAATCTCCCTTGTCTAGCTAAAATTCTGCCTTATATACAGCACTGGCCTTCTCCCAAGTCAACAGGGGAATTCACACCTTTTCACCAATGGAGGAGTTCTACCTTCTATACTTAGCCCTAAGTTACTAGGTGCTACTTAGCCCTAAGTATCTGATCTACTTAGCCCTAAATATCTAATAAATTGATTACTATTACACAGGGTGAAAGGAGAAAATAGAACAAGGGAGGGGTAGGATAGGATGGAGAGAAATATAGTTAGTCTTTCACAACATGACTATTACTGGAGTGTTTTGCATGACTACACAGGCATAACCTATATTGAATTGCTTGCCTTCTCAATGAGGGAGGGGGAAGGGAGAGAATTTGGAACTCAAAGTTTTCAAAACAAACGTTACAAATTGTTGTTTACATGTAAAGGGGTGGGGGAGGGAAATGAAATACTAAAGAAAAAAGAAGATACATGAGACTCAACATCGGACAACCCTGTGAGCTCTGAGGTGTTAGCATGGCCTCCAACGGCCCAGGACCTGGAGCCCACGTAGGGGTTTGTTAGGAGCTACAGCAGCTGGGTGGCTCCATGGTTAGAATGCTGGGTTTGAAGTCAGGAAGACTCATCTTTCTGAGTTCAGATCTGGTCTCAGATACTCACTAACTGTGACCCTGGGCAAGTCACTTGTCCCTATTTGCCTCAGTTTCCTCATCTGTAAAATGAGCTGGAGAAGCAAATGGCAAACCACTCTTGTATCTTGGCCAAGAAAACCCCAAATGGGGGCAGGAAGAAGTGGACAAGACTGAACCCCAACCAGAAGAGCAGCTGAGTCCAGGCCCCCAAGGAAGAGCCTGCTTGACCCAGTTCAGAAGCTGTACCAAAGGAGTATCTCCTTCAGTGGTTACAGCACACCCAGAAGTGACTTTTTGAGGCTGAAACAGAAGTAGCAATTCCTTTACATCTGAGTCTCCTCTCTCCAGAACTGGGTGTGTGTGTGTGTGTGTGTATGTGAGGGGAAGAGTGTGTGTGTGGGAGAGTGGGGTGGGGGAGTTGGGGGGAAAGAGCATCCCTGGCTTCAGAGGTAGTTACACTCTAGAACTTGCTCTCTCTTTTCAGTACAAATCTAATTATATCAACAAGTATTAATGAAATGCCTACTATGTGCCAGGCACTTGGATAGAAGTACAAAGAATGAACGCATTCCTCTTCTCAGAGAGTTTACATTCTAATGAAATCTCTTAGTAAAAGCTCCCTTCCCTTTGATTCTGGCTGCTGATTCTAAATACGCGTTTGATTCTGTAGAACAAAGGCCATCTCCATCCAGGAGCCTGCCAGTCCCTCTGCCCAAGTCCATTCAGAGCAGTCATTCCAGATTCTTTGCAAAGACACTAGCCATGGGCCTCTCTGGGACCTGATGGCAAACATCCATCAGGGCATACAGGACAGGCCCCCCGGGATATAGCAGAGGCAGCACAAGAACCACCTGCTGGGTGGATGGCCAGGGTTGTCAAGGCCCTCAAACCCCCTTCTTTGGAGGATCCTGGAGATGTACCTTAAGAAGGGAGATGGTTACTTGTTTACAAAACCCCAGAATTCTTTCAAGGGAAACCTGATACATCGTTACAAACTTGGTAAAGCCTATTTTTCCTGGACACTAAGTAAACAGGTTGTATCTGGTTTGTAACCAGACTCTGCTGAGCCTCTGGAAGAAAAAAGTAACCATGGAGAAGCTTTTGGCCCAACCATCTTCAGAGCGAAATCTGAGGCCAAGAAGGAAAGAAAAAGTATTTTCCCAAAGCCTGCCCAATGTGGGCATTGTACTAGGAATACATGTACAGAACAAATAAGCTCGACAGGCCCTGCCCTTGAGGAGCTTCCAGTCTAATGGGGAAGGGGAGGGCATTAGCAAACAGCTCTGTCCAGTAGACTCAGGGGATAATGTAGAGAGGGCAGGCACCAGCATAGAGGGGTCTGTGAAGGTGGGCCTTGAGGGAAGCCAGGGAGGACAGCCAGCCAGGGGAGGCGGAGCAGTGTTCCAGGCCCAGGGAAAGAAAGAGTGGAAGGATGAAGGGCCTAGTCCCTGGACTACTGAGTGCTGGAGAGAATATCTCTCTGCCAATCTACGTTAACCATGCAGAGACAGCCCATGGGCCTACATCTCCTTCTGACCCCCTTCTGTTCACCTCTGTGTTTTTTCCATGTTCTTTTTCAGAGGCCACCACTCTCACTACTCCCTCCCCTCCCCTCCCCCATGACAGACATCTCTTGTAACAAATGTCCTTTATTCACTATTCACATCAGTCACAGGACTCCGTTTGGGGTTTTCCTTGCAGTTATATTGGTGTGGTTTGCCATTTCCTTCTCCAGTTCATTTTAAAGTTGAGGAGATGGAGGTGAACAATGCAGAGTGCTGGGATTTGGACTCTGGAAGCTGGAACCTTCCTAACTCCAGCCTGGGGCTTTATCCCCTGCAGTGCCCCCAGTGGCTCCTTTTTTAAAAAAAATGTCAATAGAAATGTCATAATTTATTCTGCTTGTATATAAAAAAAGTCATCATTAAGTAACAAAATGTCTTCTCTGAAGAAGACATATATTATTTCAGGTCATAAATAATCAGCAAACATACAACCAACCTTGGCACCTCAAAAAAGCACTCTTGCCTGGTGCTTTTCCGTCAGTGCTAAGAGAACACATGTTTAAGGATGTATTTACAGGATTACAGTGCTCCAACAAGAAAATTCAGGTATTTGGTTTTTCTAGAAGTGGAATCTGAGGTTTGTGAAAGCTGAACACATCTACGTAAATAAATAATGGGAACTTTTGCATTGTATATGTGTATATATTTAAATATATATGTATATGCGTGCATGTATGTGCGTGTGTGTGTATACACATCAGAGGGGAACAGCCTCTTCTGCTGGCTAAGTGTCCAGAAATGGTGGTACTGGTAGGTCTGTCAAGCACAAAAACTAACGTTCTAAGAAGAGAGGCCACTAGGATCAGTCCAAAGTGAGCTATGAAAGTCTTTTTTCTTTTGCTTCTCTCCATCAAAGAAACCAACTACACGTTGGTCCAAGATATACTTCGGAATTGAGCACAAACGAACCTCAGAATCAGTTCAGTCCAGTTCACCCATGTGTTGTTCTCAAGTGCGGAGTTCAGATGACATTAGAACAATGCTGAGACATTATCCCCCAGAGTTATTGCACTTCGTTTTAGACCAGCAGTTCTCAACTTGTGGGTTATGTTCAGTTTGTAACAATGAAAATACATGCTGCCTATTAGGTAGATTCATAACAATAGCAAAATTACAGTTATGAAGTAGCAATGAAAATAATTTTATGGTTGGGGGTTACCACATCATGAGGAACTGTATTAAAGGGTCACAGCATTAGGAAGGTTGAGAACCGCTGTTTTAGACAGAAGGAGCTTCAATTCCTCATGTGGTTCTTGAGTAACTTCCCTGAGTCTCTTGGTCATTGGGCTCTAAAAGTAGTTGAAAGCATTGGAGGAAGAATGGATGGAGATGGAGACAGGGAAATTAAACACTGGTTGTGGAGGTCCCTCTGTCAAGTACAGCCATGGCAGGACTTCCCCCTACTGCTGAATAGTGAGGAGCTAGGACTTGGGACTCAAACTGTAATAACTGACCCATAAAGCTGAAGCTGGAAGAGATCATGCTTCTTCTTTGCTTCACAAACTCAAAGGCCTCATCCAGTTTGACCCGACTGGTCTTCATGAGGTAAGCTAGGCAGACAGTGGCTGATTGGGAGATACTCTGGTGGGTCTTGTAAAAAATATGTACTGATGGGGGGGGGGGTGGGTCACGGTTAGGTGTCATAGTGAATAGAACACTCTCCCCAGAGTCAGGGAAACTTGAGTTCAAATCTGATCTCAGACAGTTAACAATTACTAGCTCTGTGACCTTGGGCAAGTCACTTACCCCCAACTGCTCTGCATTCCCCTCTCCAAAAAAAATGTGCCAATGAATAAGGCGAATCCCTCCTTCCACCTCCTGCCCATCGAAGGCCCATCTTGACTCCCTCTACATTGGATAGGATGGCAGTGAGACCTGGAGACCACCAGACTCTGAAGGATGAGTGTGCTCCAGTGCCAATGGCCAGGCCCAGCTCCAAATGCCAGGAGAAACCAAGGAAGGCAAAGGTCAGCTCCCTTGGGAAGCATGGGGGGTAGTTTAGGAAAGGGCTCAGACAAGTGTCTCCCAAGATGAATAGGCATGCTTGGCAGCCAAACTAAAGAGTTCCTAGTTCTAGTTTCGTGAATACAAAGAGATTAGAAAGAGGAGGAGGGGGCTAAGATCTGGAGGGAACAGGGCCGGCCTCCTCTATAAGGCTGCAGTTAAGCTGGGCCCCTAAAGGTGCAAGTATTCTAAGAGGGAGAGGTGAAGGGGGAGTGTTTTCCAGGTATGGGAGAGAGCCTGTACAAAGGCATGGAGATGGGAGATGGCATGTTGTCTTGCCATCTGGAACACAAAGTAAGAGGGTGAGAAGCAGAAGGAGTCTGTCAGAGCTGGCTGGTACCAGACTCTGAAGGATTTGTCTGACCCTAGTGGTACCAGGGAGCCACTATAATTTATTGAGGAGGGGAGTAGCATGGTCAGGCCTGGGCTCTAGGATATGACTCCCAGAGAAGGCTGGAATAGGGAGGAGTTGGGAGGCCCAAGTCCAAGTCCAGGGCAGAGGACGAGAGGGCCTGTGCCTGGGGGCTGCTGTTCCCAGAGGGGAGGGAGGGGAAAGGATCAAGTGCCTACTGTGTACCAGGCACCTGTTCAGCACTGAGCCTCAGAACCACCACGGGAGGTAGGGGGCTGTCACAATTCTCCTTAGAGAGTTGGGGAAACTGAGGCAGACAGATCTCTGGGCACAGCCCACAAACAGCAGAGGCCAGATTTGAACTCAGGTGCACCTGACTCCAAGGCTGGTACTCTGCCCACTGAGCCATCCCACTGCCCCTGCTTTCCTCCTCTCTGGAGGTTAGGGCTGCTGAGACAATTGGAGGCTTGGTGGGCCAGTAACTCTGCTGGAAGATGATCAAAGGACAGTCACTTCTTCCCCTGGAGTTGGTGTCATTGGCTCAGGACTTGGTTCTGGAGGCCTTTTCTCATGATACAAAATTTGAATTTGCTTCTAGCCAGCTCCCATCACCCAGATCTCCCCTTCAGTCCCAAGAGAGACCAGTGTGAGGCCTGTCTCTGGGCTAACGGCAGGTCTGGTTCTAAGACCTCCTGTCTCAGCTTTTCAGCATCCATTTGGAAGGATGGCCCTGGAGGATAGTGCGACCTCGGGTGCTCCCACTTAGCACAGTGCTGGGCACATGGTTTTTGCTTAATAGAGATTCCTTAACTGGACTGGGAGATCTCCAGAAAGCGTCTATGACCTAAAGAAAGTTAAGATAAAGGTCCTTGGCAAATCATTCTGCTTGAGCAATCAGGAGGGATGCTGCAGGGAGCACTCTGCTGGAGTGGGCGGGACAATGGAGGGAGCATCCTGAGGCAGTGAGGAAGGGAATGACAGAGGGAGCACTCTGCTGGAGTGTGCAGAGGGGGATGCCAGGGGGAGCACTCTGCTGGAGTGTGCAGAGGGGGATGCCTGAGGGAGCACTCTGTTGTAGTATGCAGAGGGGGATGCTAGGGGGAGCACTCTGCTGAAGTGTGCTGAGGGGGAAGCCAGGAGGAGCACTCTGCTGGAGTGTGCAGAGGGGGATGCCTGAGGGAGCACTCTGTTGTAGTATGCAGAGGGGGATGCTAGGGGGAGCACTCTGCTGAAGTGTGCTGAGGGGGAAGCCAGGAGGAGCACTCTGCTGGAGTGGGGGGGACGATGGAGGGAGAATCCTGAGGCAGTGGGGAAGGGAATGACAGAGGGAGAACTCTGCTGGAGTGTGCAGAGGGGGATGCCAGGGGGAGCACTCTGCTGGAGTGTGCAGAGGGGGATGCCAGAGGGAGCACTCTGCTGGAGTGTGCAGAAGGGATGCCAGGGGGAGCACTCTGCTGGAGTGTGCAGAGGGGGATCTCAGAGGGAACATTCTGCTGCAGTACGCAGAGGGGGATGCCAGAGGGAGCACTTTGCTGGAGCCACAGGTGGGATAGATGCACTGTTTGGGGAGGGGGAGGAGAGAGGAGAGCAGGGCCTTGAAGGTGCTACCTCTTCCCTTCCAAGGGTGAAGGAGCAGCCAGTGTTTCTATCCCTTAACTTCTTTCTTTATAGGACAAGAAAGGAGCCCAGAGTGGGAAGAGCCTGACCCAGGTTCGAGGCAGAGCCCGGGCTTCACTCCAGGTTTCCTGGGTGCTAGTCCAGTGTCTTGTGAGTCAGGTCCCCAAAGCCGCTCTCTGGAGTTGGCCCTGCTGGAAACAAAGCCGCCTTGTCCCTTCTCTCTTTGTGAAGCTGCCTTGAATCCCCAGGGGTGGGTCTGCCCTCCCTCTTCATTGCATTCAATCTAAGGAAAAGGGACTGGGGTCCTGCCTGGGCTCTGCTCAGCTTTCCCAGCCTTCCTGGGTGGTTGGGCACCCCTTGGCAGAGCTGCCAGGGCAGGGTTCTCCTTAGGGGGTGACTCTGTACTGCTAAGGACCCCAAGAGCCTTGGCTGCCTGGGCAAAGCCGATGGCTGGTCAGAGGGAGCCCCCCTGTCCTCCCCTCAGAGTCAGGGTGCCCTGGAGACCAGCTGCCCAGCACTGCAGGGGCAGGGGGAGGGATTGACTGGCAGACAGAGAGCCAATACAAGACAGCTGCTGCCACACCACAGTCAGCCATTGGCCCAGGCCTCCTCCCTCTCTCCCCTTGGCAGGTCCCTAGGGCAGGCAGGGGGAGGGAGCTTCCACTGGTTCCTTTGACAGTGAGAGACAGAGAACTTGGTCACATGACCCACTGGTGCCTGCCAGGAGGAGGGGAGGGGGCTGAACCATAGCTCAGCCCACAAAGGATGGGGGAGGGTTGAGGGAAAGCCCTTCCATGGGAGCATCCATCCCCAGCCAGGCCAGCAGAACCAGGTGGCCCCTCCTGGGTAGGCCCCAATGATGCCCTGCTGGGAATTTGCTACGTGGGTAGCGGCTGCGGGCATCCAGGCTCTCTACAGTTTCCAAAGGGAAGGTCCCCAAGCAAGGCTGCCCATGACGCTGGTGGCCCTGGTGAGCATCATCACTGGGCAATGCCTTCTGGAGGCTGGTTTGCCAGGCTCAAAGTTTGTCCCTAGATTTGGAGACGGTGACACTGTGGGGTTCTTTCCAGCAGAGGGAGGCCTGGAGCTGGCAGTGAAGGAGTCAGGCCTTTGGCATTCTTTGGTGGCTGCTCTGGGACCTGGACAGGGAGGCTGAGAGTTCTTGTGGTGTTCCCATGCCTCTCGACCTCCTCCCTCCCTCCTCCTCTAGCCCTGGCACAGCCCAATCAGAGAAAGATGGTGTCTGACCCAGGGACCCTTCAGGGCCCTGAAGGCCAACCTTTCTGTACAGGGGTGGTGGGGCCAAGATGCTGGGCAGGAGGGGTCTGCTAATACCCCCTGGCCTCAAAGGCCAGATGCTGGATCTAGGCTCCAGCCAGTCTTCCTTTGGTTCCAGCGAAGACAAACAAGCAGAAAGGTTTATGAGGGTCCTTAGCTGGTGAGGGAACACCGAGATCCTGGTCGGGTGGTGCCAACTCCACAGGAGATCTCAAGATTAGAGCAGACTGAGAGCCTGGACCCTGAAGAACTTCCAAGCCCAGAGCCCAGAAAGCTTGGGTTTGGATGGGTTCAGGGTAACTGCTCCCTGAGAACCTGTCTGTGGGGATGGGGACATCCGAGGCTGACTGGGACAGCCAGCAGGGAGGAGCCACCCTGGAGCCTCTTCTGCCCCCTTTCCTTTTCCTCCTCCTCCTCCCTTTCCTCTTCCTCCTCCCTTTCTTCTTCCTCTTCCTCCCCCCTTTCTTCTTCCTCCTCCTCCTCCCTTTCCTCTTCTTCTTTATCTTCTTCTTCCTTTTCCTCCTCCTCCTCCCTTTTCCTCCTCCTCCCCTTTCCTCTTCCTCCTCCCTTTCTTCTTCCTCTTCCTCCCCCCTTTCTACTTCCTCCTCCTCCTCCCTTTCCTCCTCTTCTTTATCTTCTTCCTCCTTTTCCTCCTCCTCCCCCCTTTATTCTTCCTCCTCTTCCCTTTCTTCTTCCTCTTCCTCCCCCTTTCTTCTTCCTCCTCCTCCTCCCTTTCCTCCTCTTCTTTATCTTCTTTCTCCTTTTCCTCCTCCTCCCCCTTTCCTCTTCCTCCTCCTCCTCCCTTTCCTCCTCTTCTTTATCTTCTTCCTACTTTTCCTCTTCCTCCCTTTCCTCCTCTTCCTCCTCCTCCTCCCCTTTCCTCTTTCTCCTCCTCCTTTTCCTCCTCCTCTTTCTTGTTCTCTTCTTCCTCCTCCTGTTTCCTCTTCCTTTCATCATCTTCTTCCTCCTCCTCCCCCTTTCTCCTCCTCCTCCTCTTCCCCCTTTTCCCCTTTCTCCTCCTCCTCCCCCTTTCCTCTTCCTCCTCCTCCCTTTCCTCCTCTTCTTTATCTTCTTCCTCCTTTTCCTCCTCCTCCTCTTCTTCCTCCTCCCCCTTTCCTCTTCTTCCTCCTTCTCTTCCTTCTCCTTTTCTTCTTCCTTGTCTTCCTTCTCCTCTTCTGACCATTCACTTGGTTTCCTGTCTTCTTTTTGTCCTTCAGGGCTGTGCTGGGTCCCCAGAGATGAGGGAAAGAGGTAGGAACCCCCCCCCACCACCACCAAGGGCAAAGGAACAGACCAGAGGCTCATGGGTCTATTTACCTTGGTGGGGTGGTGAGTCTGGGAAACTATGTTCAGTCCTTCTGCACAGGTCTGAGCAGGGCTGGAGGCAGGGGAAGGGGGGGAGGGAGACTGACCTTGTTCTTGTGCCCCCTCCTTCCACCTCCCCTTCCTTCCACCCCCACCCCCACCCCCAGCAGGACTGGGAGTAGTGGGTGGAAGGTACAAGGGGAGATTTTGGCTCCATGGATGGAAAAACCTAATAATTATGTGCATAAGCAAAGGATCAGTGATTTCATCAACATGGAAAACTACCCCTTCCCCCATTCCAGGCCTAGGAAGCTGGGAGGGGGCAAGTGAGCCCTAGGAGGTGCTAGAGGCACAAAGGGCTGGAGCACAGGCAGAGGCCCTGACTGCTGCCCATTGGGCCCCACAGCATGTGGCCAGAGCAGGACTTCCCCTCAGCTCCCCTTTCCTGACCACAGGATTCTGAAATGCCCTTGGATGGCTCAGCTAACTGCTCTGAGAATCTCTGCTTAGGGGTCAGTACCACCAAGACACTCTTCCCAGCAGCCCTTGGAACGTGCCAGGTGCTCCAGTGGGGCTGGCCCAGACACCTATCGCCACCTACTGGGGGTGTCTTGGGCCCATTGTCCGCTGTGCCCTGGGGTTTGTGGGCACGTTGGTCTGGGCTGGCTGTTGCCTATCCTCACACCTTTCTCAAGGCCCCTTCCAGCTTCCTGATTTCTTGCTGCTTCTGGTGCCAGCTCCCTCCCTCCTTCTGCCTCACCCCCTGCTGGCAGGGTATAGACCTCCAGGATCCTCTGCCCACCTCAGCAGTGACCCCAGAGGCAAGTCTAAGGTTCAAACCCCAGCTCTGGGCCTTCCTAGCTGTCTGGTACAATGCGGGCCTCCGGAAGGCCAGCCCCCCTCAGGCCCCTTCTGGTGCCAGGCTGCTGCTGCCCGCAGTGGAATACCTTCATGGGGGGGGGGCAGTGCAGTGGACAGAGGGCTGGGACTGGGGCCGGATAGACTCTGGAACTCTAAGTTCAAATCCAGCTTCCAACACCAGCTATTGACCCTGTTTGCCTCAGTTTCCTCACCTGTAAATTGAGCTGGAGAAGGAAATGGCAAATCACTCCATTGTCTCTGCCAAGAAAGCCTCAAATGGGCTAAAAGGCCTGAGAGGACAGCCCCGCCGGCCCCTTCATTTCCCCTCAGCTAAAGAGAACGTGACAGAGAGGCTGAGAACAGCAAAAGGGAGTTCATGTCCGCTGACGCCCGGGGAAGTCTGGTGCCTGTCCCGTCCCTTTTTACAGGGGAAGGGTCTTCAGCAGGATTCGAATGCGGCTTCCTGAAGCCAAGTACAGCAGGCACGCTGCTCACTGGACCATCTCTTCACCTTAGCCTTTCTGTCTTCTGAGTATGTGGGCGCGTGCGCTGACCCAGGGGGAGGGAGGCGCTATCAGCACCGGGGAAGGGCACGAGTTGCCTTGGTGAGTCGCTACTGTAGCAACAGCCCCGGCTCCTTTAAGAGCCCCGCCCCACCGTGGCCTCGCCCCTTCCTGCGCTGGAGGCTGGAGGCGGACGGGGCCGAACCGGGCAGAGGAGGTTGCAGCCGGGGCTGAAGCCAGGCCGGGGCTGGGGCCGGGACCGAGCAGGCGCTGGTAGGGCCGGCAGGGAGCCAGACTTGGGCTCGGAGCCAGACCCAGATCCGAACCCAGGCCCAGATCCGGACCCAGACCCAGATCAGGACCCAGGGCCGGACCCAGGCCGAGCGAGGAAGGAGAAGGAAAAGGAGGGGGACCAGAAGCCCCCTCTCTACCGCCCCTAGCCAGGCTCCCCTCCCCCTCCAGAGCAGGTCCTCCTCTCGGCTCTCTCTTCACCAGAGAAGCCCCTCCCCTTCATCCCCAGCTAGGTTCCTTTCCCTCGTCGCCCCTCCCCCTAACAGTCTCACCCCCCCCCCCTCCATTGGGAGGTCCCCCTCCCCGCCTCCCGGGCTGGGGGCATTGTTCCCTGGGAAGGTCCAGACGGGAGGCTGGCGGGCGGGGCCATGGGGGCTTGGCCCCCTCTGCCGCCCGGGCAGGGTCTGGGGGTCCCCCCTTGGGGCCTCTGAGCCAAACCTGCCCCAGCCCTTCCCTGCCAGGGTCCCTTCCCCCTCCCTCCCAGGTGCTCTTCCTCGCCCAGAGCTCTCGGGGCTCCCGCAGCCATGGTGGACCCCGTGGGCTTTGCCGAGGCGTGGCGGGCTCAGTTCCCGACCTCCGAGCCTCCACACATGGAGCTGGGCTCGGTGAGCGCCATCGAACAAGAACTGCAGCGCTGCCAGGCATCCATCCGGAGGCTGGAGCTGGAGGTGAACCAGGAGCGCTTCCGCATGATCTACCTGCAGACGCTCCTGGCCAAAGAAAGGAAGAGCTATGACCGCCGGCGCTGGGGCTGCCCGGGCCCGGAGCCCCCCGACGGCGGCCAGGACCAGGGCGGCCAGGACCAGGGCCAGGGCCAGGGCGGCCAGGGCCAGGGCGACGGCGGCCAGGACCAGGGCCAGAGCCAGAGCCAGAGCCAGAGCCAGGGCGAGCCCCAGGCCCACAAGGGAGGCCGGGAGAAGCTCCCGCGCGCTCCCCAGGACGCGGAGGGCTCACCCCAGCACCCCCGGGTGCCCCCCCGCAGCAGCAGCACTAGCGGCGGCCGGAGCCAACCGCCCAGCGTGGCCGCTCTCAGGTCCACCTTCGAGAGGGCCCGCTCCGGCCCAGGGCCCTGCGGAGAGGAGAAGCCCTTCTATGTGAACGTGGAGTACCACCACGAGCGGGGGCTGGTGAAGGTCAACGACAAAGAGGTGTCGGACCGGATCAGCTGCCTGGGCAGCCAGGCCATGCAGCAGGAGCGCCAGAAGACCGCGATGCAGCCGGTCCAGACACCTGGAGCGGCCCCCGCAGGGGCCGCCACCGCCGCGCCTGCAGGGCGGATGGGCTGCTGCGAGCCCGGAGGGGAGTATGAGGATGCTGAATTGAACCCGCGCTTCCTGAGGGATAACCTGCTCAGCGCCCGGCCCCCGGGGGACTGCCAGCCCTATCAGAGCATCTACGTCGGGGGCCTGATGGGGGATGAGGGCCGGGGGCCCGCGGCCTGGCGCGAACAGGACAAGCCCTTCACCTGGCCCCGCAGGTCCTACTCCCCCCGGAGTTTTGAGGACATCGGAGGTGGCTACACCCCAGACTGCAGCTCCAACGAGAATCTCACCTCGAGCGAGGAGGACTTCTCCTCCGGCCCGAGCCCCACTGCCGGGAGCCGCCTGGACCGCGACAAGAGCCGCTCCCCTTCCCAGAACTCTCAGCAGTCCCTGGACAGCAGCAGCCCCCCAACGCCCCAGGCCCAGAGGAGGCCGAGGCCGGGCCAGGTCATCGTGGCCGAAGCCACCATTGTAGGTGTGCGCAAGACAGGCCAGATCTGGCCCAGCGAGGACTCGGCCAGAGGAGCCCAGGATGGAGCTTTCCATGGAGACCCAGGTGGGTGGGGAGTGAATTGGCATGACCGGTAACTACCCAGCACACAAGGGAGTTTGGAGATGATGGTGGGCATTGGACCCAGATGCCCATAGGTGTGTGGCCTGTGGAGGTGTGAGAGGCAGGAGGGGGCTGGGCAGGGTAGTGGGGGTGTCAGAGGCAAGAGGGGGCCTGGTACAGTCTGGGAAAGGACCAACTCCTGCCTAAGGCCAGCCTTGCTTGTGTGTGTCAGCTTGGTTCTGTCCCCTCCCTTGGAGCAAGCTTGGCCAAGCCCCTTGGGCCTCTGGGAGACAACCCTGTTATCTCTGGGCAGCAGGAGCAGAATCTGCTCTGTAATCTCCCCTGGCTTTCCTGGGCCCCTAGCCGGAAGGAAGCTGGGCCTCTGCCCTCAGGAGGTCTCCAGCCAGCTACCTTCCCTGCCCCTTCTCCCTTGGGATGAGCCTGTAGTCCCTCTGCTCATTCCTGTGGGCTAGCCTCTTCTTGGAGATGCCAGACAGGGATGGGGCCTCCCCAGGGCCTCCTGGACCAGCCTGGTCACCCACCCTAACCTGTCTCTTTGTCCTTCCCCCTGCTGTATCTCCCTGGTTCTACCCCCTGGTACTGCCTAGCACAGACCCATCTCCTTCTCTGGCCTGACTCAGCCAGCTGGGTTTGACTCAGGTCGGGGCTCTGCCTGGTGCAGATTGAGCCTGCCCTAGGTGGGGGGAGGAGCTGTGGGGAAAGGAGGGGAGACCAGGTGTCCCGACTTGGCCAGCCAGTGGAATAGGAATTGGGGGGGCAGCCCCCTCCCCATAGGCCAGGGCTCCTTTCCCCACCTGCTTGAATTGCTCCAAATGCTTTTGCTTTCCCTCCTGAGACTGGCGCATTTCCCTGTTGGCCTGAGGCCTGTCAGGGCTCCTGTGGAGCTGGGCCTGTATTTCTGTAGCTAACATTGATGGAGAGTGCACAGTGTGAAAGTGGCGCCCTTGGACAGCTTGGGGCAATGAGCAGAGCTGCTCCAGAAGGTTGGGAGCAGTGGCGGCCTTGTGTGGTAGGGAGGCTGGATTGGGGCAGGCTCTGCCCTGGGCAGTGAAGCCGGCCTTCCCCCCTCCCCCCATCTCCTCCTCCCATCTACTGGGTGAGGGCTCCAGGCCCCAAAGCTATTTGATCCTGCTCAGACTCTGGGTTTGGCCTGGCTCTCCCTTCCCTTTCAACTGAGGCCACCTGGGAAGCCGCCTGTGCCATGGTCTAGCAGGCATGGGCAGGTCTCTCGTGTAGGGCAGAGCACAGAAGGGGTGGCCAGGCAGGGAGCGCTGGGCACTCTGGTGCTGGCTAAGGCTGGTAAGTGAGAAATATTGTAATAGATGCCATTGCCTTAGAGTTTGGAGGTTTGTAAAGCGCTTTACATGTCTCTTATTTCAGTCTCACAGCCTTGGGAGGGAGGCAGTGACAAGCGGTCATGTGGCTAGCATCTCCCAGCCCACGAGTCTGTGCCCTGTGGTGCCCCTCATATCTAGCCTTTTTGGCCGGTGCAGCAGGCCCCCTCACTGACCATTGAGGTTTCAGGACTCCATAAAGGAGGGAGGGTGACCACATGGGTGGAGGTCAGTCAGGCAATCTATGGCTTTATGGAACCGCCTCCTCTGGACAATGGGCCGGGCCGCTCACTAGCGCTCATGCTCTCAGGATTCCTCTCCTGGAGTGCCTGTTGGCCCAGGGTCCTACAGGTCTTAGCCCGGTGACATCATGTGTGGGGGCATGTTACAAGGGAGTCGGGCACCTGGGTGGCCCCTGCTGCCTGCAGGAGAAAGGGCCCTGTGTAGCCAGCACCCCAAGGCCCCTGCTGCCCATGGGAGGTGAGGCACCGACAGCCCCTGTTGCCCATGGGAGGGAAGTCCCTGCGTAGTCAGCACCCTGAGGCCCCTGGCAGCCCCTGCTTTCTATGGGAGGGAGGTCCCTGCATAGACAGCACCCTGGTATCCATGGGAAGTGAGGCACCGGCAGCCCCTGCTGCTCATGGGAGGGGAGACCCCCCATGTAGCCCAGTGCCTGCTGCTCACAGGGCTCTGCAGAGAGAGTCCTGTTGGACTTAACCCCTTCTAAACTTTCCTTCAAAGGGACCTTGGTCTGGATCCTGAGGAGAGTGGTATAGACAGCTGGCTAGGTGTTTATCCTGTTGTGAATTTCTTACTGCCCATAAAAAACTGTAGAGGAGGGGTGGCTAGGTGGCACAGTGAGTAGAGCACCAGCCCGGGAGTCAGGAGGACCTGAGTTAAAATCCAGCCTCAGACACTTAACACTTACTAGCCGTGTGACCTTGGGCAAGTCACTTAACTCCAATTGCCCTACCTTCTCCCTTCCAAAAAAAAAAAAGCCAAAAAAACCCAACTGTAGAGGGGATGGCTGTCTTCCTGCATGCCCCTGAGCGCTGCCCTCCATGGGGAGTGGTAGTTCCCAGTCTGAAATCTGCCTGTGCCATCAGCTTTATCTTGGCAAGTCAGTGGGCATAGCCAGCCTCTGTGCTCACAGGCTCAGCCTTTGATCAGGAAGGATTGGCCTCCTCAGAGAACCCAGAGGACAGAGTAGGGAGACAACAGTGTTCAAGGAGTGAATAACCTTAGCCCCTGGCTCCTGCCCTGCCCCATCATCCTCTGTCATCCTAGGTCAGGGATCTGCCAAGGAAGGTGGGTGCGCAGTGGGGAGGAGGGCAAGGTGCACTGTGGGCAGGCAGCAGGCAAGTGGGTGCTGTCTTCTTTGCCTGCCTGCCTTGGAGCTCCAAGGGGCAGCCCCAGCCTCTCTTTGTGTGGGCACCTGGCCTGGGTGGGGCCCAGCTCCCATCCCTGTATCCTTGGCCAGATGAGGACGGACCCCAGCACTGGATTAGCTGCCTGTTCTCCCAGGGCACAGCTCTGGCCTCCCCTCTGGTCCCTACTGCCTCTTGCTATCCCTTTCCCATGGCCCTGGGCTCAGTAGCCTCAGAGCCTTCACTGAGCCTTTGCCCTTTCTTGCCTCTGGTAGCCAGCCGGGGTCAAGCCTTGCCAGCTGTCTCGAGTGCCTTCCTTCTTCTCAGGGACTTCTCCTCGTAAAGGCTCTATCTCCCTGACCTGTCCCCCTTACCCTCATGGCTCCTTGCTGCCCGGAGGACAAGCCTGCTCTGGCCTGCTTTCTGGGGTCTGGGTGCATCCTCATTTCCCTGGATTTCCCTTCCTGCCGCCAGAGCTTGTCACACTTGAAACCTGGCTCTTGCCTCCTCTCCCACCTCTGGGCATTCTTTTGGCTGCTTCTCATAGTGGCCTCCAGGGCTCAGCTGAATAGCCGGGAATGGGGGGGGGGGGGAATTACTCCCTTCCTCTGTTTGCTGTCTGCCAGTGGGTACCCTTTGGTGCTTCTGCACTTATCATTGAGTCTTGGGAAGCAGGGGACTCTTGGAGATGGCTCTTCTGTGGGTGAAGGCCTGTGTTGGCACCTATAGCTAGTGCCCCTGTGCCCCACTGGCAGAGGAGGCTGGCTCCTGCTCCTGCACAAGAGGCCTGCATAATGGGGGACCTGGGGTGGATTTGTCTGGGATGAGATATGGCCTGATCCCTGATCCCAAGGTTGGCCCCTCTGGCAGGAGGCGACCCAGTGGGTTGAGTGGCATCATAAACCCTGCTCCCCCTGCCGCCCTCCCAGCAGGCAGGCTGGGGTGGGAACCAACTGCTGAGGAGCTGCCTGGCCCACAAACTGGGAGGCTGCCCTGTCCTAGCCTGGTGACCCCTCCCCTCATCTGCTGTCCCTCCCCCAGTCTGGTAAAGCCCTTCCCTCCTTCCCTTTCTTCCTTGGGGCCCTTGGGACTCTGCCCCCTGCACCACCCCCTGCAGCTTCTCCAAAGTTAAACCCATCTTCCTAGTGACCTTCCAGGAGGTGGTGGAAATGGGGGATGTGGGGTGGGAAAGGCCCGCCAAGGCTAGCACCCTCTGTGTGCTCAGCAGGAATTTGGAAGCAAGTGAAGGAAAAATGTGCACCAGAAAATGGTGCTGGCATTTCTCTGGAGGCCTCAAGCTTGAGATCTCAAAGCACTTTTCAAGCCAGTGTCCAGCTGGGGAGAGGGCAGGAAGGGCCACAAGCCAGGTGAATTAGGGCCAGCAAGGGCCCACCTGCCTCTCCCAGGCCAACAAGCATTTATTAACTGCCTACTATATGTCAGGATGGAGGCTGGGTGCTCAGGGAGTAGGTTCTCCCTCGACCTTGGCTGGCATTTCCACCTTTCTTAGAGAAAAGCTGTGAGTCTCAGAGTCTCTCCAAAGCTCCCCTTGGCAACCGAACAGAGGAGGAGGCCCTTTTCCGCCTCCATGTTCACAGTAGGGATGGTAGGCCATGTCTGAAGGATGATTCTGAAGGGTGTTCTCCTGGGCCTGCCCCAGAGCAGCTTGCCCTTGTTCTGGCCCCAGGGGAGGGGATTTGTGAGACTGTTGTGGCGGTGGCAAGAAGCCCCCTGCGTGAGCATTTGGAGGCTGCGGGGGACTGAGCCTGGGAGAGGATGGGGTGTGGTAGCCCCCCTTGCCAGGCTGGTGGAAACCACACCCACAGGTGGGCAGCACCAGCCCCCACTTTGCCTTCACTGGTTCCTCCCCAATGGTCAGAGGGGAGAGTCTTGGTTGAGGGGCGGGGATGGGTAGCTGGTCCTGTCTGCTTTGTCGCCCCCCCCTTCCATTCACATCTGGGGTCTCTTCTTAGCTCTCAACATCCTCATCCTGCCTGCAGCCCCCAACATAGTCTGTCATCCACCCCTGTGACTCTCCCCCTTCTCAGGGTTCTGTGCTGCTGTTAGATCTTGGCTTGCTCCAGGTTCTAGGATGGTGCTAGGCCCGGGCTCCCCCTGCGTTCTGTGCCCATGCTAGGACTGATGATGGTTCTAGATCTGGCCTCCTGTAAAGCCGATCACAAGCGGCTCTCCTGAGGGCTGCTGCTGCGAGTAACCTTAAGGGTCTAGTTGCAGCATAGAGGGAACTCTATTTATTCAGCAAGAAACTAGCACACAACATTCACAACATAACACGACCACTTGTTACTAAGGCAGCCACACCGTCTTCAACAAAGTGTATCATTCAGTGAGTCACAGGCTCCTCAGTCAATCTGCAGGACCCGCCAGAGACCTCTTTCCTCTTCACTGGAGGCCCCTGGGCTCCTCTCCCACTGGCTGACCAGCTCCCGGCTCTTGGCTGGATTCGCACGCAGGCCACTCTCTGCTCTGCCCCAATTCTCTGCCTCAGCCCATGGGAACTATTTCACTCCAAGCCCTTCGTGGTTCCTGTTTCTAGGAAAACAGCGCCCAGCAGGGCCAGCACCATCACCTCAATTCACTTTCTGAGAAATCAGCACCAAACACACCGTATGCAGACACCACAAACATTCTCCCTCTCAGCTTGTCTTGGTGCTTGAACTTTTCTCTCCTCTGCCCCTTCCTGTTCTGTTCTTGAGGCGAGTTCCTCCCACCGGGCTCCGTGTGATGACGTTAGGCCTGTTGAGGGCAGGGAAGGTCTCCAAGCTCCCTTAGGCCCATTAAGGTTAACACAATGTAGACTGTTTCCAACAGACTCCATACAATCAGAGGCCAGACTCAAAGACACTTGAATAGCTGAAACATGCAGCTAAGTACTACTGTGCTTGTCATTATTACCCCCTACCCCTGGTTCTGCACCAGTGCTAGGTCTGGGGCTGCTCCCCACCTGGCTTTTGTGATGGTGCTAGGCCTGGGCCCCTTCCTTGGTTCTGTGCCAGTGCTAGTTTGTGCCCTCTCCCTCCAGGTTCTGTGCCAGTGCTAGATTTGGGCCCTTCCCCCCTGGTTCTGTGCTGGTACTAAGTCTGGGGCTCTCCTCTTCTCCACTGCAGTGCCCGTCTTTCCTCTCCCTCCTTTTTTGTGGTACCCTCACCAGCTCTTCCTCTCAGACTCGGCAGATGCTTCCCAGGTCTCCAACTCCAGGACTCAGGAGCATCTCAAGGTCTTGTCCCACACACAAGCCCATCCCTTTCCTCTACCTGCCCTCCTCCTGGTGGGGCTTTGCCTTAGAGCCTTCTTCAGCACTTTGTTCACAACTATCTCCCCACAGTCAGTTCTTTCCTCCACTTCTCCTGATGTCTATCTGTCCGTGAACACTCCCACGTGATTTGCTGTCTTGCTATTCAGGTTTTCTAAAAAACTGGATATTGCCTTAGCCACCAAGGGGCTTGTGTATGACCAGGCAGAGGACCTCCTCTGCTGAGGCATTAGGGATGTTCCTAAATGTTCCTCAGAGCAATTGTGTCCTAAGCGAGGACTCCCTCAAGGTGCCCCAGCTCACCTCCCTGACCTTCAAAGGAGTGGGTTGTAGCCTGAGATGGGTGCTCCAAATTCAGGGAAGCTTGGCCAGGGTGCCTTCCCACTCCGGGAGTCTCAATGCAAGCTTCAATGTGGCACTTGTCTTTTTTGGCTTGGTGGTTTTAAGAGCAGGTTTCCTGCCTCTTTGGTCCAGCATCAGGTCTGAAGCTTTGCTTATTTGAAAACACGTGGTCCTGACCTGTGTGATGTGGGATTGTGTACTGACTGCATGTTGTCCCGACTTCCTGCTGATGACATGGAGGAGGTGGCTGCACCCTCCTTCGTCTGCCTTGTTAGAATTGGTGGATTGCTCCCCAGCGAGTCGGGCATGGCTCACAGACAGCGGCACGTAGTCAGCACAGCATCAAAGTTAGTATTCATTGTTACTTTTATTTTGGAATAGAATTTTCCAGGACCTCCTGTGGTAAAAAAAAAAAAAAAAAGCAGGTCCTGCCCTCAGGGCACTGTATGTAGCCCATGCCTGACACACAGTAGGTACTTCATAGATGTTTGTGGACCTCTGAAGGCCTGAGGAAGATCGGGGTACTATAAAAAAATCACGTGGGTGTGAAGTCAGGTATGTCACTGAGGAGGTGCTCTAAGAATTACCAGCATCATGTGACTACTGCAGAATATACTGCCCCCCCCCCTAAAGACAAGGAAATCTAGGCTAGATTGGTTGCAGGTTCACAGCCCTCTGTTCACAAGGGACAGGAATGCTTGCCTTCAGGCTTCCCCTCCTCCAAATGCTACCGCAGACCCTTTCCTGGCAGAAGCATACTTAAGGAAGGCAGAGTCTGCACGCCATAGCTGTCTCACTGTCTATAGCCAACAAAGGTCTCCCATGCAAATAGCTAGTGGCCACGGCTACTGACGACAGACTGGGGTCTCAGATGGTGGCCAGGCCCCTGAAGGTGGCTTGCCAGCTGTGTATGAAAATCAGTGAAGATGAGCCTGTCAAGGGCCATCTTTAAGAAAGAGCCTTGGGTGGTCAAGCAAGGCTAGATGTGGCGTGCCAGGGCAGAAGACTTATTGGGCTAGCCTACAGACAGAGAAAGCCACTGAGACCACACTTTTGAGCACTTGTGGGGTGTAAGGAAATGGCCCCCTGGACTCCCCTCTTAGGAGTGCACTCACAAACTCAGATTGCTCTGTGGCCCTTGCCAAAGTGCAGCCCAGGCACAGACAGAGTCTGGGGAGAAGGGGATGAGAGAAGAGGAAAATTCTCAGTGCTCATTGGCATTGGGTACCCAGGAGGTGCCCCATAAGTATCTGTTGGCCCATTATTGAGGCTTGGAGGGCCTAGAGCTGGCCAACTCCAGGTGACTGGATCAAAGATCCACCTTTTCTGGAGACTGAGAGCTGAGATTTGACTTCTGGGAGCTGTTTCCAAATCCCTTGGGCCATAGTGTGGCAGCAGAGCCCAGAGTATCAGGGGGATGTCTTAGAAGGCAGCTAAGTGGGGACCCCAGCTCAGGCTGTGACTTCCTGCCCTCACCTATTTGTCCTCTGAGGCTGTGGCAGGCGTTTGGCAAAGTGAACATGGGCAGTCTGTGGGCAGATGCTTCCTAGACTGGCTGCCTAGCCCTGCCTGGTTCTACCACTGGGCATCCCCAGGAGTTTGGGGGAAGACTGAGAAGAGTAGATGACTCTTTGCTGGGGCTTTCTTCAAGCCTGTCAGTCTGGGAGTGGAAAGTGCCCAGAATACAGTGTGACCACAAAGGGCTTGTCTGCTACCCATGCCAGTCCTGTGTGAATGCAGGCCTCTTCTGTGAGCAGGCAGAAGTGGAGATAGCACCTTCATGCCAGCTGCTGAGTGCAGGCCTCCAGATGCTGACCACTGTCCACTGGTCGCTGGCCACAGCCACTGGCTTCCAGCCACTAATTTCTGGCCTCTGGTTGTTGGCACTAGGAACATCACTAGGGCACATGCCTGTGGCTCTCTGGGAGGTCAATGGAGGTTGGAAGTACCTAATTGCTCCTGGCCCTTGGAGCAGTATCAAAGCATCAAACAAGGCACAGCTTACCTTTCCATCTGTAGCCTCCCCGGATGGGCCAGGGAGTGGGGATCCCATGGCCTCTACTCTCAGCCCTGGGGAGGAGGCCAGGCCACTGGCTTCATCCAAGACTGACCTTCCTCCCCTTTGGCCTCCTTCCTTGTGTACAGGTACCTTCATTCAGAAGGTCTCCAGCCAGAGTAAGGGAGACTTTTGGGCTCAGGCAGCAGTGTTTGAAGGGAAAATGATCTTGCTGTGTTGGTGGACCTCGGACTTGGCCTGAGCTGGCAGGGTCCCTTGGCTCCAGCAGCCAGAAAGAGGCCCACACCTGGCGCTCATCTTGGGCCTGCCTACTGGATGCTTTGTGGGTCAGGATAGGGCAGGGTCTGGATGCACACTCAGAGTCTATGGTCTTTGGGAATAGTCAGCAGGCATGTAATAGGTGCTGCCTTTGTGCCTAGCTTGGTGCTAAGTGAGAGAAGAAAGCAGGTCCTGCTCTCAGGGCACTGGAAGAGAACTGGGAAGGGGGGCTGGTGGCTGAGGTGCTATGGCCAGAGATGGCCGCTCTGGGCTCCTTCCTCAAGGGCCAGCCTTGAATAAGTGGAGGAGGGCCTCAGGATGCTGGGCTTGGCTCTGCTGGTGGCCCTGGTCCTAGACCTACACATATCTGTCAGCTGCGGTCCAGAAGGGATGACTCCCATTTCTTTCTTAGTGGGTGGCCGTCTGGCGGGAGCCTGCAGCTCGGGGCACTCAGCCAGGTCAGCTCCCTCTGCTTCCTGTCCTGTGGCAGTGAGCAGGGAGCCCCAGTGGGTAGTGCGCCCCACGTGGGCTTAGGGCCTACTGACCACAGCCAATGCCACTGTAACATTCAGTTCCAAAGATGTCCCTTCTGGCTGGTTGTGGCCCTCGCTTACCCTCTGAGGTCTTCCTTGTTCCCTCATTCCCAAAACTTCACCTGCTTATGCAGGGGAAGTGGCGGCCCTTGCTGGCTGGGGCCTTGGAAGCTGTTGGACCTGGGTGCCTCTGCCACCTCCCCATGCTCCTGCTGAGGCCAGGGGCTGGTGCCTGGGGAGGACACCCAGCAGACCCCAGCCCTCCTGTCCATGCCTGTGCCCTCAGGAGAGGCAGGGGCCTAGGGAGTCACTGCCAGCTCCTGCTCCTAGTGGCAAACTCCCAGCTGCCCAGGGCAGGCTCCATGCTTGTGCTGTCTCTGGAGTCCCTGCCACTTGAGGTGCAAAGGACTAGGCCTCAGGGAGCTCATGCTGGGAGCTGCTTGAGCCAGGTAGGGCAGGGGCCTGGTGGGGGCAGGAGCCCAATGGAACAGGTGCCAGGTAGGGGCAAGGGTCAGGTAGGGGCAGGGGCCAGGTAGGGGTCCAATGGGGCAGGGGCCTGGTGGGGCAGGAAATGGGCCTGGTGGGGTAGGGCCTAGGCAGCATCTTGTGGCGGGCTGACGAGGCTTTGCTGGAAGTCACATGGGCATGAGGAATGTGTCCAAGCCCTGAGAGGTACCAGGGTTGGCTGTGCCATACCACAGAGTTGTGTGCATGTGTGGCGGGGTCTGCAGGTGTTCACCCGGGCACCAATGCCCCCTTCAGCCTCCCCGGCTGTGCCCGCCAGACCTCTGTATCCCTCCTCCCTTTCCACCTCCTTTTCCCCTTCTGTACCCTTCTCCCTCATTAGCACCGGCCCTTGGCCTCCCTCCTGCCTCAGAAGGTCACCCAGCTCTAGTCCTCTGACTGATGGATGCTATGGCCAGTTTCCCCTTTGTATCCCTGTCCCCCAGGCCTGGCATCATCTCAGCATACGTTGGGTGCTGGTGCTTGACTGGACTTGGGGGGCCCGTGGAGGGCCTATAGTGGTTGAATAGCTCAGTGGGCAGAGCCCAGGCCTTGGCTGGAGAGGCCCTAGGTGCCAGTCCCAGGTCAGTAACAGTCACATGACCTTGGTGAGTCTAGCTTCTCTGACCCTCAGCCTCCTCTTCCAACGAAGGAGGGGCTGGATCTGGTGACCTGGGATGAGCCCTGCCAGAGTCCGCCGCTCAGCGTGAAGCCACTTTAGGTTTTGAGTGTGCTGATGGTTAGTGGGAGATGAGAAGCAGAAAAGTCATGGGGAGGGAGTTTAGGGACAGAAGGAGCAGCGCCTTTGTCCAGGGACAGCAGGACCAGAGAAAATGCTGGGAATTCCCAGGAGCAGAACTCTATCTCCTGGGAGCAACCAAGGAAGTCTGCCTGGAGGAGGAGGCAGGCAGAGATGAAGTTGCCTAGAATGGGCCAGGTGGGGCAGGAGAGACTGACCACCAGCCATCCCTGGTAGGGCGGGCCCAGCACCCCAGCCTCAGCAAGTGAGCACCCCGCTCCGCTGGACCGCCAGTCTGCTTCTGCACTTTCTGGCCAGCAGAGCAGCCTTAGCAGCCCTTGGCATGTCTGCACACCCCCTGGGCCTTCTCCTCTCTGGCTGTGCACCACCCTTCCTTCTTCCAAGGAATCAACCTGGCCCCCAACCCCTCCCCTCGAGCTCCTAGTATTCAGACCCTGTGTTTGTTCTGAGAGCAGGCAGGTCTGACCAGGACAGAGGCAGCAGGGATTAGCCCTGGTCTCCCTGGGGGCACCAAAGACTTCCTTAGTGGGACATCATGGCTAAGCAGAAGTGAGACTGCTGTGCCCACGCTGACACAGGCCCCATGCCCCTGAACCCTCACCCAGCCAGGAGGACAGAGGCCCCCACTGGCAGAGGAGGGCAGAGGGCCCCATGGGCACAGGAGGATGGAGGCTCCTAAGGACAGGGTCCCCTTGGTCTCTGCCTTTCAGTGTCTGGTGTCTGATCCCAAGGTCAGCAAGGTTGGTGCCAGTCAGTGCCCAGCATGCTCAGGTGGCCGTGTCTTCCTGCCCTGTAGGTTTGTGCTGTGTCCATGAGATCTGACCCACTGCCTCCCTGGAGCATCTCCACCCACCCCGATCTTTTTGGGTCCCACGTTGGCCAATGGGGCCCTGGCCAGGCTCCCTCCGCAGCTTAGCCCCAGTGCCATTGATCCCAACTTTGGACCTTTCCCCCACCCCCATAGGCCCCATAACCAGCCTTGTTGAGATCCAGCCAGTCCCTGTTGGCCACCTGAGCAGGGAGACCAGCGAGAGTCTGGAAAGACCGGTTCTTAGGAATGTCTGTTGGGTGAGTGGTGCTCAGGAACCGCCCTGGTCTGATGGTTCCGGGTTCCTTGGGGGTACCTGTGGCCTGGGGTTTCCATTCATCCCTGTGACTGTCTCTCCCTTAGCATCCCTGGGCTGCTGTGCATGGGGGGGGGGAGGGGAGCCAGGCTTCTTTTCCTGTCCCTGCCTCTATCCTAACAGAAGCGGTACCCATGCCAAAGACATTGTACTTTCCTGTCCTTCAAGGCCATTGTCTGCCCCGCCCAGGGTGCAGTTCTGCCCTCCTGGTCCTCCTCTGGGCCCCTCAGACCTTCCTGCCTTGTCTCCCTAATAGTCTGAGCATGGGGAGCCAGACAGGAAAGCTTGTCTCCCCTTCTCTCTGTCTCCCTCCCTTCTCTCTCTCTCTTCTTCTGTCTCTCTCCCTTTCTCCCTCTTCTCTCCCTGCAGCCCCCAGTGGGCTCTGGTCATCTCCTCCTTGCTGTCTTTTTCTCCTTTTTTCCCCTCATCCTGTTACCCAGACTTCTTGCATTGGGCTTAGAGGGCCTGTCTGCCACTCAATCCCCACCTGTGTGACTTGGAGCACATCGTCTCCCCTCTGTCCCATCCCCTGTGAAGTGGTGGCGTCTCTGTGGTGATCCTGAGAAAGGCCGAACTCCCCTGTGGTGGGCAGACTGGACTGGAAGCTCTGGTCTTTTGCAGATGATTTCTGTTCCTTGGTTTCACTGGCCGGCTGGCTGTAGAAGGGACCTGTTAGGGTTCAGAGCCCTGCGCTCCTGTGGGAAATTGGGAGCCCATTCAGCCAGCAGCTGTTCACAGCCTGCTCTGTGGAGGACACTCAGCAATGCTGGTGATAGGAACAGAACCCAGCCTGGTGGGACCTGGAAGAGGGCTTTAGGAGTCTGGAGGAAGGATGAGCCTTGCTCAGTTTGGCCCAAAAGAAAGGACAAGGAGCAGCAATAGGGGTAAACTGGAGTGAGACAGATTATGCTGGATATCAGTAAGAAACTTCCTCGTGTGAGTGCCACTGTCCCAGTGGTGGGAGGTGGTGGGCTCTCCTTCCTGGTCTCCAAGCAGTAGCAGTATAACTACTTGTTAGGTCTGGTGTAGAAGGGATTTGGGGTGTGGGTTGGGTTGGACCAGAGACCCTTGAGGGGCACTCAGGGAAATGGTCCCTGTCCCTGGGGGCTTACATCTTGCCGTGTACTGTGAGGATAAAGCCTCTGTACATGGTGGGGGAGCACAAAGATAACGTTTCTGAGAGCTGGAGATGAGGCAGGAGATGCCATTCTCAAGTTTGAAGCCTGGTTCTTAAAGCAGAGGTAGTATCATGGGAGCCCTCAAATGCCACACCAAGGTATTGGGTTTGTTTGTTTGTTTGTTTTTATCCTTTAGTCCAGGGGTCTCCAGAGTGGAGGCTGTAGGGTGCTCCCAAGGCAGGATGGGATCAACCAGTCACAGACTTCCAGGCTTGCCCCTCCTGCCTGTCACCCATTAGTTGCCTTTCTCCCATGTTCTCAACTTCCGCCTTCTGGCCCAGGTAAAGGCCCTCAGGGAAGTTACTGCCACCCACAGTGCCAGCTGTGCAGGTGCTGTTGGGCAGACTCTCCCTGCCTCTCCGCTGAAAGAAAAGGAGCTTTTGGGAACCTTCTAAGAAAGAATCACCTTGGATAAGCTGCCATGGACTTTGTGATCTGCCACTCAGATCTCATTACATGAACCTTCTGCCCAAACCCTCCCTGACCCCCATCTTTACTATCACTGCCAAGGGTGCCTCCATCCTCCCAGACCCTCAGACCCCCAACTTGGGGTAATCCTGAGCTCTTCTCTCTCACCCTCATATCCAACACGGTCCCAAAGCCTGTTGATTTCACCTCTGCTGCATCTCTTGTCTATTTCACCTCTGCTGCATCTCTTGTCTATTTCGTCCTTGCTGCATCTCTTGTCAGTTTCATCTCTACAGTGTCTCTGGCAGATTTCATCTCTTCAAGCTGCCTTCTCTCTTCTGATACTGCCCCTAATCTGGTGCAGATCTTTTTCACCTCATCCCTGTACTATGGCAGCAGCTACTGTAGGGTGTGTCTGCCTCAAGTCTCTCCTTCCTCCAGTCCATCCTCCACTCAGTCACTAAAGTGACTGACCATGTCAAGCTCCCCCCGCCCCACACACCTCAAACTCCAGGGACTCGTTATTGCTTACAGTGTTCTCCAAAATGTTTTAAATCATGTACTCCAGTCAGTAAAAATATTGAGCCCCTGTTCCCCAATGAATTATATTTATATAATTAAAAGTGATATATATGTCCTTCCAGATTAATATTATAATAATATATACAAAAACAAATTTGATAAGGTGAAAATAAAATTATATTTTAATTTAATTTTAACAGAACAAAAAAATTCTTTACTCTTACTGAAAAATAGTGAATAAGGGGGCTGCTAGGTGGTACAGTGAATAGAGCACCAGCCCTGGAGGCAGGAGGACCTGAGGTCAAACTTACTAGCCGTGTGACCTTGGGCAAGTCACTTAACCCCAATTGCCCTCCCCCCTCAAAAAAAAAGAAACAAAAAGAAAAATAGTGAATAAGACCAAAAACTCCCTGTGCTATTAATCAATGTAATATTAGACATTTTTTAAAAATATTATGGTTCAAAATATTTTGATTGCAAGCAACAGGATTAAACAAGCTTTGTGTATGGGGAGCATACACTTATAAATAATAATTGCTTATTAGTAATTAATTATTTATCTTATTTGAGAGAGGGAGCCACTGGATAAAGAGGAGCAGGGAGAGACTTGAGGCAAGCAGACCCCCCCCCCCATCCACACCCCCAGCAACTATTGCTTGTGTTATGGAATGAGGCCCTGCATCAGGTCAGAGGAGAGGAGGAAGCATATTGGAGAGGAGAAGGGAATCTCGAAATAACAAGCCTTGACCACAGCTTGGACATGTACAAGAGGATCACAGGTCTCAAGCTGGCAGAAAACTGGGCTTGTTTTACAGAAGAGGAAACTGAGGAAGGTCAGAATGGAAGTAACTTAGTCAGGCAAGAGCCAGAGCCCAGGCAGGATTTGCAGCCAGGTTTCCTGAGTCCACACTCCTGGGTCTTCTCCCAGTCAGACATGCCTGCTCTCCTCCTCACCACCCGTGGTCACAGAGCTCTGCTGGGGATCTTGGGGCAGGTGTTTGGTTCTGCCAGGCTGGCGTGAACAAGGCATGAGGGTGAACAGCTGTCCTGCGAACATGGGCCTGGCCTGGGCCAGGAGAGCCTTAGGGATGGGCCAGCTCGGATGACCGCTGACGGATGGGCTGAGTGTGAAACCTGAGCTTTTCCAAAAGCCACCCAGGGCCTTGGAGAAATGCAGCTGGGAAGGTTGGGATTGGTCAGGGGGAGGAGGGGAGGTCTCCTTGCCCAGCTGGGATCTTCAAGGATGTGCAACGAGAAGGGTTGACATTGGGCATATCTCCCTGGTCATCTGGGATGAGAGAATGTGCGGGGAGGCCAGCTGGCACCGAGCAGCCATAGTACTGCTGTAGGAGATGTCTACAGGGCCTGCCTGCCTTTTGAGGCTGACAGTGGGCTGACCACCAGCTTGTCCTGGCCATCAGAGTGGGTTCCCTGCTTCCCATTGCCCCCTCTCCAGCCTTCTCCTCTCTGAGCTCCCCATGGAGTTTTCTCAAGCTCAAGGTCAATCATGGCTAGTGGCTCCCTGTGACTTCTTAAGCTGAATGCCACTTGAGCCTGGCATTCAAGGCCCTTCTCCTTCATGGTCAGTGGTGCTGAGTTGTAGCACCTTCCTTTCAGATACAGTATGTAGCCAGTTACAGCACCAATGCAATATTTATGGCTCCATGATCATAATAAAAACTGTGACTCTAAATATCACATGATGTTTGATCGCAAAATATAACAGATTCTCCAAGTAGAGGACAGAACTGAAGCATTCATTTTGACACCAGAAAACTAAATCTCAAAACTAATAAGCCGATTCCATCATAGTAGCAAAGAAATTTAGAAGCCATAATAACACTGAGAGCCACAGCATCCTTCAGCCTTCCCACAAACCAATACAAGACCAACATTTACTCACAAACCTCTCTCCTTGCCCTAGCACCTCTCTCTCCCACCATCTCCCTAGCTCTGGCTCCCAGCATCCTGTGGCTCTGCCTCCCTTCAGCAAACTCCTCCTACCATAGGCTCCATGTGATTACATTCATCCTATCAGGAGGCAGAGTTTACTTTCAAAGTAGGGGAGGTCTTCAAACTCCCCCCTAGGTCTATTAAGGGGTGGGGAAGATCTTCAGATTCCCATTACACCAGTCACTTTGCATTTATTCAGCATCTGCTGAAAGCCACAGGCCACACTAAGTGCTGGGGATGCTTAGGCCTTCAAGGACCCCCCATCTGAGGGGGTGGCAGTGACTGAGCATAAGCTCTAAGGACAGAATGATCTCTTTCAGGAAGTGGGGCTTGAACAGAGTCTTGCTAGAAGCCAGGGAAAACAGAAGGTGGAGGTGAAGAAGGGGAGCATGCCCGGTGTGGGCAAAGACCTGGAGTCGGGAGATGGTGCCCGGAGGCCAGGGTCACTGGGTTATCAGGCAAGCCTTTAGTCTGCTTGTGATGGGGATTCTCCCAGAAGACCTTCTCTCTGACCCGCCACTGGCCCTGTGCTCAAAACTGGGGTGCAGAGAAAGGCCCAAGCTGTCCCTTTGCTCTTGGGTGGCTCCTGTCCAGCGAGGTAGGCGGAGCCCCCTGCTCAGGTTGACAGGTGCATGTCCTGGGAGCTGGGGAATTTGTGCCCATGAGGAAACTTGAGGCTAGCCTCCTGCTCCCCCATCTGCTTGGTGCTGTCAGGGCCTTGCTCTGTTTGGAAGGATTTCACCAGAGAGTCAGTGGGCTTTCTGTTCTAGGAGATTACAGAGGGGCAGGTGGGAGGACTGTGCTTGCTGCCAGGCCTCAGGTGCCCAGTGCTTCTTGGGCCTTGGTCCCATAAGATGCCAACCCAGGCTCAGAGCCTTGCTGGCAGGGGGGACATAGGGGTCCTCCCTCATCCCCATCTGAAGGGGATCAAGGGGAGCTCCTGGGGCCCCTGGCTGTATGAGGTTGGGGCAGGAGGAGAAGCCGCTGGCAGAGAGGAACACTGTGAGCCTCAGGGCCCGAGGCTGGTCAGTGGTCTCTTCCATTTCAGACAAGTTTGGCACCTGTCCATCGTGGCCCCAAAGCCACCCAGATCTGCTACTGCAGCTGTATGGGCAAAGGTGTGGAGGCTGGAGCTTCGTCAAGCTTGGGCTCTGGGCGTCCTGCCTGCGGCTCCTGCTCTGGGCACCTCCGCTTTTCCTCTGCTTTGTGTTTCAATCCCGGCTCTGCATGGACAAGGAGGTGTGGCTGTTTGTGACCCTGGGATTATTTTGGGATTTCCTCTCCATGTTCTTTGGTCTGACTCAGTTGGTGGATCCCTCCCATCTCCTGGACACGCCTGGTGGAGCTGGCTCCTGGGGCAACTGGGGCAACGAGCCTCCCGAGGGGCCGAACGGATGGGGCCGACATTCCCTCTAGTCATCAGGGGGCCATTTGCCCACTTCCTGGCCGTGCCTGTCCGTGGTCCCTGTGGCTGGTCTAAGTTTCAGCTTTGGGGAATCCCTACCCCTTGGCCGGGGGTCAGGCAGGACCTGCCCTGTTATGTTCACTGGACCCTGAGGGAATGTGCTGGCACGTTTTGGACACAGGCTCGAGCTGAGTGGGGGTGCTTGAGCCCACACACACTCTTTTGCCCCTTTCTTCTCGGCTTCTGTTCCAGCTGCTAGTTGAGTGAACAGTGGAGGCTGAATGAGGTGTCTTCTGAACAGCCTGGGGATAGAGAGTCCATCCCAGGAGCCCAACCTGCCCAGTCCCCTGCCTCTGCCAGGGCCCTGTGCTGCGTCCATGGCCCCCTGCGCAAGGTGGAGTGAGCTGAGTTTCAGAGGAACTAGGGAAACAGGAGGAGGTGATGACAGAAGGCACTCCAGGCATGGGGGCCCACCAATGCCCATCTCAGAGGTGGGAGATGAAGCTTGTGTGTGAGGAACAGCAGGCAGCCAGTGTAACAGGAACACAGTGTGTAGAGAATCATGGAAAAGATGGTCTGCCTAATTCCCTAACACTGGAGCGGGGCCCTTTCCTGCTGGGAGGCCACGCAGAACCCTTCCTCTTTAGGAGGCCACGTGGAACCCTCCCCATTGGGAGGCCATGAGGAAACCTTCCCAGGTGGGAGGTCACACAGGGTCATTCCCTGTTAGGAGGTGATGCAGGGCTGCAAGCCTTCCCTCAATGTGATGTGGCCTCTGGAGGCTTCAGCTCCGTCCTTTGGCTCCTTCTACACTGGTACAACCTTCCAGGGAGGCTGCCTGGGCTCCACACCCCTCTAGGGAGGCTGCCTGGGCTCCATTGCCAATGGTTCTGTGATTCAGTCTCTCCATGCTCCCCCCACTAGAATTTGGCTGAGGGGCAGCTGGCCAGGAGTGCCTGAGGCCTCGTGGCCAGTCTCCAGCGGTGCCGCCTCTCCTGGGCCTGGCTGCCTTTGAATGCCTGTTTCTCCCGGCAGGTGGAATTTCTGACACAAATCATAACACTGCTTTCCTGTTTCTCCTCCATCCGTCAGTGTGGGTCAGTTCACTTTTCCTTTTGGGGCCAGGAATAATGAAAGGTGGTTTCTGAGCTAACCCAGGAAGAGGCGGCTCCGGCCTAGTCTTGTTCCCTGGGGGGCATGCTGGGGGCCCTTGGCTGGCAGGAAGGGGCAAGGGGAGTGGCTTTGGGCTTGGATTTTCTGCTAGAGTCACTGGTGTCTCTGGAGGGACAGGCAGGGAGAGCCCTATGGGGGATGTGGGTCTCTACAGCTGACGAAGGACAGCCCTGAGGGTCCCCTGCAAGCCCTGGCCCTGCACTGGGCTGTGTGGAAGTTTGTAGGCCCCAGTGAGACCCTCCCTCTTAGGCCCAGAGGCTCCCTTTTCCAAGTCTCGATTTCCTGGAAGGTTCTAGGGGAGAGAGGTAAGGGAAATGCATGGGCAGAGAACAGAAACTCAGGGCAGATCAGGGAGGGCCCTGGGGCTCGGCAGGACAGTCGAATTGGAGGCTGGTAGTTGCTAGGAGGACATTGAATTTTAGGAAGGTATCAGGCCAAGAAGGGAGAGCCCCAACAAGATCTGGGTGGGCTAAGACCTTGGGCCAGGTCTAAGACAGGGGCAGTTTTTGAAGATAAATGTCAGGTCTGACACTTGATTCCAGAAAGTCCCCTTCAAGTAGAAATATTTGGAGTCTGGGAGAGGGAAGGGGAGGCTTGACAAGACAGAAAGGTGTTGGAAAAAATTCAGGGAATCCTAATGGACCACAAGCTCAGTAAGCATTAACATGGCCCTATAACAGCCAGGAAATCTTATGCCACCTGGGGTTGTATGGAAAGAGAAGCAGCTTTTAGGCAGGAGGTGGGAATGACCTTGTCCCCCTTGGGAGTAGGGCCTTACTAGGCCATTGATTTTCTGTTAGGGAAGGGCTTTGAGTCCACAGCCTGAGAAGGGGATTGGGCTGTGCTGAGGGTTTGAACCCAGGAGCTCAGTGGGTAGGTGACAGGTGGGCATTGCTGAGAACCAGGCAGTGGGGGCTCTTGGCAAAGTTTTGTGGGGCTGGCTGCCCTCTCACCAAAGGGCAGAGGGGTCAAAGGTGTGGCCTCCAAGGTAGCAATCAGGGAAGGCGCCGGGATGGGCAGAGCCTGTAATCAGCTGAGCTGGCAGCAGGGTACCAGGAGTTCCCTGACATTCAGTGCTGCTCTCTTTCCACTCTGGTCACTGGTTATGTTTTCCAGGAAGCATGTGGTGAATTTGGCTGTTTGTTCTGTAGCCTTGGAGGCCGATGCAGGGAATTCAAACCATGCCATCTTGGATCCTGTCTTTCTCCTGATATCACAGCCTTCCTTTGTTCACACCCCAGCCTTGGCAGCCTGTCCCTGCTACACTATGTCATGTGGGCAAAACAGGAAGGCAGACAGCACGTGGGTCCTCTGGGGTCCACAGATCTTCCTCAGGCCTTCTGCTGTTATTTACTCCGTTTCTGTTGCTGGAAACGCAGGGTGAGACCTGGGCCTTGGCAGGAAGCATGGCACACACACACACCCCACACATGCACACACACATACCACACAGGCGTGCGCACACAATAGCACATATACAACGCACACAAACACATACACACATGGGAAGGAGCCCAGCCCCTGAGGATACGGCCCAGCCTGACACAAAGCCCAGGACCTGCCTACCTAGTCCCCACACTCTACCTGGTTCCTCACCAGGCCCACCTCTGACCTCTGGCTGAAGGAAGACCAAGCAGGCAAAGGGCCTGGTTGTGCCCCCAGGGGTCTCTAGACTCTGCCTGAAGCCTGGCGGGGCCTGGATGGGCTGGGCCCAGGCAGCCAGGGGACTGTTTTATCACCTCTCTTGGGGTGGGGACCTGCCCATTCCCCCTGCAGGCCTGGCGCTGGGGGATCATTATCCCATCTCCCTGGTGGGAAAACTGAGAGATGAAAGCATTTCTGGAGCCTGGAGTTGTCGGGAGGGGCCTGCCTGGGGCCAGGGAAGCCCGTAGAGCTGCCTTGTCACCTGGGAACAGTCAGGGAGTCCCCCCTGGGGCATAGTCATCCTCCCACCAGGTCTATGAGATTGGAGGTGGAGAGGGCCTTTCAGGTCACTGGTTCTACCCTTAGCTCAGCCACATGGCCCAGCCTCTTTCCCCTGCCCTGTCACCAGAGCCTGTGTTGGGGCCTTTGGGAAAGAGACGGGTGGCTTGGGCATAGACCCATTTTGCCAATGCAGAAACAGCCTGAGAGGGTGGCCCTGGCAAGGCCTTGGTGCTGGAGAAGACTGGATGGGCTCCCTGGGCCTCCATAGAGGGGCCAGAGAAGGGCCAGGGTCCACATGGGAGAGCATGGGGGGATTCTGGATTTGGGGGGCCTGAAAAGAGAAGGCTCAGGGGCACAGGCAGCACTGTCCTGGGGGTGGGATTAGCCTCTTCTGCACAGTGCTAGGCATGGGTGGGGAGGTACAGGGGCCAGTAGCTGTCAGAAAGTTTTCCTAACCTTGGTCCTCCAAAGGTCTCCCTAGCAGGGTCTAGATACCTTCCTCTACCCACCCTACCCTGGATGTTTAGTGATTGGTAGGGACTGGCAGGGAGCTGGGGTGGGGGGGGCGGGAAGAGCTGGGGGCCGGGGCACGGAGGGCTGGGAGTTGGGGAGGGGAAGAGTCAGAGACTGGGACAGGGGAATCAACTGAGGTCATAGAGAGATGGCAGGAGTTAGAGGTGGGGAGCATTTTGGAGAGCCAAGCCAGGCTGGGGGAATTATGTCTGACCCAGGGCCTACCTTGCACCCCAGAACCCTCAGGGTGGGCTTAAGATGAATCTGGCCTTCCAGGTGAAGATGCCTGCCTCAGGCCAGGCCCAGACCTGCCTGCAGAGTTAGCTCCTTCGTCCCCAGGCTGGGCGAGGTTGGCTGGGCCCTGTGCCAAGCAGAGCTGAGCTCAGGCCCTCATCCTAGGTTCCTGGGGGTCCTGGCTCTCTCACTCTGAATCCCAGATACCCAGAGCTGAGTGGGAAGGAGCACCTCCTCTGTCTACCACTGACAGGAAAAGTAGGTATCTGACCTCTGCCTGGAGACCACCTGACGAGGTCCCCACAACCCCTAAGGCAGGTCCTTCTCCTGTGGGACAGCTCTGACTGGGGGCGTTCTTGCTACTCTCTAGCCTGCCTCTTTGTGGGGCTGCCCCTCAGCTTTGCCTTGATGATGACCTTTCTTTACTTGAAGACAATGTGCGCGGAGCCTTCCACCGATCCCAAGACCCTTCCCCAGCCTGATTGCTCTCCTCTGGGTGCCATGTTTCTCATCAACATCTTTCTCAGGCTTTGGCATTGCAAGCGGTCCCAGGGCCTGCGGTTGAGATTTGGGAGGGCCCAGGACAGTGGGCTCCTCTGTCCTGGAAGGGTCAGCCCCGTCAGTGCAGCCTGTGACCGTGCCGGGCCTGCTCAGCCCCTGGACTGATTTTTAGGTATTGCTGCCTAACTGCTTCTCCCATCTTATACTTACGGATTTGGGTGGGTTGGGCATTTTTTTGGTGCCTAAGCATAAGATTTGATATTTACTAGCAAGTGTTCATAGAGTTCTTTATAAATACGGTCTCACAACACACCGAGGAGGTAGTGGGGTTTTTATCCCCATTTGACAGAGGAGGAAGCTGACGCAGGCTTGGGTGTTTAGCCCTCCATTAGAGGGACCCTTCCATCATGTTCACCACCTTCTGTGGCACTCCCATCTGTGTGTCATCTGTCTCCACAAGACGGGTTTGAGGCACTTCATCAGAAGTCCAGGTTGGGCGATCCTGGCCAGCAGGGTGGCCTCTGCCCGCCTGCCCTAGCATTTCCTAAAGACGCTCTGCGGTGCTGTCATCGGGATCACTCTTTAAATGAATTCACCCAGGCCACCTCAATGTTACCATTCTCATTGTCATTTCTTTTGGTTACTTGTCCACTAACTGCCCTTTAATAAGGTATTCTGGAATTCTCCCAGAAACGGAAGCCTCTATCAAACAAACCGCTCTCTTTCCCTCTTTGGAAACTGGGACAACCGTTTGCCTTCTTGGCTTCCGGGCTGTCTGTCCCTGATCTGAGTACTAGAAACTAGGGGCAGGCAGGTGGTGCAGTGGATAGACCACCCAGCCTGAAGTCAGGAAGGCCCGGGTTCAAATCCTGCCTCAGATATTTCTTAGCTGTGTGTCCCTGGCCAAGTCACTTAATCTCTGTTGGCCACAATTTGCTCAATTGAAAGCAGGAATAATAAAACCTGCCTCACCCACTACAGAGGGAGTTGTATGGATCAGATGAGATCATGTGTATAAAGGGTTTGGAGAAGGAATGTGGACAGCAGATGCCCCTAGAGCCAGGGGAGGTACCCTGAGGAGCCGGGAGGGAGGCATCCCAACCAACGGTCAGTGAGCCATTGAGCCTCCTTGGGAGAGGTTTGGGAGCAGGCTGATGGGGTGCAGACTGTCTTCTGACCCTCGCTGCAGCCTCCCCTGCAGTATTTGGGATCACTTGGGAACAAAACAGCGTAAGATAAAGTCCTGCCCCTGATAACATCCTAGCTAAGCAAGTGTCTGACCTCTCCGAGCCTCAGTCTTCTAGTCTCTACAATGGGGAGGTGACAGGACCTACCTTAGGAAGTTATTGTGAGGATCAAGTGAGATGAAAGGTTCACTGTCGTTGTTACGGGACTGGGCAAGGGACTTAACTCCTCAGTGCCCCCAGGAAGCTCTCAAAGACGGCCATGCCAGCCTGCATCAGCCTGGGAGAAGAGATGAGTTATCAGAATCTCTTTACTGTTGGTCAGTCTGCAAACATTTATAGGGCACCTACTGTGTGTCAGGCACAAAACAAATACAGGGTCTCTGCCCTCAGGGAGCTCACGGTCTAATGGAAGAGGCACCCTTCCACACACACACACCCCTGCCAACAATTCATGCAGGCAGGACTGATTGGGGATAATCACCAGAGGAAAGGTACTCGTGTGGGGGGGGTGCAGGGGGGGCTGACGATCAGGGGAGAGACAGAGGTAGAAATTTGGTTTGATTCTTGAACCCAGGGAAATGACAACCTAGAGGTGAGTAGGGAGGGTATTCCAGTCATAGGGGACAGCCAGTAGAAATGGAGATCATGTGTGAGGGACAGCCAAGAAGTCCGTGTCGTTGGATTGTAGAGTACTTGAGGTACAAGCGGAGGGTAAGGGTGAGAAGACCAGAAAGGGAGGAAGGACTTTGAATGCCAAACAGCATTTTGTATTTGTTCCTGGAGTCCATAGGGAGCTTCTGCAGTTTACAGAATAAGAGGTGACATGATCAGACCTAGACTTCAGGAAAATCAAGGACGGACTGGAGGGTGTAGAGACTTGAGGCAGACAGATCCCACCCCCAGCAATGATTGCTGTTGTGAGGTGATTGGGGTCTGCACTAGGGGAGAGAAGGAGGCTATTGGAGAGATGCTACAGAGGCAAAGGTGAAATGGACCAGAGAAGCTGCACAGGTGAAATGGACCAGAGATGTAGCAAAAGTGAAATAGACAGGCCTTGGCACCATATTGGATCTGAGAGTGAGAGAGAATGAAGAGCTGGTGATGACCCCTAGGTTGGGAGCCAAGGGTTTGGGAGAAAGTGTGTGTGCACATGTGATTTAGGGGAAAAGATAATGAGTTTGGTTTAAAATCAGGCGTCTAGTTATAGGAAAAAGAAACATTATTATTGGGGATGTTTAACTTGGCCTAGGGGTATTTGAAGAACTGTCCCACATTTTGAGGACAGAGACATTGCTTTGCTTATGGCTGAAGGAGACCTGGGAGCAGCATTGGTCATGGGAGCCCCGCCCCAGAGACAGCTCTGGGTGATATGGCCTGGGCAGCTTCAGGAGGGCAGAGGCCTGGAGCCCCCATCAGTAGACCACTACCAAGGACATCCTTGTGATTGGAACCATTGGGACAGTCAGACTCTAAGCTCCAAGATTCAACCTGTGGGTCTTTGCTGGCTTGAGCCTGGCCCCGATGCCATGGGTGATGACCTGAGGGCCTCCCCCAACCTGTGTTCCAGGAGAGTATCTGAGCACTGCCCTGCCTGGATTTGTGTCTTTTAGAGAGACCAAAATATAGTTCTGGAGCCCTTTTGAGCTGGGTAAATAAGCTAGATGGAGGATCCTTGACCCATTGTAGTCTCAGGAATAGTCAGGGGGCCCAGAGGACATTGACAGGTCAGAATAGTTGGCATCTATACAGCATAGGAACAGGTAGAGCCTTGTTACCTCAAGGGAGCTGAATGATTGTCTTGTCTGGAGGCTGCTGGTGACACCAGATTACATAAAGTACTGGGCCTGGAGTACTACCTTAGGCATTGCCTAGTTGAGTGACCCTGGGCAAGTCACATATCCTCCACTTGCCTCAGTTTCCTCAACTGTAGAATGGGGATCCTAATAGTGCCTGCCTTCCAGGGCTGTTGGGAGGCTCAAATGAGCTAAGAATCATAAAGTGCTTAGTACATTGCTGGGCATACAGTAGGCACTCTATTAATGGCTCTTCCATTCCCTCCCCTCCCGCTGACGTAGCATATAAATCTAGAAAGTGTTATCTAGCTCAGAAGAGAGTATCCGTCCCCACTGGGCGGGTTTATCATAGCATCACTTTGAAATAGATTCCGTGGCCACCATGATCTCAGGGCATTTTCTGCTTCCTGATGACTGGGGTACCTCCCCTGTATTTGGTGTTTCTGTGCTGTTGCACGATTCCCAGTGCGTCAACCATAGCAGTGTGAATTGTGATCGCTTGAGATCTGGAGATGAAAGTTTTCCATAAGTTTATAGTCTCATTATTACATTTTTGGCCAGTGGGATTCAGAGCAGGGTGTGCTCTCTGTCACACGCACTCTGGCAAACCTCTCCAGAATATGCCCAGATGGATGGCGCCTGATCTCTGGCATCGGGGAAGCTGCAGAATTCTTTATGCTGAAGTGAAAGATCAGATTCTCATCCCTGTCCTTGGGAAAGGAGAAAGGTTCTAGTGACAGAATCTGAGACTGACCAGAATCCAAACCTTCCATGAAAAGAATTGCCTCCCCAGTCCCCCTGCCCAGTGGCTGGCCAGCCCCCATCCAAGCGTAGCCCTTCCCTAGGGGCACTGCCTGTCCCTGCCCCTTCCTTACTCCTACCTCTGCCTCTGGGGTCCAGCTGCCCAACTGCCCCACTGTGCCGGCTCTTCAGATACTTGAAGACCATTTACACTATGCCAGTCGCTGTGCTAAACACTTTACGAATGTGATCTCCTTAGAGCCTCATGAAAACCCTGGGAGGGAGGTGCTGTGATGATTCCCATTTTGCAGACGTGGAAACTGAGGCAGGCAGAAATGAAGTGGGCTGCCCATATCTGAAGCGGCATTTGAACTTGGGCCCTCCTGCTACAGACTGGGTGCTCTGGCACCACCTAGCTGCTACAGCCATCGTCGGTATTCTCTTCTCCAGGATAAGTGGAGCTCGTTCTTCCCACATATGCTCACAACCCTCCTTCACTCAAATCCAAGTCAACTGCAAGTCATATCATCTCCCCAATGCCAGGGTCCTCTCTGAGAATGAAGGACAAACACAACCACAACCACAACAAAGACCCGCACCCTGGGTCCTTTGCCACTCCCTTTTCTTCCTCTCTCCTCTGTGTCTCTGTCTCTCTCTCCCCTCCCCCTTTTCTCTCTGTCTCTGTCTCTCCTCTCTCTCTCTGTCTCTGTCTCTCCTCTCTCTCTCTCTCTCTCTCTCTCTCTCTCTCTCTCTCTCTCTCTCTCTCTCCTCTCCCTCTCCCCCTTTTCTCTCTGTCTCTCCTCTGTCTCTGTTTCTCTCTCCTTTTCCTCCTCCTTTTCTCTCTCTCTCTGACTATATATTATGGATTAAAAAAATTTTTTAAAAATTAGTATTTTATTTTTCTGCAGCTACATGTAAAAACAATTTTTAACATTCATTTTAAAAAAACTTTTGAGTTCTAAATTCTCTCCCTTCTTCCTTCACCCCCCTGCCCTCATCCTTTGAGAAGGCAAGTAATTTAGTACAGGTTATACACGTGTAATCATGCAAAAACATTTCTATAATAGTCATGTTGTGAAAGAAAACACAGACCAAAAAAAAAACCCCTCAAGAAACATAAGGTAAAAAAAAGTATGTTCCAATCTGTGTTCAGACACCATCAGTTCTTTCTCTGGGGATGGATGGCATTTTTTATCCTTGGTCCTTCAGAGTTATCTTGGATGTTGTATTGATGAGGATAATAACAAAGTCATTCACCGTTGATCATGCTACAATGTTGCTGTTACTTCATAGCCAGTATGTTTCACTTTGCATCAGTTCATGGAAGTCTCTCCAGGCTTTTCAGAGAGCATCCTGCTCATTTCTTACAGTACAATCATATTCCGTCAGAATTACATACCATGGCTTGTTCAGCCATTCCCTAATTGATGGGCATCCCTCTCAATTTCGAATTCTTTCCCCCAGAAAAGAGATGCTGTAAACATTTTTTATAATATAGGTCCTTTTCCTTTTTGTTTTTTATTGCTTTTGGGATACAGACCTAGTAGTGATACTGCTGGTCTTATAGCCCTTTGGTCAGAGTTCCAAATTGCTCTGGAGAATGCTTGAATCAGTTCACAACTCTACCAATAGTGCATGAATGTCTGATTTTCCCCACATCCCCTCCCACATTTGTCATTTACCTTTTCTGGCCTTTAAGCTGATCTAATAGGTATGAGGTAGCACCTCAGAAATGTTATAATTTGCATTTCTCCAATCAATAGTGAGTTTGAATATTTTTTTCACATGACTATAGATAGCTTTGATTATTTTATCTGAAAATTGTTTCTATCTTTTGGTAATTTATCAGTTGTGAAATGGCTCTTATTGTTATAAATTTGACTCTGTTCTTTATATGTTTGAGAAAGGCCTTTGTCAGAAAAACTTGCTTCAAATGTTTTTTCACAGTTGCTGTTGCTCACTGTATTTCCCTCCATCCTATTCCCCCTTATTCTCTTCTTTCTCTTCCAGCCTGCCCCTTCTCAAAAGTGTTTTGCTTCTGACTATCCCCTCCCCCAATCTGCCCTCCATTCTGTCACCCCACCCCCTTCTCTTATCCCCCTCTCCTCTTATTTTTCTGTAGGGTATGATAGATTTCTATATCCACTTGAGTGTGTCTGGTATTCCCTCTTTGAGCTAATTCTGATGAGAGTAAGGATTCACTCACACCCCCCTATTCCTGTCCATTGCAAAAGCTTTTTCTTGCCTCTTTTATGTTAGATAATTTACCCCCATTTTACCTCTCCCTTTCCCTTCTTCTTTCACCCATTAATTTTATTTTTTAGATATCATCCTTCATATTTAACACAGACCTGTGCCCTCTGTGTATATATATCCTCCTAACTGCTCTAATAATAAGAAAGTTCTTATGAATTACAAATATCTTCCCCCATAGGAATGCAAACAGTTTAAGTTTATTAAGTCCTTTATGATTTCTCTTTCCTGTGTACGTTTTTATGCTTCTCTTGAGTCTTAAATTCAGATTTTTCTGTTCAGTTCTGGTCGTTTCATCAAGAACTCTTGCAAGTCTTCTATTTCACTGAACGTCCACACTGTTCTGCTGGGCAGGTGATTCTTGGTTTTAGTCCTAGCTCCTTTGACCTCTGGAAGATCATATTCCAAGCCCTCTGATCCCTTAATATAGATGCTGCTAAATCTTGTATTATCCTGATTGTAGCTCCATGATACTTGAATTGTTTCTTTCCAGCTGCTTGCAATATTTTCTCCTTGACCTGGGAACCCTAGAATTTGGTTATAACATTTCTGGGAGTTTACCTTTAGGGATCTCTTTCAGGAGGTGATTGGTGGATTCTTTCCATTTCTGTTTTTCCCTTTGGTTCTAGAATATCAGGGCAGTTCTCCTTGATAATTTCTTGAAAGATGATGTCTCTGGGTTCTTTTTTTGATCATGGCTTTCAGATAGTCCAATAGTTTTTAAGTTATCTCTCCTGGATCTGTTTTCCAGGTCAGTTCTTTTTCCAGTGAGATGTTTCACACTGTCTGCTATATTTTCATTCCTTTGGTTTTGTTTTATAGTTTCTTAATTTCTCATTGAGTTGTTAGCTTCCATTTGCTCCATTCTAATTTTGAAGGAATGATTTTCTTCAGTGAGCTTCTGGACCTCCTTTTTTTTCCATTTGGTCAGTGCTGCTTTTAAGGCCTTCTTCTCCTCATTGGCTTTTTGGGCCTCTTTTACCATTTGGCCCGGTCTGTTTTTAAGGTGTTATTTTCTTCAGTATTTTGGGGGGGGGTCTCCTTCACCAAACTTGGACTCTTTTCTCATGGTTTTCTTGCATCCCTCTCATTTTTCTTCCCAGCTTTTCTTCTACATCTCTCACTTGGTTTTCAGAATCCTTTTTGAGCTCCTCCATGGCCTTGACCAATTCGCATTTTCCTTGGAGGTTTTGGATTTGGGAGCTTTGACTTTGTTGTCTTCCTCTGAGTGTATTTGAATCTTCCTCGTCACCACTGTGACAAAAAAACCAGAAGTTTTTTGCTGTCTGCTATCTTTCCCAGTCTCTCACTTGACTGTTTAACTCTTTGTTGAGGTGAGGCTCTGCTTCCAGGGTGGAGGAGCATCATCCCAAGCTTTAGGGGTTTTGTGCTGCTGTTTTCAGAGATACTTCTAGGGGCCTGTAAGTTCTCAGTTCTTTCAGTGTGGTCTGATCTAAGGAGCAGTATGTTTACTCATCTCCTGGCCTGTGCTCCAGTCTGTAAATGACCACAAGCACTCTTTCCTACCCTGGAACTGTGAGGAGGGTTTCTGCTTTATTGTGGCCACAAACTCTGCTATGCCCATGCTCCTCCTCTGCCTGGACTGCTCCCACAAGACCGCTACCTGGATCTGTGTGTGGACAAAGCCCCAGAGTCCTCCCTCAGTGCCAGCAAAGAGTCTTCTATGATCTCCTTCTGACCTGCTGTGCAGCCCCCTCACTGTCTGGGGTGAGAGCTCTGGAAGCAGCCGCCACTGCTGCTGATTCAGGCACTCCCAAGGCTTGCTTCTGGTTTGCTGGGGCCAGGACTGTGCTTGAGTGGCCTATGCTGAACTGCATTCCTCTTTCACCCAGGTGTCAGAGACCTTTCCTGCTAAACTTCTCAGTTGTCTTGGGTGGGAAATTTGTTTCACTCCATCTTTTTGCGGGTTCTGCTGCTCTAGAATTTGTGTAGAGTCATTTTTAAAAGGAGTTTGGGGGAGAGCTCAGGTGCATCTCTACCTTTAATCCGCCATCTTGGCTCCACCTCCTGGATACTCTCAAATGAAGGAGTGAATGAATTAATGAATGCAAAATTATCTTCTACAAATGGATCCAGAATGCCAGAAGAGGTGTGACAAAGACAGAGGCCTGTGGGACTTTCCTGTACCTCACCGTAATGGATGTTCTGATCCGCTTGATGGAGCCCAAGAGCCTGTGAGATTTTCCTGCCTGTCTCATCCCACTGCTGACTTTAACTGAGCTTGAAATCCACTCAGGACCCCAGATCTTTTTCAGAAAGATGACAGTCAGACTACACCTTCCCCATCTGGTCCCTGTGAATTTGACTGATTGGCTAGAAGGCCACAAGGGCTATGGGGACAGGGATGGAGGGTACCATCCAGTCCAACTGGTCATCTATAAGGGTCAGGTCAATGAAGAGAGCCAGGATGAGGACCAAGGAGAAAGGCTAAGGAGGAGGAGGCAGAATCCTGATGGGGTCCAGGTAAGGATGAGGATAAGAGAAAATGGACGACTGCCTGTGGAGGTCCCTGATCTGGGGTGGGGTGGTGTAATGCTAAGCAAAGTAGGATTTTTTTTTTCTAGATTGAGTTTTAGCCATCCAGGTGTCTCCAACTGAGTCTTGCCTTTGCTTGAATTGAGAGTCTTTGATTGAATCAAAAAGGCTTTGATTGGAAACAGTATATATTGTATTGCTGGGAGGGAGAGGACAGAGTAGAGGGAGGAGCAGACCTGAGAGAGAGAGGTGTGTGTGAGCAACTTAGGGGAACTTGCTTGTGGGGAGGCCTGACAGAAGGAATGTATGTGATGTTGGCACTCTGTTGATCTGTGTTAATTTCTTAGACAAAAGCCCTGTCTGTTGGTCTTTATGAGTAAACTAAGATGATGGTACTGGTAATGTGAACAAATATTGTTGTTACCCTGTTAAACTTTGTTAGCCTAGAAACAGAAGCAGTGGGTGGGAACCCCTGGAGCCTGTGGTTTAAGCAGGAGCTTGGAGTGGAGCAATCCCCATGAGCTGAGATATGGAGTAGGAATAGAGAGCTATCTGTGTGTGAATCCAGGTGAGAATCAGGAGCGGGCAGCCCACAGATGAAGAAACATGGGACTTGGGAGTCAGCCTCAAGTCAAGATGAGAGAGGACACTCTATTGAATTCTTTCCATTTCTGTTTTGCCCTCTGGTTCTAGAATATCAGGGAAGTTTTCCCTGAGAATTTCTTGAAGCATAATTTCTAGGCTCTTTTTTTGATCATGGCTTTCAGGCAGTCCAATAATTTTTAAATTCTCTTCCCTGGATCTATTTTCCAGGTCAGTGGTTTTTCCAGTGAGATATTTCACATTGCCTTCTATTTTTTCATTTGTTTGGATCTGTTTTATAGTATTTTGATTTCTCATAAAGTCATTACCTTCCATTTGTTCCAATCTAATTTTGAAGGAGTTAGTCTCTTCAGTGAGTTTTTGAACTTTCTTTTCTACCTGGCAAATTTGACTTTTTAAGGCATTCTTCTCCTCATTGGCTTTTTTGACCTCTTTTGCCATTTGAGTTAGTTTATTTTTTTAAGGTGTTATTTTCTTCAGTATTTTGGGGGGTCCCCTTTAGGAGGCTGTTGACTTGCTTTTCATGATTTTCTTGTGTCATTTCTCTTCCCAATTTTTCCTCTACTTCCCTTACTTGGTTTTCAAAATTCTTCTTGAGCTCCTCCATGGCCTGTAACCAGTTCATATTTTCTTGGAAGCTTTTGATACAGGAGTTTTGACTTTGTTTTCTTCTTCTGGTTCCATGTTTTAATCCTTTTTGTCCCCCCAAAAAGTATTCTATAGTCTGATTGCACTTCCTCTATTCATGTTGCCAGCCAATTACTTGACTTTTGAGCTCTTTGCCATGGTAGAACTCTGCTTCCAGAATGGAGAGAGCTGTGTCCCAAATTGCTGGGGTTTTCACAGTTGTCAGATAAATGAGGAGAGCACCCTCTCTGCAGCCACCACAAGCTTTGGCACACTGGTGTTCCTCATCCCAGGACCACCTCCCAAGTTTCATGCAGGTCAAAGCAAGAGTGACTACCGTCTGAATGGTTGCTTGGTCCCCCTAGGATCTGCAGGCCAGGAGTTCCAGAGGCAGCCACATGGCAGCAGCTGCCACGTCTCTGCCACTTCTTTCCCTGGGGGCAGGTGTCGGACTGTGCTCTTCTATCACCCAGTTCCCACAGAGTTCCCTACTGACCTTTTACTTTGTCTTTGGCATTTATGGGTTGAGAGGTCTGGAAACCACCACAGCTGCTGGTGATTTACTCTCCTGAAGTCTGCTCCAGCTGGTCTGGACAGCTGGTCAGGGCTGCCCTGGGTCTGGGACTGTGTGGCTCACGTGGGACTGTGCCCAGCTACCAGCTTGGTGTCATAGACCCTTCCTGTCAGCCTGCCAGGCTGCTTTCAGTGGGAGATTTGTTTCTCTGTTACTTTGTGGGTTCTTACATTTGTTGAGTCTTTTTTTTACGCTTATTAGAGGTGGCTGGAGCTGAAGCTCAGACAAGTTCCTGCTTTTGCTCCGCCTCCTGGACACTGTATAGATTGAGGCAATGGTGATTTACTGTGACTTAGGGGTGGATGGTGTTTGTATTTCCTGCTACCCCGTAAAAATGTGTTGTGCGAGGGGAGACCCTGGCCTGATTGTTTAAACAAGTGTTTTGGGGAATGTTACTGAATGCAGTAGTCTGTGTTGCGTGAGGCTTCTGAGGAAAGCTGTAAGAGACACCGATTGACATGCTTTGGTCCCCCTAGTGATGCATTGTTATGTTAGGTCGTCGTGAATGTGATGCGTTAGCGCGTTGCTGAATAGAGAGAGAGTTCGTTATGCTATGAGATTAGACCCTTGAAATCATTCACAGCAGTAATCCTTAGGTCTGCTGCCATGATTGGCATTGCACGTGGTGGGGCATGGGGTCTGAAGGAAGAGAGATTGAGAGCCCTGAGTACCTAGAGAGGAAGAGAGGAAGTCACTTGGGGGGGGGGGGTAAGACAGGATGGTGTTCAGGCCTAAGGAAGATGGTAGGCAGATGTGACCAACTTACTGGCCTGTGGTTCACAGACTGTGACCTTCCCTTTTCTGAGAATGGGGACAGCACTGGCCCCTCTCTGGTCTTGTGGCTCTTCTGCCCTGTGGCCCCTCTCTGGCCTTGTGGCTCTTCTCCTGCCCTGTGGCCCCTCTTTAATCCTGGGGCACATCTCCTGTCCTGTGGTACATCCCCCATGGTCCACAGTCTCTGTTACCTGCACTGAAGGTGACTCAGCAGGCCTGCCTGCCAGTGTTTTCATAGCCTGAAGGAGGCTGTCTTCCCCCTCTGCTACAGCATTGGACCCACCCAGGGCAGCTCAGCTGAGAATTCCCTCTCCTTCCTTTCTTACTTTCTATGTTAAGTCCCTGCTAAAGTCATTTGTGGCAGAGTGAAGGGATGATTAAGCTGCTCTGCCTTCCCCTGCTGCCGGTCACCACTGGGCATTCTGCCTGTCCTTCCCCTGGACGCTTTGAACCTCCCTGTCTCAGTATCAGCCTGTCACAGATACGCCTGGCTTCTGTCCTGCCCAACCTGCATGTTCCTCCCTATTGTGAGAATCAGGTCCAGAATAAAACGTGCCTTTGGTCCCTCCACCTTCCCTCTGGGCAGGTCAGGAAGTTGTTCCTGGTTGAGGGAGAGCCCTGGTGCACGGCTGGCTGGATCCTTGAAGGGCCCTCCCTGCCAGGCTCGCCATCTGTTCCCTTAACTCTAACATCCAGAGATGCTCCTGGGTTTCTCTCCTTTGGCCTTTGCCCAAATACTCTCCAGCCTTCTTTCCTGGATTTCTCACGTGAATAGGCCTTAATAGGCAGTAGGAATCCATTACACCCCCCCCCACCCCCCCCCGCCACCTTCCCCTGCTCTGTTTCTTTAGAATAATGCCCACCCACCTAGAGCCATGGCCCCAACTGTGGGTTTTCTCACACCGAGCCTCAGTGATGCTCAAATGTGTCTCAGTATTGGGCTTGTAGACTAGGGTACTCTAGACTGTGGTAAGGCCTCTTCTGCACAGTGTTGGATGCACAGGTTGGGGGGCTCCAGGCCATGCTAAGGCCCGTTGTAGGTTGAGGTGCTCAAGGCTGCAGGCAGGACCAGCGGCTAGCTCCTGTCTGTGCTCTTGTCTCCTGGGACGTCTGGCTGGCTCAGCGGCCCCTCCTTCTTTCCCTATGCTTGGCTCGGTCACTGGCTTGGTGGGTTCAGAAGCAGTCTCTTCTCTCCCGACTCCTTTGGAGATTAAAGGTTGTTTGTCCCCACTGTTTTATGTGGCTGCCACGTATCTCCTTCATCCCCGAGCCTACCTCCTATGAAACCCTTCCAGGAACAGAGGGAGGCAGGGCCAGAGCCGTGAGGCGCCCCTCGTCTGCTGGTGGTGGGAGGCAGCCTGGTGCTGGGGCACCACTGGCTCATGCCAAGGCCTTTCTCTTCTCTGAGCATAATTCTTGCTTTCTGCGTCATGGGTCGGCCATGGCAGCCTCAGGTTGCTGCCTGGCGCCCCTGTTCTCTGAAGGCTTCTTAAAGAAGGAGCTGCCCTCTCTCCCAGCTGCCCCGCCCTCGATGTCTGAACCCCGCTCTCTGACATTACCTTCTGGACCCCTTCCTGGGTGCCACGGTTGTCCTCGGCCTCCACCCAGTGCCCTGCCCAAGGATGCCCAGGCACTGCCCCTGGGGCTCTAGCTTCTTGCCAAGATGGCATCCTTTGCACTGGGTTTCTGGGCTCTCTTTGGCAGTTGGGTTGTGCTCATGGGGGGCTGTGTCATCAGGCTGATGGCAGTGCTCTTCTCCTTCAGATCTTGCTCACAGGATGCTCTCTGTAGGTGGTTTCTCGGGCTCTGCCTGAATGATCCCCACAGGGTGAATGACTCCCTCCCTCTCCCCTTCTTCTATGCTCC